>BLSH010412557.1:207397-240394 GCA_018402905.1 Glandirana rugosa
GTCCCATAGTACTCGTTATAGTTGTCCAACTTTCTTATAAGTTCCTTGTGACCGTGCAGAATGCATACCTATTCGATAACCCCGGCCGGAACGGCGACACGGGGTCCAAATAGATGGCATTTCCTGAGTTATATCCTCTGTCTCACCACGTATTCATCTGGTCGGATGATTTGGAAACTGGAAGACCCTAGTTTTCCCTAAGATACGTACGGCATTCACATCCCGTACGTCCCTTCTTTGGTGTTGAAACTCCCCCCAATTTTGAAAATGGAGGATACGATTATTGTGTCTCAAATTTTAGAGTCTTAAATAGTGATCACAACTCGCTTGGGCCTGACATTTCAACTTTTGCAGACCTCTAGGACTTTCCAGGACTTTTTTACAGCAATTTTCAGAACTTTTAGTAAAATTACCAGAACCCTGGACCCGAACCCGGACTTTTTTTGAAAAGTCCGGATTCGGGTCCGGGTCCCGGACACCCAAAAGTTCAGTACGGACCCGAACTTTACAGTCCGGGTTCGCTCAACACTAGTGATAAATTCTGAGATTTTAAACTCTGTGTTATTAGCATAGGAGGTAAAAGTTTTAACCCCCCTCAAAGTTGTGGTTTCTTCCCTGCATGCCCTACACTTACGGCATGCATAGAATCCCTTTTGATCCCAGAAGGTCAAAGGTTTAGTAGGCTGGTCTACTTATGCACCACTCTGTCTCCTATATTGAGTCCTTTACGGTAGATAAACCTGGGGCACAGCGGCAAGGCCGGCCCCAATAGCTTATCCATACGTAAGACGTGCCAGTGTTCCTTGAATATTCTTTCAACCTGTTGATATTGCTCATGATACCCTGTGATAAATCCAAATTCATGCGTATTTGAGCAGGTAAGCGGGGCTGATCAGACAGCAATGAATCTCTCGACACTTTAGCTACCTCGTTGATAACTTTATCAAGCTGCTCCCGTTTATATCCCTTTTCTTCAAACCTCTCGCTCAATGCTAGTGATTGTTCGCCAAAAGACGCAAGGTTTGAACAATTCCTCCTAACCCGTATCATCTGACCCTTCAGAATATTTTTTAGCCAGAGGGGATGATGGCCACTAAACCAGGGTAAAAAATTATTTCTGTCAGTAGGCTTGAAGAATACCCTGGTGTTCAAAGCACTCTTTGACCTACTGACACCCAGAAAATGAATTTCACTTTGACTCCACTGACTAGTCAACCTAATATTATTGGGGTTATTGTTTAAAAATTCAAAAAACTTGATGAGGGATTGTTCAGAGCCGTTCCAAATGAAAAATAGGTCATCTATATATCTACCATAGAATAGGAGTTCATTTCTTCTATTGGCAAAAATAAACCTGTCCTCCCATTCCCCCATAAAAAGATTGGCGATGCTATGGGCAAACTTTGCCCCCATAGCAACGCCACTCTTTTGGTTAAAGAATGACCCATTGAACCAAAAAAAGTTATGGGTAAGGCAGAAATCTAGACAGTTCCTAAGAAAGATTTTTTAATTATGGGGGAGGTCTTCCCTCTCTCTAAAAGCCCAATTGAGAGCTAATAGTGCATCTTCATGCTGTATAACCGTGTAAAGTGAGGACACATCAGCCGTAACCAGGAACACTTCTGAATCTTCCTTTAATACTACCTGATTTAAAAGTTGTAGGAAATTCTTTGTGTCCCTAAGGTAGGCCTTAGTCCTTACTACACTGCCCTGTAGAAAATGATCCACATATTCTCCCACTCTTGACGAGACCGACCCTATCCCATAAACTATGGGACGGGCAGGAGGGTTAGGGGATCTTTATGTATTTTGGGTAGGGTATAAATGGTAGGAATACGGGTGCTCATGGGTACCAAGTACCCTTTTTCCTTCCTGGATAATACCCCTGCCCGAAAACCTCCCTCCACTAAATTTTCTAAATCCCTTCTGTATTGGGCCGGTGGATCCCCACCCAGCTGTTGGTAACTTTTGCCTCCTACGCTAATAACACAGAGTTTAAAATCTCAGAATCTATCACGTGTAGCATGACACATGTAGTGTATGCCCTGAGATGTCCTTGTGGATTACTTTACATAGGGAGGACCAAGCGCCCTATGCGGGTCCGAATAGCCGAACACATAGCCAACATTAAGTTGGGGTTTAAAGATCATAATGTATCTCTGCATTTTAAGAAATTTCATAACCGGGATCCATCTGGTCTCACATTCCGGGGTGTGGATCACCTGGTTTCTCCATGGAGGGAAACTAATTTGGTGCGCGACCTGTCCAGACGTGAGACCCGTTGGATTTATTTGACAGATTCTTTGACGCCTAAAGGTTTAAATGTAGACCTAGATATAAATTGTTTTATTACTGATTATTATTTTTTTATTATTAACTATCTCTGGCACCTGCTAGTCATCAATTCGATAGGAGTAGGTTTGTTATTAATTGTTATTTTGATCTTTCCTGCTGTTGTCCTATCATAATTTTGTTTTTATGATATATATGGTGTGTAAACATTATTAGGGGGACTGTAAGTGACCGGTTTCCAGGCGAGTCTATAAATGACGATCAATTGTGACAAAAACCGCATTGGGAGTTTTACAAGTTAATATCTGGCTTTGCTGTTTTGGAGCCATCTAGTGGTTCTATCACTAACTGCGGTGCTAGCATTTAACCCTGCGGTATGGTAAATGATCCGTCTGTGTTGCCTGGAAACGGGTAAACAGCAGTAATGTGTGGGCGGTGTTTTGGTTAATGAAGCATGTATAAGAGGGATACGTCGCGCCGCTAGGCCACGCCCTCTGTTGAAGTCGGAAGTGACGAAACGCGTCAGTGCGGGGCCTAGCGACGTATCGGCAGTGGATGTTACCAACGGACGGAGGAGATTAGGGAGAATGTTTTTCTTTTATGCATGACTTCTAAAGAATAGTCAGCAGAAATCAGTAGGTTATGGCCCTCAAGAGTTAAAGAGCGAGATTTTCTAAAGCTTTGTAGAACAGCTTGTTTGTCCATGTAGTTAAGGTAGTGTACAATGACTGCTCTGGGCTTGGATTGGGTATCCGAGGGCTGTCCTATTCTGTGAGCTATTTCCACTGTGCAGGGTGCGCGGAGTCCTAGCAGATCAGGTATGGCCACTGCGCAATTTAGGAAGGGTGTGAGGAGAGTACGACTCAGGAAGGCCCCATAATACGAAGGTTATTCCTTCTGGCCCTATTTTCTAAATCGATGACTTTATCTTGGAAGCTCTTTCTGTGATGTGGTTAGTTTTGCGACTAATGCGATTAGTGCTGTAGTGTCATGTTCAACATTAGATAGTCTGTCCTCTGTCTGCTCCAGTCTGGTGGCCGTTTTGATGGCCCCATTATGAGGAGACACTATGAGGGGGACCGAGATGAGGGATGCCTTATTCCCTGCTATGGAGTCTTGTTGCAGTTTTACCTTCGGGACGGGAGTGGTCCCGGCACTTCCGGCCCCCACCTCCCACTTCCTGTGTCTCCATACAAGGGATTTGCCACAGAGTGGATGGTAGTCACACACCTGAAAAAATAAGTATTCCTTCCTTTTGGTGTACATGTTTTTGGGCAAGATACTTTACACATGAGAAAGATTTCTCCTTTTAATTCAATCAATACCTATTTAATATACAATTTTTTAAAACATTTTTATGACTTTTTTTTTTGTCTGTTGCTCCTGTGTATTTCTGTGCACCCTCCCCAAATTAATTAGTCAAGTGAATGATTGGTAACTGGCCAATTTGCAAGGTGATTGAACTTTCTGTCTCTCCTGGTCATTTTATGTGTATATATACCACTCGTTCTGGCAGTCCAGACTAGCACAGCTCTGAGGAAGGGGGTGCGCCCCCGAAACGCGTCAGCTGTTACCCCACCTTGTGCTCTTTCATCTACCCATTTGCATCATCTCGCTTTGGTTTTATGGCTTTGTGATACCACATTGTGGTTTTGTGAGTATTCATTTTTTAACTTTTTTACAATTCTAATACATTTTTATGGTAATGCACTAGGTGCGCGCGCCTCCCTTTCTGTTTTTTTTTTTTTAGTATATTTTGGATCACCCTGTCCGAGGGGGGCAGCACACATTTGGTGTTTTATTCCTTGATGCTTGGGTTGCCTTTACTCCGAAGGTCTTTTAGCGCTGGAAACAACTTTTTCTTTTGTACAACATACCTAATTTACACATATACATATTGCTTACATACAACTATTGCTTACTTTTTTCAAGGACTCGAAGGATCTGGTGCAGCTGATCATGTTAATGGTGTTTAATAGAGTTGAGCAAATACCTGTATGTTCGGGTTCGGCAGGTTCGGCCAAACTTCACAAAAAAGTTCGGGTTCGGCACCGAACTTGACCCGAACTTAACCCCGAACCCCATTGAAGTCAATGGTGACCCGAACTTTTGGGCACAAAAATGGCTCTAAAAAAGTCCTGGAAAGGGCTAGAGGGCTGCAAAAGGAAGCAAAATGGGGGTAAGAGTAGGTAAGTAATAACTTAAAATCACATAAAAAAAATAAAAAATGGAGGAGGAGGTGGAGGAGGTGGATGGAGGTGGATGTGGAGTAGGAGGTTGAGGATGCGGTGACCATGGCGGTATAGGTGGAAGTGGTGGTGGAGGAGGAGGTAGCCAACACTGTTTTTTGTTTGTTCATTTTTTTTTCTAATTGAGGTAGCCCCCAAAATATTATGGCATATTAAAAAAAAAAAAAAAGTATACCACTGGTTGTGTGAGGCCAGTCTAAATGTCTATTCTGCACAAGGTACAGACAAGTCTTGTGGGATCCATGCCTGGTTAATTTTAATAAACGTTAGCTTGTCCACTTTGGCTGTGGACAGGCGGCTGCGCTTGGCTGTGATAACGCCCCCTGCCGTGCTAAACATACGTTCAGACAATACACTGGCTGCAGGGCAGGCCAGCACCTTCAAGGCATAAAGGGCAAGCTCAGGCCATGTGCCCAATTTGGAGACCGAGAAGTTGAATGGGGCAGACCCATCAGTCAGTACGTGTAGGCGTGTGCACACATACTGTTCCACCATGTTGCTGAAATGCTGCCTCCTGCTAAGACATTGCCTATCAGCTGGTGGTGCTGCTTGTTGTGGCGTGCTGCTGACAAAGCTTTTCCACAATTCAGCCATGCTAACACTGCCTTCTGAGGTGCTGACGGTACCACAGCTGTATTGGCGACCTCTTCCTCCTCCTCCTCCGCCTTCGCCTTGTGCTTCCACTGAGCCCCCTCTGTCATTTGGGAATGCCCTCAGCAGCGCGTATACCAGCACGAGCCGGTAGTCGCGCATCTTCCGATCACGCTCCAGTGAGGGAATTAAGAACGGCACGTTCTCCTTGTAACGGGGATCCAGCAGGGTGGCCAGCCAGTAATCAGCACAAGTTACAATGTGGGCAACTCAGCTGTCATTGTGAAGGCACTTCGGCATGTAGTCCCTCATGTGTGCCAGGCTGCCCAGAGGCAAAGACAGGCTGTCCTCTGTGGGAGGTGTATCATCTGTGTCCTCCTTATCCCACCAGCCACGCTCCAGTGATGCCCACGGGCTGCGTTGGGTGCCACCCTGCTGTGAACACGGTTCCTCCTCCTCCTCATCATCCTCGTCCTCCTCATCCTCCAGAACTGTGCCCTGGCTTGAATATTTTTTACCTGGCCTATGCTGGTGCAGGAACCCACCTTCCGAGCCACTTGTGAATGACTGGCCTGATAACCGTACAAATGACCCCTCTTCCTCCTCCTCTTCCTCCTGTACCACATCCTCTTCCATCATCGCCCAAAGTGTTTTTTTAAGGAGACATAGAAGTAGGATAGTAATGCTGAGAACAGCGTCATTGGCACTGGCCATGTCTCGCAAGTGGTGCTGTTCCTCAGAGCGACTGACCCGTGCGTGCTGCAGCTGAAACTCCACTATTGCCTGCTGCTGCTCGCGCTGTCTCTCCAGCATGTGCAAGATGGAGTTCCACCTTGTGGGCACGTCGCATAGGAGGCGGTGAGCGGGAAGGCAGAAGTTCCGCTGCAGCGCACACAGGCGAGCAGCAGCAGGGTGAGAACGCCGAAAGCACGCACAGAGGGCCCACACTTTCTGCAGCAGCACTGACATCTCCGTGTAGTTTTTTAGAAATTTCTGCACCACCAAATTCAGCACATGCGCCAGACAAGGGATGTGCGTCAAACCGGCTAGGCCCAGAGCTGCTACGGGATTTCGCCCATTATCGCACACCACCAAGCCGGGCTTGAGGCTCAGTGGCAACAACCACTCATCGGTCTGTTGTTCAATGTCTGTCCACAGCTCCTACGCAGTGTGGGGTTTATCACCCAAAATATCAGTTTTAAAACAGCCTGCTGTCGTTTCCCCCTGGATGTGCTGAAGTTAGTAGGAGAAGGTGTTACGCTGACCGGATGAGGAGGTGGTAGAGGAGGAGGAAGCGGAGTAGGAGGCAACAGGAGGCAAAGAGAAATGCCCTGCAATTCTGGGTGGCAGAAGGACATGCGCCAAACTGCTAACCGCCTCAGGCCCACCCGCCACTACATTTGCCCAGTGTGCAGTTAGCGAGATATAGCGCCCCTGCCCATGCTTACTGGTCCACGTATCAGTGGTTATGTGGACCTTGCCACAGATGGCTTTGCGCAGTGCACACTTTATCTTGTCCCCGACTTGTTTGTGCAGGGAAGGGATAGCTCACCTGGAAAAGTAGTGGCGGCTGGGAACCACGTACTGTGGGACAGCCACCGCCATCAGTTTTTTAAAACTGTCCATGTCCACCAGACGGAATGACAGCAAAGGCCAGGAATTTTGAAATGCTGGCATACAGGGCCAGGGAACGCAGGTGGGTAGGGGGGCACTTCCTCTTTCTTTTCAGTGTTTGGGAAATGGACAGCTGTAAGCTTCCATGGGACCATGGTGTGGAAATGCTTGGGGATGGTGGCAGACATGGTGGCTTGCTGTCACATCGTCTGTTTGCTGGGTGGCAGGTGACACTGGCACTGTAGAGGTGGAGGAAGAGGCCGAGGCAGGAGCAGAAGAGGAAGCAGGAGGAGCCCGAGATCTTTCTTGGATTTTGAGGTACTTATTCCACTGCAGCTTGTGCTTTGCATTTAGATGCCTGGTCATGCAGGTTGTGCTCAGGTTTAGAACATTTATGCCTCGCTTCAGGCTTTCATTGCACAGCATGCAAACCACTTGTGTCTTGTCGTCAGCACATTGTCTGAAGAACTGCCACACCTGGGAATGTCTTTGAGCTGCCTTTGGTGTGCTAGGTCCCTGGGTGCGGTGGGTAGTAGCAGGCGTACTGTCTAGGGGACGGTCAGTCCTCTTTTGCAACCTGCTTTCTCTTTTGCTGTGCTGGTGCCTCTGTGCGACCACCACCTCTTCCTCCAAACTGCACACGTTACTCACATGACCTTCATTCCATGTGGGGTCTAGGACCTCATCATCCTCCTCCACATCATCTTCCACCCACCCTTCACCACTGCCCTCCTTGTCAGTCTGCACACTGTACAAAGCCGCAGCAGTTGGCACCTATGTTTCGTCATTATCATCAGAGACGTGCTGCGGTGGTGTTTCCATGTCCTCATCCTGCAACAAAAGTGGTTGGGCATCGGTGCACTCAATGTCTTCCACTTCTGCGGCAGGGCTATGTGGATGGCCCACGGAAAGCACACCAGCAGAGTCATCAAAAAGCATAAGAGACTGCTGCATGACTTGGGGCTCAGACTGGCTAATTTACAAGGGGCTGAGGTGAAAGACAGATGGCCATAGGGTTCAGGTACCAACTCTGAGCTTTCAGCAAGGGACAGGGTGGGAGACAATGTGAAGGAACTGCAGGCATTGTCAGCCACCCAATCTACTATCGCCTGTACTTCTTCTGGCCTCACCATTCGTTGAGCGGCATTCGGGCCTACGATATAACATTGAAGGTTCAGTCGGCTACTCGCACCTGAGGAAGGTGTTTCACTTGTGCGTGTAGCTGGCACAGATTGACCATGTCCATTCCTTGCAACAGGAGCTTCACCAACACCACCAACACCAGCAGCACCACGACCACGTCCCTTATTTGACGCTCTCCTCATTCTGGACACATATGTACTATTTAGCACACATTTAGATTATTTTTTAAACCAGCAATGTCGACACACTTTTTAATTTTTGTGCAAGAAATGCACAGCAAGGTGCAAATGTACTGTGTAGCACTATTTATTAATACTAAAAAAAAGAATAATAAATTATTAATCTTTTTTTTTTAAAACAACAATGTAGACGCACTTTTTATTTTTGTGCAAGAAATGCACAGCAAGGTGCAAATGTACTATGTAGCACTATTAATTAATATAATAAAAAAAAATTATTATACTTGTTTCTTTTTAAACTAGCAATGTAGACGCATCAGGATCCTCTCCCTATACCAGTATGAGATGATTTTAGAACACTAATCTGTCCCTCACACCAGCAGCAGGAACCTCTCCCTATACCAGTATGGTATGATTTTAGAACACTAATCTGTCCCTCACACCAGCAGCAGGATCCTCTCCCTATACCAGTATGATATGATTTTAGAAAATGAATCTGTCCCTCACAGCAGCAGCAGGAACCTCTCCCTATAGCAATATGAGATGATTTTAGAACACTAATCTGTCCCTCACACCAGCAGCAGGATCCTCTCCCTATACCAGTATGATATGATTTTAGAACACTAATCTATCCCTCACACCAGCAGCAGGAACCTCTCCCTATACCAGTATGATATGATTTTAGAACACTAATCTGCCCTTCACAGCAGCAGCAGCAGGAACCTCTCCCTATACCAGTATGAGATGATTTTAGAACACAAATCTGTCCCTCACACCAGCAGCAGGAACCTCTCCCTATACCAGTATGATATGATTTTAGAATACTAATCTGTCCCTCACACCAGCAACAGGAACCTCTCACTATACCAGTATGGTATGATTTTAGAACACTAATCTGTCCCTCACACCAGCAGCAGGAACCTCTCCCTATACCAGTATGAAATGATTTTAGAACACTAATCTGTCCCTCACAGCAGCAACAGGAACCTCTCCCTTTAGCAGTATGAGATGATTTTAGAACGCTAATCTATCCCTCACAGCAGCACCAGGAACCTCTCTCTATAGAAGTATGATATGATTTTAGAACACTAATCTATCCCTCACAGCAGCAGCAGGAACCTCTCCCTATACCAGTATGAGATGATTTTAGAACACTAATCTGTCCCTCACACCAGCAGCAGGAACCTCTCCCTATACCAATATGATATGATTTTAGAACACTAATCTGTCCCTCACAGCAGCAGCTGGAATCTCTCCCTATAGCAGTATGAGATGATTTTAGAACACTAATCTATCCCTCACAGCAGCACGAGGAACCTCTCCCTATACCAGTATGAGATGATTTTAGAACACTAATCTGTCCCTCACACCAGCAGCAGGAACCTCTCCCTATACCAATATGATATGATTGTAGAACACTAATCTGTCCCTCACAGCAGCAGCTGGAATCTCTCCCTATAGCAGTATGAGATGATTTTAGAACACTAATCTATCCCTCACAGCAGCACGAGGAACCTCTCCCTAAAGCAGTATGAGATGATTTTAGAACGCTAATCTATCCCTCACAGCAGCACCAGGAACCTCTCCCTATAGCAGTATGAGATGATTTTAGAACGCTAATCTATCCCTCACAGCAGCACCAGGAAGGAACCTCTCCCTATAGCAGTATCAGATGATTTTAGAGCACTAATCTATCCCTCACAGCAGCAGCAGGAGCTTCTCCCTATAGCAGTATGAGATGATTTTAGAACGCTAATCTGTCCCTCACAGCAGCACCAGGAACCTCTCCCTATAGCAGTATGAGATGATTTTAGAACGCTAATCTATCCTTCACACCAGCACCAGGAACCTCTCCCTATACTAAGTATGAGATGATTTTAGAACGCTAATTATTCCCTCACAGCAGCGGCAGCATCCTCTCCCTACACTAGCCTGAGAGCATGTGACGTGCAGTGCTACATGACTCCAGCTCATATCGAGGCTGGGTCACATGATGCACTGGCCAATCACAGCCATGCCATTAGCAGGCATGGCTGTGATGGCTTCCAAGGGCAAACAAGTGAAACACTTGTTGATTGGCTGCCCTGAAGCTATTGAAAAGGAGTAAAAAATACCCGAAACCAGAACCTGGACTTTTTCTCAAAGATCCGGGTTTGGGTTCGGGACACGGACACCCCAAAGTCTGGTACGACTCAACTCTAGTGTTTAAGATCTGACCACCGTTTTCTCAGTTGCTCTTTGGATCGCCGGACACCGTGTTTTCTGGACAGCCGAGTTATGACCCGCTCTAATATGTAATCTTTATGGCCGTTAGGCCTTTCATACTTCTCCTTCAAGCAGTCATAATCCTGACCTTCCATAATGGCCACCATGTCCACCATCTCAGCCTTGATCATGGGGGTGGCTTGGATTTTTCTATGTGATCCAGCACCGTTGGACTGGCTGCTGCTTCTAGAATCCACCATCTTTCCTTCTGATCGTTCCCCAGCCCCACCATCATGACGCACCTGAGAGACGAGTTGCACGCATGTGCAGTGTATAAAGCCCGAGCGTTGCTTGGAGAATGAACGTTTGGAAAAACGCTCATTTTTTGGGATAACAAAGGTTTGACTGGAACTTCTGGCATAGGGGGATAAGGGCCTATACTGCTTGGATTGAGGCTTAGATGAGGATTAATGGGCTATACTGCTTGGATTGAGGGCTAGATTGGGTCCAGCTTAGGGGTATGCCGGACAAAGTTGCATTATGCTTTGTCTTGTGTCTTGCAGGCATAATGAGTAATATTTTTTTTTTTCACATGAGTTCCTACCTCAATTTATTGACCTATACTCTCAGCTCCCATGTCTGTGGAACATCAAGACCAAGGAGTATTTTAACCGGGTCCAAAGGCGGGCAGCTTGTGAGCAACTGGCAGAGCTGTGCAAACAAATAAAGCCCAATGCAAACGTGAAGTACATCAGAGACAAAATTGCCAACACGAGAACCACATATGGGAGGGAGGTCAAAAAAATCCAAGAATCCCAGAGGTCAGGAGCTGCAGCATCTGATGTATATGTGCCTAAGCCGAGGTACTTTAAGAGCCTGTAGTTTCTCAGAAACACATCTGAGGCCAGGCCATCTCTATCCACCCTGCCCTCTACCTTTGCTGAGGCCACGGCTCCTAGACCTGAGAATGAAGATGTGGAGGAAGCCATCTTGACCCAGGTATAGTCTTGTTGAACCTATTGTAAAGATAGAATACAATGATAATAACTAAACATTATTGGCCAAATATTTGAGCCTTAACATATTTGTTTCAATATCCAAACACAGTTGTGGCCTAAACTAATTTTAAGGATAAATCCAAATGCTGGTGCCAGAATGCTAGTGTTTCGTATTTATAATTATTCAATTAGCAACAGTCAGGAAATGTGAATTTGTTTGGACTGACCCACACAAACAAAGATATTCTAATAATGTCACTTTTTTTATGCACAGGAAAGTGTCACAGAGAGGGTGACTGAGGAGGAGACAGCTGGCTCTTCCCTAGTTTGTGAACCACAAATCCCTCCCCTACACGTTGGTCTTAAAAGGAAGAGAAAAACACATAATGTGGATGAGAGTGCTTCCTCATTCTTCCAGCAGGCCACAGCCATCCTCCAGAGGGATCTAGACCAGGAGGAGTCATTTGCTGCCTATGCAGCTGCTAAACTCAAAAAAATGACTCCCTACCAGCGGAGCAGGTCTGAGGAGCTGATGAACCAAGTGCTCTTCAAGGGGGAGAGGGGGCTCATTACGGACTACAGAGAGCTACATGAGAATGTGCATCCACCTCCACCACCTACAAAATCTCACCAACCATCCCAACCACCACACCAGCATGCTGGCCAGTGGCAATTTGTTTCCCATGGCCCCCACCAACAGCCATGGTCTGGGGATTATGGCCAGTACCCCCATTGACGTATTTATTTATTTTTCTGTATTTTTGTTTTTATTCTGTTAGTTTGTTTTCTCATTAACACATTTTGATAATAACAAGCACTTTTTTCTGTTATATTTTATTTGCAAAAAATTGCATTTCTAATTGAATTTATGTTCTTTATGCTTGAAAATAAAGAAGAACGGAAATAATAATACTTGCCTATGTTTTTTTGCTTCAAATGACAGGTTTGAAGTAGGCAGTTACATTAAAAAGAAAAGTTAGAACAATTACCAAGGGACAAATAATACTTTACATTTTTGGAATTACATTTCAGAGCTAATGACATTGGGGAAATATTAAATAGAATAAAAGAGATTCAAAATAATGCAAATTCTATTTCTATCACTACAGAACAACTGTCTTTCATTACATGTGTAACATGACTACCACTAGCAATGCGTCTTCATTATTATCCCATTGAAAAAGCTGCTAATGTGTGCTGCATTTCGCTATTTGAATTCAATTGCCGATAGACGAATATGCATTGTGAAATTGGAAAGTAGGTTTACACGAACGGACACTTCCGGCTGTTCCTGACTCCGGAGCATGCGTGATTTGCAGGTACAACTTGTTGGACCAACTTCTCTGTACACACGGTACAACAGTCGTACGGCCACTTGTTGTACAACCAAAGTTATCTAGTCTGCTCATCCAACCTCTGTTGTACGACCGACGCACGTCGGGTGTTCTAATCGCGCGTACTAACGGTCGGATGATCTTACAACAAGCGGTTGTATGACTGTTTTCATAAGACCGTCACATCGTTTGTACGAGGCTTAAGTTTCACATAATGCATACTAGCACATTATGACATTGCCTTGCAGGATTTTTAAAAAAAAAGAAAAAAAAGCCAGTGGTTTACTACCATTTTAAGCTTTGAAGTGAACCCTTAAACAAATATATATCAATTTATACAGCACTTATTATTAAAGCAAACACAGTAAACAATAAAATTACTCCTAAAAGAGTGTGAAAAAATACTGTGATACAAAGGCCTCCAAATGTGACAAGGCTGATTTCCATCATCCAATCATGTGCAAGTAAAAATGCTGTTCTCTATTTTCCTTGCATGTGTAGCCAAGTGCCCCCTTAGAAGTGGCTGGTTGATGTGGTCCATCTGTCACTCTGCCCTCAATCACACATTTCCTTTCACTCAGAGTCACTGAACAGGCCGGTACTTTGTTTGTTTTTTTGTTGTTTATTAGAGGAATAAACTTGGATAGGCTAGGGATGACTGTGGAATGCCAAATAGATCAAGAAACAGGACCGTCTAGATACACCTCCATATACTGTATACACTCCTTCTTCCTCCAGCACTGACACTTGCTGACCGTTACACTCTTTCACTTCTCTCCTGCACAAACTTGCATTACATGTTCCTTCCCCCTAGCTAGCAAACGGTGAGGCCTGCACTCCTGACGGCAAGACCTCTGAACCACCCATTACAGGCAAGGGCCACGGGCTCTCAAAGTGTAGCTGAGTACAACTGTGCTAGCAGGGTTTGATGGACTATTGCTCCCAGCCCATCCTCTTCCAGGCCACCTCAGCCCTCCTGGCTGCTCCGGCCTACTCCACTGCCCAATGACACTGCTCCACTTACTGGCTCCTCTGACCTCCACAGACTGTCCACTGTATCCTCCAAGCCTGCTCCAGTTCTCTTCTCCAGCTCCCAGGATCTGTCACTCACCGACACCGGCAGATCCTTTAAAGAATCTTTCCTGTAGCCTCTCTGTTGCTCTCCTGCTCCCTTGTGCTGCACCAGGATCTCTCTCCTCCTGGCTGCACCTGAGCTCCCAGGCATCAAGGTCACCCCCCCCCCCCGGACTGGGGGCTCCCCGGCGAGGCCTCCGCAACTTCAGCCACATCTCCACTCTTCCACCCAACACTCCTTCCCCAGCTGGGCAGACCACTGTATTTAAGGAGGCCTGCCCTCTGCCAGTCTAGGTTGGGGATTGGTCAGGGCTCATTAACATACTTCAGAAAGTCCCACCTTCTCTTCCATCCCCTTTTCAAGAACCTTCTGGACACAAAGGGGAGAGATAACCAAGGGGTGTTCCTTCCTGCAGTCTCCAGATTTTCCTGGGGCACTCCCCTGCCCAAATTAAAACAATCAGGCCTGCACAACAGTCAGGCTTGACTAAATGTGCCTCTTCTAGCAAAAATCTATCACTAAGCACCTATTCACTATCAGGGTGCTACACATGTGATTAAGTATTCTTTGCAAAATGAAGCTTTGCCTCATTTACTAAGCTCTGGAGCAAGTGCACTGCATTGCACAGTATATTTTCCTTTAGTAAATCAACCCCATAGTGTGATACCATTCAAATAACTTTATTAACCACTTCAGCCCCGGAAGGATTTCCAGCTTTAGGACCGGAGCCCTTTTTGTGATTCGGCGCTGCGTCGCTTTAACTGACAATTGTGCGGTCGTGCGACGTTGTACCCAAACAAAATTTGCGTCCTTTTTTTCCCACAAATAGAGCTTTCTTTTGGTGGTATTTGATCACCGCTGCGTCATTTCTGATCGCCGCTATAAACAAAAGAAGAGCAACAATTTTGCAAAAAAACCCAAATTTCTTACTTTTTCCTAAAATACAAATCCAAAAAAAAAATATAAAAAAACATTTTTTTTCACCGTTTTTGGCCGATTTATATTCTTCCTCATATTTGCGATAAAAAAAATCGCAATCGGCGTTTATTGATTGGTTTGCGCAAAAGTGGTCGCGTTTACGGATGATGAGAATTCATTTTTGGGGTTTTTATTTTTTTTTATTTTTTACTAATAATGGCGGCAATCTGCGATTTTTTGCGGTACTGCGATATTTCAGTGGACATGTCGGACCATTTTGACACTTTTTTGGGACCATTGGCATTTATACAGTGATCAGTGCTATAAAAATGCACTGATTACTGTGTAAATGCCATTGGCAGTGAAGGGGTTAACCTGCAGGGGGCGCTCTAAGGGTTAACTATGTTCCCTGGGCGTGTTCTAACTGTATGGGGGCTGCACTATCTGGGGAAGGGAAGTGGTCACAGCCTTCACGTACAGGAAGGCTGTGATCACAGCCCTTCCCCCTCACACAGAGCGGAGGTCCGTGTTTACATACACGGACCTCCGCTCCTTCGCTCCGGGGGGGCCATCGTGGGTAGCCGGCGGCTTCCGTTGCCGCCGGCACCCGCTCCCTGGCCCTCCCCGAACACAGTGAGCGTGCGGGCGCGCCTCCGGCGGCGCGCGTGCTCACTAAACTCGTTCCCGCAGCCGCCGTCGTATGACGGCATTTTGCGGGAACGAGCCACTTTGCCGCCGTCAGATGCCGATCGGCGGTCGGCAAGTGGTTAAGCAACATTTTTTTTTTTTTTTTACCACATCAGTAGACCACCATATCCATTTCTATTCATATTGATACTCAGATCAATCTCTGGTTCTGTCTCATCATCGTGGTATTTTCTTTCATGCTAGTTTTATATATATTATTTATACAATTTTTTCATTTTTAACACTTTGTTTTTTGATTCATTCTCTTATTTACCTTATACTATTTATCTTCCCTTTCTGTCCCCCAATCGTTTTCCAGTGGGTGGCTTCTCTATTCTTAGGTGATTGCAACCAATTCCAATGACTTTTACCCATACATGTGTCAATTAAATATTACTTTCAATGTATTTCAAGAACCAAAAAAAAAAAAAAAAAAGCAGAAAAGATATATAACCCAGCTCTCCCTCCATTCATTCCGTCCTTTCATTCTTCCTTTGATTTAGTCTGTCTTCTATACTACCGTCACCTTCCCTCTTTTATTCCTACTTATATGATGGTATTTAGATTTGAGTTTGTAATCTCTAGCCAGTTCCCCCACATCTTACTGTATTCCTCCTCTTTCCTTCTCTTAATATAGACATATTTTTCTTTCCTTATCATTTTATTCATTTCTTTAAGCCATTCTATTTGGGTCGGGGGGTTCTCTGCTATCCATCTCTTTGCTATTGTTTTCCTCGCTACGAATAGACTACTTGCTATTGCTATCTTTTTCTTCCTTGCCATTTTCTCATTTATATATCCCAATATACACACCACAAGGGACAACTCTATTGTTGTTTTAAATACTTGGTTTATATTTTTAACTATTTCTTCCCAGTATCTATGTAGTTTTGGGCATCTCCACATCATGTGGATCAGATCTCCCTCTCTGTCTCCACACCTAGGACACTTCGCATCCTGTCTCCGACCAAATCGGAAAAGTTTCTGTGGTGTATAATATGATCTATGTATTAAGAACAGCTGCGAGATCCTGTGCGATGGAGACAGAGATATCTCGGGACCCATTTCTAGTATTTTTTCCCACTGTGCCATTTTTATTTCTCCCAGATCTTCCCTCCATTTTTTTATGAACCCAAGTTCCTCCTTTCCCCTCCACCTTGCATCACATATATCCTTATATAGTGCTGTTATCATTCCTTTTGTTTGTTTTACCTCTATTACTTTTTGGAGCTTTGTTACTTCACACCATTTTAATGCATTGGATTTGAATTGCTTCCCTAGGCCGTGTCTCAACTGAAGATATACATAAAAGGACTGTCTGGTTATCCCATATTCGTCCATTAGTTCCTGGAAAGATTTCTATGTCGTATTGTTATATAATTGGGTCAGTCTGCTTATATTTTTTCCTTCCCACTCTCCATTTTTCCCCACCTCCTCTAGTTCTTCCAAGAATTTGTTGTTCCATATCGGTGAGTATTTTGTAAACCCTTCGTAACCCAAGATCTTTTTTGCTGTTTCCCATACCTTCCTAGTTAAATCGAACGTGGGGGTCCTAATTGAGAAGTGTCCTGCCTCCAATGCTTCCACTACTAAACCCTGGGCTGTTCCTTCCTCCATCAAATTCCTTGCTGTACTTCCCTCTTCTTGCCTTCCACACCCTCCCAGATGTACCAGTTGTGCTGCTAAGAAATAGCACCAAGGTTGGGGTATTTCCAGCCCCCCTTCTTCTTTGGGCCTCTGTAGTGCTTTCAGTCCTATCCTAGCATGTTTTCCTTTCCATATTAGTTCTCGGAAGATTGTTTCTATCTTCCGAAACCAGCATTTCGGGATCCAAATCGGGGAATTCTGCATTATGTATAGCAGTTGAGGTAGCCATACCATTTTTATTAGGTTACTTCTGCCTGCAACTGTCAGCGGTAGTCTGTTCCATATTTTTTTTTTACTTTTAAATTTCTCTATTAGTGGCTCCAAGTTATCTCTTATATACTCTTGGGGATTTTTACTTATTTGAACGCCTAGATATTTTATTTTGTTCACTACTTTTAGACCCATACTGTTCAGCCTCTCTGTTGTTTCCTCTGTGTCGAGCGGTAATAGATATGATTTCTCCCAATTTATGTTTAATCCTGAGATCTTCCCAAACACCTCCATCAGTTTCATTGCCGCTTTTAGGGATGTCTGTGTATCCCCCAGGAATAACAAAATGTCGTCTGCATACATTGCCAGCTTCTCCTCTCCTCTTTCTTTGGAATCCTTTAATCTCTACTGATTCCCTTATTGCTATTGCCAGGGGTTCTAATACCAGAGCAAAGAGGAGGGGTGACAACGGGCACCCCTGCCTCGTTCCCCTGGTTAGTCGGAAGGCCTCTGAGCACTCATTGTTTATTCGCACCTTCGCCTTTGGTTTTTCGTAAAGCATTCTCACCCATCCAACGAACCCTTCTCCAAAGCCAAACCTCGCCAACACTCGCCACAGGTAATGCCATTCTACACTATCGAATGCTTTTGTTACATCTAGTGCCATCAATGCCCTTGATCCTTTATCTGTTGTTGGTATTTGGAGATTTAAGTATGCCCTCCTAATGTTAGTGCATATGTTCCGTCCAGGCATAAAGCCTGTTTGATCAGGATGTATGTATCTTGTTATTACCGCCTTCAGCCTAGCGGCTAACACCCCCGCCAGGATCTTAGTGTCTGACCCCAAGAGCGCTATTGGCCTATAGGATGCTGGATCTAACCGATCCTTATCCTCTTTTGGTATTACCACGATAGTAGAGTCCATCATGGATTCTGGCAGGTGCCCCTCTTCCCGCGCCGTATCCAGCACTTTCAGGAGGGCGGGTGCCAGGACCTCCCCATATTCTTTGTATATCTCTGCTGGCAGGCCGTCTGGCCCCGGCGATTTTTGGTTTGCTATTGCTTTAATTGTCTCTAGTATCTCTTCTACCGTTATCGGGCTATCCAGTCTCTCTCTGTGCTACTCTGAGGGGCACGGGATCTCCAGTCCTAGGAGGAAATCCCGTGTCTCCCCTTCTTCCTCCTGGCCTCTTGTTCTATATAATTCCCTAAAAAATTTCCCAAATTCCTCCCCCATTTCCGCCCCTACTGTAGTGATCCCTCCCTCGGTTGTTCTAATTGCCGCAATCTTTGTCTTGGGAGAGTTAGTTCTTGCCACCACCGCTAGCATATGTCCTACGTTTTCTCCTTCCACATAAGCCTCTTGTTCCCTATGCATTTTTGTTTTTTCTACCTCTTCTAGGGGTAATTGTTTGTACTTCTGTTGTTCTTCTACCCACCTATCGAGTTCTACCGGCACTGGGTTCTTTATATATCTTCTTTCTGCCTCCACCACTTTTTCCATTGCCTCTCTTTCTTTTTCTTTAGCTAACCTTCTGCTTTGTGATATCTTTTGTATTAATGTCCCTCTTAGGAAGGCTTTAAGTGAATCCCATACCACTCCCATGGGGGCAGTTCCCTGGTTCCTTTCAAGGTACTCTTTAATTTGGCGTTTCATTCCTTCGGGATCCCCTATTAGACCCATCCAGCGTGGATTCATCTTCCATTCCCTTCTACCCTTTCTCTCCGCTATGCTTATTGTCACAATCATTGGCGTATGGTCCGAGAGACTTCTTGGCATATATTGGACTATGATGTTATATCTTAACACGTTTTCATTCCCCCAGGTCATATCTATTCTTGACAACGTACCATGTGTCTTGGAATAACACGAGTATTCTTTCCCATTTGGGTTTTTCTGTCTCCAAATATCCTTCCATCCTACTTCATGCATAATTCTGTATAATTTCCCCCTCTGTGATGTCTTTATTTCGACCTTAGCTGGGTATCTGTCCTTTTCCTCTTCTGCAACTGTATTAAAGTCCCCTACCATTACCACCGGTATGTCTGGTTTCTCTGTGGCAAATGCAATTAGTTTATATAGTACCTCTTCTTTGAATGGAGGTGGGATATAGACATTTGCTAGTATTATCTCCCTGTTCTCCACTAGGCAGTGCAAAGAAATATAACAACCTTTTTCATCTATTATCACTTTCCTGCAGGAGAACCCCACCTTTGACCAATCAATATACTCACTCCCCTGGAACACGTTGAGTGGACCGCGTGGTATTGGGTCTGAAATCCCTGATGTTTCAGCCTACCCACTGTCTCTTTTATTAGGTGTGTCTCCTGCAGGCATATTATTGTTACTTCATATGTTTTCATTAACGAGAAGACAGCAGCTCTTTTCTTCCCATACCCCATGCCTCTTATATTCCAGGAACAAATTTTCGTGTTCCTAGTCTGCGTCATTCTAGTCTCGAGGATGCGGGGGAGGACCTTAGGGAATGAGAGGGAGAACGGCAGTATTCTGAATGACAGTAGAATTTTAAAGTAATTTCTATTAATTATAATGTTTCTTAATCTACCCCTTAATATCCCTCTCTTATTCTCTGGTGCTTGTGTACTTTTTTCCCAGTGCATAGTTAATTTATTTTCACAACTCCTCGGTGACCTTTACCCTTGATTCTTTCTCTTTAGTGTTCTCAATTTTAATTCCGATTTCCCATTCATACAACACTCATACCTCCGCCCTGGTCCCCCCCCTCCCACCCCCCTCCCCCCCAAGTGCTTTGACCCTCCACCCCACTCTCCCACCCTTGGGTCCACTCCAGGGGCCTCCATTGTGACCTTCATGTTGACCTACATTCCTTCCCCATACGACCTTCCATTCTCCCTTCCCTCCCGTACCCTCTTTCCCTTTTCTCACGGTGTGTTTCTTCCCTTGTATTACTCTTTTATGTGATCTCCTTTTCCACATATGCTGACTTATTCTCAGGGAGAGAGGGCCAAAACAAGAAAAAAAAAATTCAACTTTTAGCAAAGAGAAAAAGAAAAGAAAAACCAATTTACACTTAATTTAGGCTGTCCACTCCCGCTTTATCCCCCTACATATCTTTATGAGTGATATTGGTATTTCTACCACTTCCCCCCGACTTATATTGCTCGTATCCTTTCTTCATTTTCCCCCACCCATACTGACGCTTCCCTGGCCGTATTAAAAAAATGAGTTTCTCCCCCTGCTATTATACGCAACTTTGCTGGATACAACATGGCATATGATATTTTTAGTTGTTGTAGTCTCTTCTCAATCTTCTTAATCTCCGCAAACGTAGCTCTCCTTTTTTGAACCTCAGGTGAGAAGTCTGGAAATATTGAAAGTCTGACCCCGTTATATCTTATTTCTCCCTTCTCCCTGGCTTTCCGTAGTATCGATTCTTTATCTCTAAATGCCAGCATCTTGATCAGGAAGGATCTGGGTGGGGCCCTGGGCGCTGGGTTCCTAAATGGCACCCTATGTGCTCTCTCCACCGCAAAATGGGGTGAGAAGCTTTCCTCTCCGAAGGTTTCCTTCAGCAATCTCTCCGTGAACTCCACAGGATTTGTTCCTTCGCTTCTTTCGGGTAGGCCCACGATTCTTTTATTGGATCTTCTCATCCTATTTTCCAGCTCTTCCATTCTCGCCATATAGGGGTTGATTTTGTTCTCCAGATCTTTTATTCTTTGGTTCAGCGGATTTTGTTCGTCCTCTATTTGGCTGATCCTGTTCTCCAGTTCTGTAGTTCTTTCTCTTGTCTTCTGGGCGTCTTGTCTTAGGTGATTAATCTCCTCACTAAAGCCTTTCAATTGTTCTGTGACTCCGATCATAGACATTTTACAGTCCTTTACTGCCTCCAAGACTTCTCTTAGGGTGGGTTCTTGGCTCCCTTGGCTCTCTGGTTCTTCACTTAACCTCCCCATTGTGCCCTGATCCGCTTTTGCGCCCGTTCCTTGACTCTTCCTTGTTGTTCCACTGGGTTGCCCCTTGGCCTGTGTCGTCGGGGGTTGTCCCCCTTTTGCTGGCGAGTGTGCAAATTTTTCAAGTTTAGCCGCTGCTTGACTTTTACCCTTCTCCTTACCCGGCGCTTGGGCCGGCTCCTGTGGGGTCCCCTCTTCCCCTTTTTTCTTAGTCATGATATGGCTTAACCTGATGTTCCCGGCTTTTTTTTTTTTTTTTCTCCTTTCCTTTCCTTTCCTCTGAGTTCTCTTCCGACTTAAATATTATATATCTTCTGTCTATTTGGTTATTTTACCAATCTTAGAATCCGGAGTGTACACCAAGGCTAAGTTTCTTGCAATGGGGCTGAAGAGAGGTTGCCCTCACTTATTCTCACAGTGTCCCGGTCAATAGTCCCTAGCTGCCTTCTCGATTTGTATGTAATCTCCCGGCAAACCTTCCAATACTCCATTACCCAATTACTGCAAAGCAAGTAAAAAAAAAAAATATTCCTGCCCGTTCTTTGGGGATATTTATCCAAACGTTTGTCTTGCTCTCGTTGTGTATATGTCCCAGCTGTTATATCTCCATTCTTGTGTATGTTCCCTTTAACTTATTGTGGGGGATTCCAGCAGTCACCGTGTTCAGGGTATGCTATGTGCTCTCACCACATTGCCACATCACCCCTTCACTGACATGCCTCCCTACCCCCACCGCTGTGACATACTTCAGGGACCGCAATAGTTATTACTGATTGTTAACAGTTATAGGAAGACTCTCACCGGTTTCCTTCGGGATCCGTCTCTCAGACTTGCAGTGTGGCTTACCTTCCCATCTTTATGACCTCCTGCCAGACTGCCGTGCTTGCCGTACCTGAGGGGCTACGGTGCGCTCTCACTACACCGAGCCGATTACCCCCGGCAACATTAAACATATACTCACAAAGGCTCAGAAGACCAAGCACAAAAAAACAAAAGAACAATTGCGTAGCTTTATTACTTGATTGGGCGTTTAGCAGAGATAAATCCGTCAGCCGCTGGCCACTCTCCTCCCCATCCTCAAAGCTATATGAAAAGACCTTACCCCTGCTATGCAGTCCTTTTAAAAATGTTGCATTTATACGTGTCTCTCATGGCAGTACCCAGCTCCCCATGTTTTTTTTTTCAGTAGTTTGCCTAATAGCCTTATGCCCAGAATTTACTATCAGTGTTTCCCTCCCATAGATGTTAATGGGGTTTGCATTTAACTTCTGGATTCACTCATTCCTAATCATTATCTATGAGTATCCCTCATAAGCAAGGTATTCAATGTTTTCTATCTCAAGAAGATTATGTTTTCTTACTTTGACATACTATAATCTTTAGACTTTTTGCTTTCTTTAAACATTTTTGTTTTTCTGGTTCCCACTACCTTGGTGCAAGGGATGGGCACTACTTTATATGAGATCCTGTACCCGGGGGTGGGAGTGGTATATTTTTAGTAGAGATGATGAGGTCAATTTACTAAGTTTCAAATTGGCTGTTAACTTTGCTGGGAAAATTTCCCTTTGTAAGGGAGCTTACCCTCAACAGTAAATTAGCAAAAATATAAAGGGTATAATTAATTTGCTACTCTTTGAAAGAGAAAATTGAGTACTGTCCATGTTACTTTTTTTATTTGCACTAACATAACATTTTTTCAGGACAAGGTTTCGGGGTATCTCCCCTTCTTCAAGGTCCAAGCAGTACTTTTGAATGTTATGTCTACTATGTTGGCAAAATGAAATGTCCTTTTAAAGTTTTGATCTCCGATCATGTCTCTGACATAGACTTTTTTGTTTGCGGAAAGCCTATCATATTCTTTTTAAACATCAGTATATATTGGCCAATTGTCACTCTGGGTTCTAGACAAAATTCATAAAAGTGTCAGCGGTGAAAACTATAATAAAGGTCTATTGAGACTTGAAAGTAAATAGTTTTATAAGTTAAAATTTCATATTCCGCCAGATCTAAATTACTCCATTAACTTTCCTATGAACTTTTTAACCACTTCCTTACTGGGCACTTAAATCCCCCTCCTGCCCGGACCAATTTTCAGTTTTCAGCCCTGTCACTCTTTGAATGACAATTGCGCGGTCGTGCCCAAACAAAATTGGCGTCCTTTTTTTCCCACAAATAGAGCTTTCTTTTGGTGGTATTTGATCACCTCTGCGGTTTTCATTTTTTGTGCTATATACAAACAAAGAGTGACGAATTTGAAAAAAGAGCAATATTTTTTACTTTTTGCTATAATATCCAAAAATAAAAAAACACATTTATTCATCAGTTTAGACTGATATATATTTTTCTACATATTTTTGGTAAAAAAAACGCAATCGGCGTAGATTGATTAAGTTGCACAAAAGTTATAGCGTCTACAAACTATGGACATTGGTTTATGGCGTTTTTATATATATATATTTTTTTTTTACTGGTAATGGTGGTGATCTGCGATTTTTATCGGGACTGCGATATTGCGGCGGACATGTCGGACATTTTTGACACTTTTTTGGACCAATGGCATTTATATAGTGATCAGATCTAAAAATAGACATTGATTACTGTATAAATGTCATTGGCAGGGAAGGGGTTAACACTAAAGGGGCAGTGAAGGGGTTAAATGTGTTCCCTGGGTGTGTTCTAACTGTGGGGGGAGCGGGGATGACAGGGGCATGACAGATCTAACTGATCCCAGTGACAGGGATCAGTAGATCTGGCATGCCCCCCCTCACAGAACGGGGAACCACGGTGTTTACATCAGCGGTTCCCCGTTCTGGCTCTCTGTGAGCAGATCACGGGTCTCTGGCAGACATCGGGTCCGCCCGACCCGTGAGCCAAAGGGGAGGACGTCTATTGACGGCCTCCCGGCATTTTTGATCCGCGCTGTAGCCGTCAATTGGCTATGTCGCGGATACAAAGAAGTTAATAACTGTTTTATTTTCATTATCTCCATTCCCGCAATCTTTTATTAGTGATAAAATCTCTCCTCCCAGCTGATGTTGGGGGTCCCTCCCTCTGCAGTGCTCGGAGGAGGGCTGACAAAAGCAGGCATCCCGGCTGCTCCCTCTGCAGTGCTCGGAGCGGAGAAGGAGACTCTTTTGGGTCACATGAGCACCCAGAGGCACTGTAAATAAGGTATTTTCCTCAATATTTATTGTTACATGGACACACACTGCACATTATATAATGCTATATAATACAGACACCTGAGCTGACAGGGGGGGAGGGGGAGAGGGGAGAGAAGACAGGGGACACAGGAACATTTTTGTACATACTGTTATTGCATATGGTATTATGTACATACTGTTAATAAATAAGGCATTCCCTGAAAATAAGCCCTAAAGTGTTTTTTGTAGCTAAAATTAATGTAAGGCCTGGTCTTATTTTCACGGAAACATGGTATATCTTTGCCTATTGTAAGTTAATCTGATATTAATCCAAACTTTTGTTAATCCTCCTAAAGTAGACTCTCATAGACATTTATTTTTGATTGGGCAAAGACATCTTTATTAATAGGAGTATTACAGAGAATTTGGAGCAATATTCCCAACGTGCACATTCCTTAAAGTGGCTGAAGAGTAGGTGGATACTGTAGCTACCACTGGCTGGAAACCAGAATGACTCAGAGCAAGAAATCTGTCAGCAGCATACCAGGAAACTCATTAGAATGGTCCAACACTTTATTGAATAATCACATCATAGCAAAGGATAGCGATGTTTCAGAGCTAATCAAGACCCCTTTAAATGCCTGATGAAGGGGCCCTGCATGGCTCCAAAATGTTGCTATCCTTTCCTGTGATCGCTCAATAAATCATTTAAATCAATTTTGTTTTTTTCTTTGGCTTTGAGGAATATAAAAGAACAAATACAACAGATTCAGCACAAGAAGTACATGATTGACTTCAGAAGGAAAGTTAAAGTGGACTGAAAGGTGTTGTTTTGCACTTGTTATTTTAATGGAGGTAAACTGTTGGGTTTGTTATGACAGTAATTACTTTTAAATCAATCAAATGTCATAAAGCTGTCAGAAAAACTTTGCGAATCAATCATCTGAAATTCCATAGCCTTGGATATTCTAACTTTTTAAAAGTAGTATGAGACAACCGAGAAACACAAGTGGAATAAGTAAGTTTTACAAGACATAGCATTGTATTACCTCTGCTTTTGTTCAGATATTTCACAGAACATTGCAGGGGCCATGCACACTGTATAGTTTAAATTAGCATATCTAATCCTAAACACTGTATCCGAATGTGTTATTGCACATGCTCCTATAATGTCAAAAAGGTTAATCATTTTTTTATATATCCTACTTTCAGTTAAACCATAAAAGTAGGGTGTATCCACAAATTCCTCTTTTCTATGGTGTCATTTACTACTGACAACTAAGCTTTGAAATCTGCATCAGATTTGGTACTTTCCAGTTTTAGTAAATAAACCCCACAGTGTCTACAAGGTCTATTTATAAAGTTTTCACTGTGAAATTTGACCAATGAATCCTTTACTGACATTTACTCAAGTGAAATTTGATGGCATTCACCTTGTATTCCATAATCACATTCACTTTGCTTACAATAATATGAATATGCAGCAGGTGAATGCATCAGCTGCAAACAACAGGCAATTCTCATTTGTACAGTACATATATGGTGCTCTTTGACACGCTGGTGCCTAGGAGAGGGTGCTGGTCAAGGGCTGCAAGAAGGCGGCTGCCCCCTCCCTGGTGAACTGGTTTCAGAAGTCCCTCTGCCCCAAACCAGTTTTAAATTGTATAAAAACTTTTTAATATGTCCTTCTAAACCTCTTACCCATGTAGGAAGTACCTAGTTTTATTTATCTTTCAGGTTTCAGTGATATTCTGCCATTGGTCTCATCCAATGGTGAAAGCTCAAGAGGGGGTACATGGGTCCCATTTGAGGAGATTCCTTCCAGTGGTGATGCCTTTATGCAACTCTTTATGCAGGGCTGGTGTTTATGGGCTAAACTGCAGATGGCCCTCAAATCTCTAAAGGCCCTCATGATTCTGCAAAACTCTGGCTGTTTCTCACATTGAACTGAACATAATGTTTCAGATATAATAAAATCTACTTTTATAGCTATTTTTGTTTACTTTACTTGTTTACTTATACAAAGGCATTTTACCATTGGTATAGTATTTCAGCATACGGGGCTCCAGTTATAAATTTGTTCAGGACCCCATTTCATCTAAAACTGGCCCTGACATCATGCCTGCCTACAGAGAGTGACACTTGTGTCATTACACGAGCATCAATCTCTGCTGCATTCTGGACCACCTGCTGATGAAGGAGGAAGTGGACTCTGCTCATCACATGACTTGACAGAAAACACCTGAAAAAAAATGTGCGCATTATATTTATTTCCATTCAGCAGTTAGAAAAGATAATGAAAAAGGCTGCACCATGTTATTCTTATTTGGTCATACAACCTTTTCCAGGAAGTAAACTGAAAAGGGTACCTGCTTTACTATTAACCAGCAGTTTCAGACACCCCACTCTCCAATCTAGAAGCAATGTGTTACATCCTTTCTTCCTGTAGCAGTTGCTACCAGGCACCACTAGGGCAAAAGATGAAGGAACAAATAGAAAAAGATTTTGCATTGAAATAAATGAACAGTTATTCCCTTTTCTTCCCCAACTTAACACTGATAGAAACAACCAAGTCTGCGTCTCAGTTGTTGAGAGAAGACTCCAAGCTGCAGGTTTCACAGATTGATTGGCTGTAAGAAAGTAATTTTTAAGATGGCAATATAGAAAAAGAGGCTTGCCTGGGCCATGGAGCACTGCCAGTGGACAACTGAAGACTGGAAGAAGGTCTTTTGGACCAATTAATCCAAATTTGAGATCTTTGGTTTCCTCACTCAGGGCTTGTGTATGCCACTGAGTAAGTGAAAGGGTGGCTTCTCAGTGTGTGACACCAACTGTCAAACATGGAGGAGGAAGCTTGGTGCGGTTCTTTTGCTGGATCCAGGGTCGGGGACTTGCACAGAGGGAATGTCACCCTAAACCAAAACTACTGCCATAGCATTTTGCAGTGCCATGCAATTCCCTTTGGAATATGCCTAGTTGGTCAGGGGTTCATCCTACAGCAAGATAATGACCCATAACCTACTCCCTGGTTGTGTCAGAACAAGACAGTAGCCCAGTGTTTCCAACCTACCAGAGTGAAATTTACTGACAAAACGCCAACAATTTACTGGCACAGCCACGTTTTTACTGGCATTTCCAAAGGTCACAAAATTACAGTTTTAAGTGCAAATCTCGGTATTTTGGCTACAAACAAGTACAATATGCAATTGGCAATAATATTTAAGGTAGATAGTAAGGCAAAAAACATATTTCTTATTTTATTTTTGATATAGTAAGTAGCTCAAGGACAGGACCTAGGAGGGCAAGAAATTAGAATGTGCGGCACACAAATTAAATTGACTCTCACAGTGACACTGACAGAAGTGTGCAGCAGCACAGATGATGATGAGACCTCAATGACACAACACGTCCCCTCCTGAGTCACAGTGACAGTCTCTCTCTAAGCCAGGTGCTCCAGTCCACTCCAGTCTAAACAGCACTCACAGTCCAGCTCCCAGCCTGCCTTGCTCCCATACCGCAGGCATGCACAAGAGGCTCTGCCCGCTCTGCTTGGCTCCCTTGCACCATGTCATCACAGGACATGCTCAGGCACCGCCCCCGCCAGAGCCACCCGAACATACTGTAGCAGGCAGACAGATGGTCTCGGCCGGCTCCAGAGTCTCCAGAGTTGAGCTTCACAGCCATATTTTTTACTGGCAACCTTTTCCTTTTACTGGCTTTTACTGGCAGGGGAAAATTGCCTGTTTTTTACTGGCTGCCAGTAAAAATACTGGCGGTTGGCAAGTCTGCAGTAGCCTTTAAATCACAGAATGGCCAGCACAGTTTCCAAAATTAAACCCCATCAAGATGGTTTGGGATGAACTGGACAGAAGGCAAAGCAACCTACAAGTGCAACACATTTGTGGGAAATTCTGCAGCACTGTTAGGAGTCAATTTATGAACAATGTTTGATTTCTGTTGTAGAAAGAATGACACAAGTGTGTTCAGCATTTATATCTGTAAAAGGTGTCTACTTTGATGAGTCAAAAATATAGATAAAATTTTGTTAAAGAAAAGAATTCCTTGATTTATTTATTTATTTTATGTTCAATTGTTTATTTGTTCTAGGCTGTATTTTGAGATACATTGAGACATTAAACTGCATAAATTTCAGTACTGAAAAAAATTCAAAATGGAAAAAAATGGGGGTGTTTTACTTTTGACCGGTAGTGTATATTGTATATATAATTTCATGGCATGATTGCTAAAACATTTTATATAATATATTTTATATTAGGCCTGTTTGATGTGACATCCTTATTCTTATACTTACATGTAAGATTTCATTGAAGGTAGTTTTATGCCTTCGTTATTAGTGTGTAGCACAAGAGCCGCTAAACTCTTTGATGGGGATAAAAAGGGGAACATTAACTGAAAATATAACATAATGTCCAAAACCTACTGAGAGCCTAATTAGATAAAACAGCATACAACAGAGCTAAAAGCAGGAAAATTGCAAAGTACTCTTTCAGGAGTCATACAGCACTGTTCAGTTTATCAAGTACAATGTTGCACATGCTTAGTTACAGAAATAGGAAAATAATAAGCAACTCATCATTGCTACATAAAAAATATCGATCTCTTATACATTGTAGTATATAAATCAGTGCTGTTGCTTTAACAACTCTAAGGCTACATTCACACCTGGGCGCTTTGTTTTCAGGCGCTTTGTTTTAAGGGCGTATTTCTGGTGTTTTTTCAGCATTTTTTTTCAGCGTTTGGAGGCAGGCAACATCTGCAGACAGTGGTCCTCCTCTTTCTGGTTTTGTGGGTAGTGTTGGTGTGTTTAGTTTCCGTGGGCTCCTTGTGTGCCCTCTGTCTTCTGGAAGATGTCTGCCAAGAATGGTTTCCTCGCATGTGCAGCAGCTGCACTACTAATGCTGGAGGAAGAGAAAGAAAAAAGAGTGCAGGTACTTTGTCCATCCTGTTATTGCCAATAGAGAACAGCGTTGCCAGTTTTGGGCAACATACAGTGATCTCTGAGTGCATGAAGAGAAATTCTTTGAGTACACACGGATGTCTGTAAAAAGGTAGGTTCATCTCCTCAACCACACAAAGCTTGTATAATCCTAACAACGTGTGATAGGCCCCGGGAAGAAGTCTAATCAGACGAAACCGGTGGGGCGAAGGTTGCATTCCGGTACAGCTTCATCTAACAACCTGTTCACTGTGGGAAATGAGACTTTGTACATGCAGTGATTTTACTGAGACCATGTAAGTGCAACTTTTAATAAAACATATCGCTTTGATACGAATTTACGCTATCTCCATTCCTTTTCCTTCCTGATTCGGTGCATCTTCTATGATGAGGGGGGAAACACGCCACATGAGATTTGGATGGAATATATGGATACCCTCCAGTACTTTGGATTAAAGACATAGAGGTGTGTTACTCGCATGCTGGTTTTGACCACTCGTAATAGGTGTGTCAACGCTTAAGGGTAAGCGCACATCTTGTGGTTGCATTACACTTGGTTTGCTGCATGCCCACTGTGTTAGCTATATGAAGACTTCAGGCAAATTTGTCAATTCGTCACTTTTGCATGTTTCAAGATGGACTTTTGAATGTTCTTTGCTATTGAATACATATGTTTATTGTTTTTACATTAGATTTTTTTTTTTTTACCCTGCTGATTTAGTGCAAAACTTACTTTTTTGATTGTTCTTTGCAGTGTGTATATCTCACATAGAGTGTTGCTCAAAGGGAGGTTGTCTTATTTGACCGCTCTTTCCACTAGCGCGGTGTATTTTTGTTTTCTTTCGTTGTTTGATTGTGATGGATTATTACCTACTCAAGGAAATCTTGTATCCTCAGTTTTGATGAGTTGCTTGGGTTACTCTCTTCACATCTGCAGGGAGAAGACCCCTATCTTCGGAACCGTATTCCACCAGTGGAAAGGCTCATCATCACACTGAGGTAAGCAACAACAACCCACCTCCCATCCACACTCCCCAAACCCTCTCTCCAAACTCCCATTTCCAGAAACAGAGGTATTTCAGAATAACAAAAGGTAGGAATCAGCAACAAAGTTTGTTATAATCCCTGCAATGTACATAGATCACCCACAGAGTGTAGATAATGCTGATAATGCTGCACTGATGGGCATTGATGATGCTGCACTGATGGACACTGATAGGCAGCATTGGTGGACACTGATAGGCGGCACTGATGGGCACTGATATGAAGTACTGATGTGCACTGATGAGGAGGCACTAATAAGTGACATTGATGGGCACTGATAGGTAACACTGATTGGCACTTATGGGGCTGCACTGATAATCAGAGCACTGATGATCAGTGCCCTGATTATCAGTGTAGATGTCCCGTGAGAATCAACAGTTACAGCGTGTGAGGAGAAGACTGCCAAATAACCGGAAGGTCTGTTAATCAGCTGTGATAGGATACAGCTGATCACATGGTAAAGGGCCACTGTGATTTGCCCTTTACCTCTATCTGTGATCATCTGTGCTCCTGCATGCAACCAAAATAATAGATGCCCTTTTTTAACCAAAAAAGACACTTTTCTTAATATCCTAAACCCCAAACCTCCTCCCCTGCAACCCCAACCTCCTACTACCAATCCTCACCCTCCCTCCCCTACACACTATGAAGAAGAAACATATATACACAGAAGTTGATTAAAGTGTACTTGTAGTGCACACATTTATTTTTTGGTAACTGTATGCTTTATTTCAAATATAATCAAAAAATAACAATAGAGTTACCTCCCTTCTCACCCTCCAGATGAGAATAGGCAGACTTGGAGAAAGGCAACAGTAAATTGAATAACTATTTTAAGTAGAACCAAGGTGTGTAGAGTACTATCTTTTATTGCACAACAAATTGTTCCTGAGGCACATCTATTGAAGGTATTGAGAGTGGCAACCTCTACCTGGACCAGGCCTAGTCCAGGCAGAGGTTGCAACTGTCAACACCATCAATAAGAGACTACACGGATGTGCGCTAACAGGGATTTCTGTCTCTCTCTCTCTCTCTCGAGCAAAAGGAGAATGGGCTTCAGCAGCACAAGACCAAAAAAGGTTCCACTCCTAAAAGCCTAGAAAAAATAATAATAAAAAAAAGAAGCCTACAGATTCTCAAATCTGCATGGTGAGGCAATTGGGCAATGCATTCCATCATTCATTACCGTGGCTGATGAAGTAGAAGGAGCAGGAAAGTTGGATGTAGTCAGTGAGCAAGGAAAAGAATCAGAGGGAGTAATGGATGATGACTGTTTGTAATTATGCATGTAAGTGGAATTTTGCAATGGATATGTGAACATAGATGATGGAGAGGGATGGGTGTAAGTACTGTTGATAAATGTGGGGAAGTCGATTGAATGGCATGCATGGCAGAGCATTGGAATGAATGAATGAATGGAATATGAAAGGTGGGGGTATCCTGGGAACATGAGGGAACTGTATTGTTGAAATAATGGTTTTGATGGTATGAGGATGGAGGAGGAGGGTAAGAGCTGGGTGGGTAATTTGTGTAGGGAGCAGGTGGTGGTGTTGTGTATGATGATGGAGCATGGTGATGAGGTGTAGGATAAGGAAAACTTGTACTGTTGTAGCACTGCCCCCTTGAGGGTTGCTTAAAAAAACAATTCCCCCTTGAATCTCCTCATTCAGAGAGTCCTCCACCGCCCCTGACACTCTTGGTTCACTCATATTGCAAGGTTTTATGAACAACAGCTCTATTTCATGAATGGAGACCACAATATAGGTAGCATTATAAATGTTTATTTTAACTCTTGTTTCTGCAAGAAATAACAACTTTAAAACAGCAAGTATCACAATCCTTCACATAGGTATTCAAAACGGAGGATTCTGGTGAACAAAAGGAGTAAATGATTTGTACACTTTCACCACTCCCTGTGTTCTCCAACAACGATTGAGAAATTACAATTCCTCCAATTGAGTTTAAACAATACCTAATGGGTCTTTGGGAAAGAGGTAATTTGGTAGTATCTACTGAAACTGACCAGAGAAATAATGCAGTAAATAGTACAGTTCAAATAGATGACCCAAAGGATAAATTGGTACCATTCAATGGATTTTGATTCAAAAGGGTAAACAATATTCTATAATGCACAGATACGCTATATAAATTCGCAGTTATACTATAGCTAAAAAAATACACTAGATAATTACGACTTCTGTTTAACTTATCCTGTTCTAGCTAAAGAGTTCTTAGGAGATTAAGCAATACCAAGCATATAGCCCTGAGTATTTAACTAAGGAGAAGATCAGATGATGTACAGTTGTGTTCAAAATTATTCAACCCCCACTGAAATTGATTGTTTTGGTCGGTTTGACATTGATTATGATCATTCAGTCATCCTGCTTACAATTAAATCAAAGAGGCACGTGTAGGTCAGACAAATATAACATAACATTTATAATGAAATAACCACAAATGTCTTTTCTGAGCTCACATCATTATCAGTTTTATTCAACCCCCAAGTGACATTCAATCTTAGTACTTAGTACAACATCCTTTTACAGTTATAACAGCTTTTAAACATGAAGCATAGTTTGACACAAGTGTCTTGCAGCGATCTACGGGTATCTTCGCCCATTCATCATGGGCAAAAGCCTCCAGTTCAGTCACATTCTTAGGCTTGCGCACTGCAACTGCTTTCTTTAAGTCCCACCAGAGGTTCTCAATCGGATATAAGTCTGGTGACTGCGATGGCCACTTCAAAATGTTCCAGCCTTTAATCTGCAACCATGC
>BLSH010412557.1:240849-256604 GCA_018402905.1 Glandirana rugosa
AGGTCTATTGGTCGAACGTTTATATTGTACGAAATGTTACTTAGCCTACAGTCGACAAGGTCCTCAGAGACGTCTGTGACAAGGGTACCTGTGGTAAGTGACGGGGCAGGGCGTCCCATACAGTCCGCTATGGTGACTGGGAGTGTCGACTAGGGAAACTACGGTGGCGTTGTAGAGAAATAACGAAGAACCTAATAGCAACAATGGTCAAATAAGTTTCTTCGGTCGCACGTAACGTTTCAAGAAATCACGTCACCTTAAATTGGAGAAACACGGAGTAGAGTCACTAACTTTCCTGTGTCATAAGTATCCATGACTTTAAGAGTAACGCCGTCTTCTGCCGAACGAAGTCCTTGTAGGATTTCATTCAGAATACAATTACAAATGTACACTAAATTCCCTAAAACCATTTACAGCATTGGGGGTTGAATAATTTTGAACACAACTGTAGATGCAGCAATCCTATCTTGCAGAATTCAAGCCGTCTTCTGCCGCAATGAGAATTTCAGTACCTATGAATACTGTGTCCTTTCAATCACTGAGATGAGGCACAAAGAGGTTAAATTCCACTGCACTAAAGAACTTTGCAATGCACGCTGGCTTCTTTGAATAAACTGGTAACAACGATAATCCAAGAAGCAATAAAGAGATGTTGCGGTGGCATCAAAGGGATCAGCTGTGAGGGTCAGTGGTATCGCCTGACATACCCTGCGGGACGGGGCAGTGAATGGTGTCCATGGGAACAGTGTCTGCAGAGACTCCTGGAACAGCTGACATCCGATTCATTGTAAAGCATGTTATATTTGCAAGCTGGTTATCTGGACACTACTGACAAATCGGGAAGTGGATTTGATCATCTAAAGTTTACAAGTGCCTGGAATGCATAAAAAACGTGGTTGCCTGGTCATGAAAATGACAGGCATGGAGAGTCGGTAAGGGTCCATCTAATGAATGGTGAAGGGATGCACTTTGATCTATGTGTATACATGAGGTGGAATAAGGTTTCCTTTAGAAGCTGGATACTTTAACCATTTGCAATCACCTGTGGACTTTTACTATCACACTGCTGCGGACTGTTATCTTGTAGCGTTTTTGGGAGTTTATTTATCAATGAATCTAAGATACTGTGTGACAGACTCCACTAGCGCTGCTACAATTGTCTGTTTTTGGCTTATGGTTTTATTTAATAAAGAGATGTTGCATAGACAGTATAAGTACTCTTATACAGTATGTGGGCCTGAGCCCGCTCACCAACACCAAAGGACTGTATGTGGACAGACGATCCGGCACTCAGATGATGATGCTGGTAATGCTGGGACCATTAGTTCACACAGGCCATTTGCTCTTTGGAGGTAGAAGGCATCCACTGCACCACTTGCAGCTCTCCTGATCGAGACTGTTGCAGCAGCTGCTGTGGCTTCAATCCAAGCGGAGATGAGTTTTCGGATGGCTCCGTGGTTCACTCACTGCGATGCTGGAGAGCGATGGCTAGCTGTGTCACTTGCAGATAATTCAGTCAGCTGGAACGCTGTACATAGGCCGCAGACCTATATTTGGTAGCAACAGCACACAGGGCTCCTCTCTGATTGATCACGCCGTTCCCAAGAGGCAGTTGTTAGCTCCTAATTCCCCTTAAATAAGTCTCCTACAATGCATTGAACCTCCCAGAAGTCTCCAGCACAGCCTGATGGGAAATTGAGTCCTTCACATTAAGAGTCTGCTGACTGTTTCCTCTTTCCACACTACAACTCCCATAAAGCATCATCCTTGCTGCAATTACAGTCTTATTCAAAAGCAAACACTAGAGTTCCCATGTTAAGCAATGAACACCATTGTCTGTATGCCAGAGGAATATTTCTGAACTCCTGGCTACACTGTAATGGCTTCTGGGAAAAGTGGGAGTTCTGAGGGTGTAGTTTTGGGAATGAATGATGAAATGGTGGTGAGTATCGCTGCATGCATTTCTACCTGGTTAGATTGGGGGACTTGCATTACAAACTTGTTCAAGCTTTTCAGAAATAAAATGCTCAGGCTATCCTCAATTTTTTTTTTTGAGAGAACATCCATTAGGTCAACCAGCTGGTTAAATCTGTCCTGCCCCCTGCCTCGAGCGGGCCTTGACAATGAACGGTGCACCATTACAGCTGTAGAGTTGACCACATCAGGCGGAGGGGTGACCACTTCACCCTGTGTGGTAAGCACTTCAGCCACTGGGATGACCACTTCAGATCGGGGAGTCACATTGTGTTATCACAATTCTCTAATGTCATGTGAGGCATTGCCTGGCTGTCTTCTACATCAGTGCTGTCATCATGGCATTCTGGAGCAGGAGCATCATCAGCTTCCAATTTCCATGAACTTTGGGTACTAGAAAAAAAAAGGAAGCATTCTTTCGAATGTCTGCATACTTTATTTGTAATACATAAAGGAAGCATGACTTACCAGCTCATTTCTAGAACCAGCCACAAAGAGTCCAACTCCTTTGCATGGATGTAAAGAGGGGGTTAATAGGCAGCCCCTCCACTTTTGAATTCTCACAATTGCCTCCTATAATGCGTGAAGGCATCCTTGAGACTCTTCCATATTTTTTTTTCAAGAAAAACACACATATTAATTTTTCTTTCTCCCACAGGTACTTAGCTACTGGACAATCATTGGCCAGTTTGCACTTTTTTTTCATAGTTGGAAAGTCTGCCGCGAGCTACATAATACGCGACACGTGCTGTATGATTTGGAATGTGATGTACAATATGTTGATGGCAAAGCCTACGAAGGAAGAATGGCTATCGATAGCTAATTTGTTTTGGGAATGCTGCAATTTTCCAAACTGCATTGGAGCAGTAGATGGAAAACATATTCGCATTGTTAAACCGATTGCAAGTGGAAGCTAATACTTTAATTATAAAAAATATTTTTCTTTTGTCTTCTTGCATGGTGTGTTCTTTTGCTTAATGTGGTCAGTTTTTAATAGGAAAGAGGGACTGGGAAGGACACCAGAATTTCACATATAGGGAGCTATACAAAGAGAACATGATACATTTTCATACAGGTACATGGTACAGCAGGCACATGCGTCGCTTTAACTGACAATTGCGCAGTCGTGCGACTAGAGTTGCCACATCATCCCTTTAATCCAGGACACATATTAATTACACAGATTCTGTGGCTGATTAAGGTGGTAATTAAGCTCACTTGGTGCCTTATCTGCATTAAATTAGCCTCAAAACCTGTGTAATTCATATGTGTCCTGGATTAAAGGAATGATGTGGCAACCCTATGCGCGACGTTGTGCCCAAACAAAATGTATGTCCTTTTTTTCCCATAAATATAGCTTTCTTTTAGTGGTATTTGATCACCTCTGCGGTTTTTATTTTTTGCGCCATAAGAAAAAAAAGAGCAACAAGTTTGAAAAAACTATTTTTTTACTTTTTGCTATAATAAATATCAAAAAAAAAATGTAAAAAAAAATTTCCTGATGGCTCCATGTCAGTACAGCTGGGTATAGGCTCTGCCCACCCCATGCCTCCAGGACTTAACTCATATAAATTTGAGCCTGCCTACAGCCTCTGTGTTCTTCTTTTTTCCTCCTATGTGCAGGACCTTGGTGTGCCCCTCTACCTGGCTGGTCTAAAGGGCTGGCCGTCCGTCCATGTGTGTGGATTTTGCTGGACGCAGTCCCTGGTATCTCGAAATGACCCATAATCCAGGGAACCCCGCTGCTGGTTTTCAAGGTGGCTTATATCATGGCTAACAGCCTTGTTTGGGGTCCGCTGGGTTCTTGGTAAGTGGACAGAGGTTTCGGTAGAGTCTCCCCTAGGCACGCGCACCCACACTGTGCCATTGTTACAATCGGATGGCGGAGGTTGGGTGAGCTAAAGTTAAAAATGCTTTGTATCCGAATGAATGCTGCATTGCTGGGAATTGTGTGTGCCTTGCACCCTGCAGCCACTATGCTTACCCTGAGCTCCTCCATAGGGAGTACTCTGCATAACAGGTGCACAAAGTAATACTTTGTCTGTTCACACATGGCATTAACCCGTTGGTGGCTTTCCATGTTTGCTTTAATATTGTACCATTTTGCCAAACCTTTTCAAAGACCAGCATTCCCAGGGAAGGTAGAGGAGCCACCTGTGGATGAATTTGGTAGCCTGCTGTTGCCTGTTGAAATCTAGGACATCCTTTTTAGATTTGTTGTGCTCTTCAGTTTTTTCCAAAAAAAAAAAGAGGGGTAGAAGCATGCTTATATAATGTCTACAATTTCCTTGAGTGGTTTGTGTACATCACAGAATAATGTAATTTTGTTGTAAATTCCTACCTTTTTGTTGCTGTTCTGAACAAAACTTTCATTGTGTCCTGGTCCTGCAGGGCAAGGTTAGCTAATTACCACCTGTTGATCAGGGCTGTAGATGAAGCTCAGTCTCCCTCTAGCTGTGGTTAACCCCTGGGACTCAGTTTTCACTGCTGCAAGTTGTTGTGCGACTTGAAACGTGAAGTTGCATGACAAGTCAAAATCTATGTATTCTATGGCCCCCATTCTATTTGGTGTGACTCAAGTTGCAGCAGATCCAAAAAAAGGTTTTTGCACTACTTTGTTCTGAATTGTTGCAGCTTTTGTCCAGAGAGTGTAAAGTTGGATCAGGGCTTCACTCAGGGTCGCATCAAGTTCGCACTCGCACTTTGGGGTCGCAGTAGTGAAGACCTAGCCTTAGGGTTTTTACTTAGAAAACTATTTTACTGTATTTAATTTTTTTTCTGGGCTGCTTTGTTAAGTGGTACACAAAACTATGTGTAAGAGTTATCTATATTGGTAATGAACAGTCTCAGAGCTTTCCCAAGCACAACAGCCCTCTCAGGCTCTTCATTAAAGAAGACAGAGATGAACATGACTGTATGACTCTTGCTTTGTTCAAGCAACCAGAGATGAGATATGATACCTAAACAGGTTGTCACATTTATTAAACAAGTGGCAACTACTCTTAGGAGTGTTCCCTCTTACCCTGTGAAGGGATTATATGCTCTGGCAATGAGCAGTCTCATAGCTTTCCCAAGCAAACATCCCTCTTCAGACTCTATAAGAGGAAGACATGGATGGGTATGCCAGTATGTATTCTACTGGCTCAAGCAAAGCCCTGAGGAAGGGGGTGCGCCCCCGAAACGCGTCAGCTTTTACTCTGTCACATTCTGCACAGGTTGTGCACCCACCATTTTGTGAGTACCCTCTCTTGCTATCATTTCAATAAAAATTGTTTTTGGTAATGCACTAGGTGCGTGCGCCTTCCTTTCTCTTTTGTTTTCTAGTCGCTTTCGGATTTCCCCGTCCGAGGAGGGCTGCACACATCGATGCATTTCCCTTCGCCTAGTCGGTAGTCGGCCGCACGAGAGGACTTATCAGCGCAGGATTTTCTCACTTTTTTGCTTTTTGTAAGGGATAGAGATGACACCTAATAGGATGCCACAATCCAAAAGCACACTGGCAATACATTCTAAAAGAATGGTCTCTGCTCACCCTTAGGGTTTTCTGCTCTGGCAATGAGAAGCTGCCTAGCCATAACAGGTGAAACAGCCTGTTTTCTGAGTTTCCGGATGGTCATGACTGCATGAATACAGCTTTGTTCAAGCAACCATGGGTAAGACACCTAACTGATTGTCACATGAGACTAATACGCTCTAAATGAGTGTTTGCACTCATCCTGTGCAATGGTTGTCTTTTCTATCAGTGGGCAACCTCTTAGCCTTTCAGGCAAACCATCTTCAGAATTTTCCAAAGAGAAGAGACGGATGAGTATGACTGTACAAGCCCTGCTTGTTCAAGCAGCCAGGCATAAAATTGTCCACACCTGCCAGGTTGTTGTATTCATTGAACATGTGGCCAATACATTCTAAAGGAGTTGCTTCCACTCACTCTGTGAAAGGGTCATATATTGTGCCAATGAGCAGTCTCAAAACAACTCAGGCAAATTAACCCTTGCTAGATTCTTCCCAAGAAGATGTGATTGATGATGTGATTCCTATTTTGTTCAGGCAGACAGTGATTAAGATGATGGTGACCAAGTCGTCACAATTAGTTAAGCATGTGCTCAAGACACTCTAAAGGAATTGCTGAATTCATATTCTGCAAGAGCCATCTTTTGAACAGAAGGTTGGGGAAATGCTTTAAATAGAAACAAAGATGTGGAAGTTTTTCAAGTTTCTCCAGAGGACAGCATGACAAATCCCTTATGGTGGCTAAATTAAGTGCTCGTTCTACAAGATTGGAGCACAGCAGGATGGCAGGTATGCCCTTTTGAACAGAAAGATGTCCAGGATTTGGGAGCATTCCTTTGGTCAGTGGGTGTCCCTTGTGGGACTGCCCAGATACATGACATTACCATCAGAAGATGGCCTTTAAGGATGTACTTAATAACTGCATTGTTCTTGATCTTGGAAGGTCAAGCCTAAATATAAAAATGTAATATGGTCAGTTTGACTTCCTGCCTCAAGATAAATGTCTGTTGAGGTAAAGGAGACCGAAGCTCAAGAGTCATTTTCCACGCTCACTTCAGAGAGGTTAACTTCTGAATTTCTGGATGGGAGTTCAGGAAAAACTGGTAAGCCAGCACATAATCCAAAAAGTCAGCAAAGAGCTCCATGTGCCACGATGATGCAGGTGTGAGTCCACGGATGAGCAGGTGAAGTGGGATCCCCCAGGGCATGGAATCTAAGGGCCAGCCGGTATTCGGCCAGGGACCCCCTCACGGAGTTTGGACTTCAGACTGCGTGCTGACTGCAGGTCACGACCCCCAGGTTCACCCTGCTCGTGAGGAGAGTACTTGAAGACACAGTGCAGGCACGGATGGATGGATGAAGCAGAAGAATAGCTGGATAATGAGCCAAGTTCAGGGCGGTAAGCAGACAATCATAATCAGGGGAACAAGCCGAGTCAGTACACAAGAGATCTGTCCACTAGAAGTCAGGTAGGGAATATAGCACAGAAGGAGCTCAGGAACAAGTGTAGCTCAAGCAACCAGAAACTGGCCTGGGTGTGATTTAAATCGTGAGACAACTGGGAGGCTGGACAGGAAATAGCAGCAAGGAAGGCATATAAACCAGCAGGTAAAGTCGGTGACGCCCATAGCTGCTGAGTCAGTGCAGCCAGAGCAGAGCACAAGCTTGGGACCACATGTGTCAGCAGACCTACAGCAGCAAAGGTAAGACACAGATCAGCTCCGCAGCTGATTTGTGACAGTACCCCCCCACTTATGAGGTCTGCCCACACATCTAGGGGCTGGCTTGGAGGGAAATTTCGATGAAATTTGGTCACCAAGTGTGGGGCTGAAACATCTGCAGCTGGAACCCAAGATCTCTCTCTTCTGGACCGTAGCCCTTCCAATCAATTGGATAGAGAAACTTTCCCTGGAAGTATTTGGAGCCCAATATTTCTTTTACCTCATACTGGCTGTGGTATCTGCAACAGGTGCAGGGCGAGAAGAAGGGAGAAAGAAGTGATTGAGGATCAATGGCCTGAGCAGGGAGACATGGAAGGCATTGGGGATCCTGAGATGAGAGGGCAGGCGGAGCTTGAAAGCCACCAGATTGATATGACTGATAATAGGAAAGGGACCAATGAAACGAGGAGCAAATTTCTTCGAGGGCACCCAGAGCCGGATGTGCTTGGTAGAAAGCCAAACTCTATTGCCTGATAGGAACTAAGGACTAGGACGACAATGACGATCTGCTGCTGTTTTATGCCTGGAAGCAGCCAGGTGAAGGCTCTTAGAAACCTCTTCCCAAATTAAGTTGAAGGTCTTTTGGAGATGAAAGATCTCCTTGATGAAGGTTGTGGCAAGACTGGTAGCTATAGGTAGGCCTGGGAGGGGAATCAAGTGACACAATTTGGAGAACCGATCCACCACTACTCAAATGACAGTAGAACCGGCTGAGGGGGGCAGATCTGAGATAAAATTGATGTAAATACAAAGCCAAGGTATTTCGGGAACCGGCAAAGGTAGAAGTAGCCCAGCTGGGGCAGACGTGGAAGACTTTGATTGTACACAAACTGTACAAGCTTAGACATACTCCTTAGCATCCTTCCGAAGAGAGGGCCACCAGTAGTGACGCTGAAGAAGGCTACAGGTACGATGCAAACCAGGATGTCCAGAGAACTTGGAGTCATGAGCCCACGCAAGGAGTTTGGGACAAAGTGTGGGCACCACAAATGTTCTACCTGGAGGAGGCTGCGTGGGCAAGAGTTGAGTAGTGGCTAGAATTTGGTGCGGAGGGATGATGGGACCAGGATCTAGGTGATTATCAGAGTCATTGACATTGAATGATCTGGAGGCATCTGAACGAACATTCTTGGCACCAGGACAAAAGGTGGTATTGAAGTTGAACCGTGCAAAAAAGAGAGCTCAGCGAGCTTGTCGTGGGTTTAGGCGTTTAGCAGATTGTAAATTTTGAGGGATGTCAATGCAGACAGATATTGCATGGAATATATATGTATATTTTATTTAAAAATACAGGGTGGATTTCATTGTCCATTCCTTACATTATCTGGCGCCGCACATGACGTTGGTGGGGGACACACCCTTAATTGGGCCCATAGTTAGCCAGGGCGGGTCGGCAGACCATTCCACATGTGTTTACCATCAGAGAGGCATCACACACAGTTCATCCACGGTATTCCACACTTAAGTTACAGAGAGGTCTTTCCAAGAGCATCCACACCATCCACAACCCTCACTATCTTCCCCCATTTCCTCTTTCACCTCCCCCTCTTTCCACTCTCCCCCCCTCTTTCCACTCTTCCCCCCTCCTCTTTCCACTCTCCCCCCAGTCATACACATTGTACTTATTTTTTACCAGCTCATGTTTCATTCACACCCTTACACGCTTTTTTGTATTTTTTCACATGTGTGTCATGTCAACCTGGCCTGCCTTTGGGCTCCTTCTGTTTGGGTTGGGGTACCCCACCTCAGCCCCGGGGCAGACAAATTGTCTGGGGCTCCCCATCCATTGATATCAGCTAGGCAGCCGACTTGTAGGTATAGATCCTTTGCTCCCTTACAGCTTTCTCTCCCTTTTTAGAGGGTAGCAGTCAATTAACTCATATATTTTATATTTATAGTTATACACCCGCAATTCCTGATGAATGGCAGAGAGCCATGAAAGGCGTAGAGTTTTTAGGGTGCCCTGACAAGATCGGCTTACTATCTTGTAATTTTATTGGACTGTGTATACAATTTTATGTATTTGAATTCTATCAAGTCGAATGTTATGTATGTGTATGGTCAATGTGTATATCTACATGGCAGCTTTTTTGCATATGGTATATTACTAGCTAACAATGCATTATGTATCTCCAGACTATGGAATGTTCAAATGTACCTGTATTTGTTCAATAAAATATACATATATATTCCATGTAATAGTAGAAAAGAATATTACTGCGCTACCCCAAAATAATTGTATAGAAAAGCTGCCAGCACACCAACCACAACAAAATTGGACATATACAGATTAAAAACAGCGCAGCGCTAATCCAATGTGAATAATCCTAAAAATTATGTGAATATTAATCAAAATTTATATAACATAAAATACAACAAAAAATATGTGAATATTATAAATTGTTCAAAATTCATATATAAAACATATAGTGCAACAGAACCCTCTAGCATGAAATTAAGCTCAAGAGTCCATAAATCCAGTGAGTGAATATGTGTTCATATTGATTCGGAAAATTGCTCTATTCAATCAGATAAAGACTGTTCATATAGTGCAGTAATACAGAAATTAGAGGTATCAACCCGGTGATAAAGAGAGGAGGCAAATTATCATCCACATGCAGTGTCACCACCACCAGGAGAAATACAAGGTACTCTTACCAGCTATAACTGGGTAAACAGCATATATATCCACCAGGACCCTTCCAAAGGGCCACCATCAAAATTCCCAGGATAACGATTCTTCCTCCAGGGGGTACACTCGAACTGTATCCTTCACAGCACCATCCAATATGGACAAAGACATCCACATCAAAAACCTCTTGGTCATAGATAGACTTTGAAGGGTATCCCAATGCCTCATCAAAAACAAAAGGCGCTGCAATGCCACAAGGGCTATACTGCGGGGTGACCTCCAGTCTCTGTACCCTGCAGTACTGCCCTTGTGGCATTGCAGCATTACATGTGGTAGTAATTAGGATATTCCCTTTCCCCAGTTTCAAGGAGAGAATGTCTCAATATGTCTAAAGATGCATAGAGATTGGAGTATGGTTGATTTAAGAATATAAGTTCTTTATAATATAATATTTCTTTATTAAGATATTAATAAGAGAAGGACCTTTCATTGAATATAATATATACATATTGTTACTGTATATGTGTTATTTAGATGATAAATAAGTTAGAATTGGTCGGTCTTGTATAAGACATGCATAAGAGTGGAAGCAACCCTCCTCCATTAAGAGAAACATTCCTTAAGATTGTATTTCACAAGCTTTTTAGTGAAAGGGGAGGTGGTCAAATTATGCCTGTGTTTATTGAAAGTTGGATGCTAGAGATAGGACTACAAGACAAATAATAACCTTAAGCCAGCCCTTTTTAGAAATGTGGGGGTTGAATTTAGGAGTAGTAAGGTTTTTTTTTTTGAACAAAGGACTTGAAGAGTCAGATTGCTTGGGAACACATGAGGAAGCTGATTTTTTTTTAGCTTCTCTCACACACACAGACATACACATTTGATTTTATACACAATCTTCATCTCAAGAATATAACTATACTATTAATATTATTTTTACATTTTGAATTGTAATATTATTCTTGTAATATTTTACTATTTTATTATAAATTCATTTTTGAGTTTTTACACAAGAACTGAATGGACTTTCTTGGGACTTTTCTCACCAATATAAGTTACAGACTATTGAAAGAATATTCTCATATTTAACAATCTGTGATTATGTAGGAATTGAACTTGTGTTTGTTCAAATAGGCACTTCTCCAACTTAGCATAGAGGCAATTGTCCCACAAATGCTGCAGCACAGCTTTCACATGAAGACGATGGGTGTGCAGGTCTGGAGAGAAAATAAGAATATCATCCAGATATACAAGAACGCACACATACGAAAGGTCACGGAAGATCTCATTAACAAAGTTTTGGAAGACCGCTGGGGTATTACAAGGGCCAAAGGGCATCACAAGATACTCATAATGTCCGTTCCTGGTGTTAAAGGCGGTCTTCCACTTGTCTCCTTCACGGATTCTTATTAAATTGTAAGCCCCTCTAAGATCCAATTTAGGTAAAACCTGAGTACCCCACAGTCTGTCAAAGAGTTCCGAAATCAAAGGAAGAGGGTATTGGTTCTTCCCAGTGATGGCGTTAAGGCCCCTGTAATCGATGCACAGACGCAGTGAACCACCTTTTTTGCCTACAAAGAAAAACCCGGCTCCGGACGGAGAGTTGGATTTCCTGATGAAACCCTTTTACAAGTTTTCCTGAACGTTTTCAGACATGGCTTTTGTTTCTGGGATATAGAGAGGGTGGACTCGGCCTTTGGGAGGAGAGGATCCTGGTAACAGATCAATGAAGCAGTCATAGTCTCTGTGAGGCGGAAGGCGATCCGCAGATTTTTTGCAAAAAACATCATGGAAGGACTGATATTGGGAAGGCATGGAAGGAGCTGTCGAGGTTACAGCCAGAGGGATGGCAAGAGGTGGTAGTACCTTGGATATACATCGTTCATGACACGAGGCCCCCAAGCCAATACTTGTCCAGAGTTCCAATCTAGGAGCGGTGAATGTCTCTGTAACCATGGGAGGCCCAGAATGATGGGACTGGAGGATTTAGGCAGAATTAGAAAGGAGATTTCCTCACCATGTAAAACCCAAATGTGTAATGCAATATGAGGGGTTTGAAACCGGATGGGACCAATTGGCAAGAGGGAGCCATCTACTGCAGTCACGGAGAGAGGTATCTTCAGGGCAACAAAGGAAATACCCAACTCGGAGGCCAATGATTGCTCCATGAAGTTCCCGGCTGCTTCAGAGTCCACATATGCAGAGAGTTGATAAGCATTTTGAGCCCAATGGATAGACACGGGTAGAGTGAAACAAGAGAAACTGAAAGAATTAAAGGATCGGTGTAGCTCACCTGCCTCGGAGTGACTTAGACCCTGGGGTCTCCCAGATGAGCTGGACAGGAGTTCCTCTGGGTTGAGGCGAGTTCGCCCAAGCTGCTTAGGTTCTTCCAGGGCTTGAGAGGCTGGAGACGGAGAGGGTTCCATAAGTTTTTGGAAACCCTGTGCTGGATGGACAGCAGGAGGGCGAGTGGATCTGGATCTCTCCAGGGCCCGCTCTTGGAAGCAAATGTCTATTTAAATGTTCAATGCAATCAAATCATCAAGCGTGGTAGGAATGGTGCATCTGGCGAGTTCATCCTTTACACTCTCTGATTGCCAGAAGGTAGCGGTAAGAGCTTCATTATTCCATGTGAGTTCAGCGGCCAGCGTACGGAAGTGAACTGCGTATTGGCCGACTGTCGTTCCTTGCTGATGCAGATGAAGGAGGGCCCCAGCAGAAGAAGATGCTCTGCTGGTCTCGCATTCCTAGAGTGGGGAGGCCCAAGCCAGGGAATCACCAGAAAGGAGGGAGATGATATATGCCACTTTGGTGTGATCAGTTGGAAAATGGTGGCTGGAAAGTTCAAAGTGCATGGAACACTGATTAATGAAGCCACGACAAGCCTTGGGGTCCCCAGAAAAATGAGAAGGTGGTGGCAGGCGCAGGCAGGGAATACCAGGTGTAGCATGTGCCATAGGAGCCGATGAGGCTGAAGCAGGAGCGGAAGAAGTTGAAGTTACAGCGGCTTGCAGTGATCCAGATGGAAGGTAAGATCCTGTAGAAACAGAATTATTTGCTCTTGATTAGCTTGCTGGGAGTTAAGTCTCTGAGCCAAGTGTTGCATTTGGTCCTCGCCAGGTGAGGGACTCTCCGTGGAGCTCATGGCTTGAACAAACTGTCATGATGATGCAGGTGTGAGCCCACAGACGAGCAGGTGACGTGGGATCCCCCAGGGCGTGGAATCTAAGGACCAGCCGGTATTCTGCCAGGGACCCCCTCATGGGAGTTTGGACTTAGCTGTGTGCTGAACCCAGGTCACGACCCCCAGGTTCACCCTGCTCGCGAGGAGAGTATTCAAAATCACTGTGCAGGCACGGATGGATGGATGGATGAAGCAGAAGAAGAGCCGGATAATGAGCCAAGGTCAGGGCGGTCAGCAGACAAACATAATCAGGGGAACAAGCTGAATCAGTACACAAGAGATTTGTCCACTAGAAGTCAGGTAGGGAATATAGCACAGAAGAAGCTCAGGAACAAGTGTTGCTCAAGCAACAAAAAACTGGTCTGGGTGGGATTTAAATAGGGAGACACATGGGAGGCTAGACAGGAAATAGCAGAAAGGAAGGCATATAAACCAGCAGGTGAAGCCGGCGACGCCCATAGCTGCTGAGTCAGTGCAGCCAGAGCAGAGCACACGCCTACATGCCTTATGGGCACTTTGTGCCTCTTCTGTGGACATAGGTACAGCTTGATATGGACACTTGGTCACTTAAGGCAAACATTTCAGGCCGTACCTGGAGATCTCTCATCCTTCACATCTCAAATTAAGCCATAGAAATTGCCCCGCTCAGATAGGCTCAATTGAACTCTTGCCCCATTCAAGTTGAGTTTCTGGATCAGTGGCCTAAACTTGGGGTTGGAGAAATGAAATAGTCTGCAATGTCATTCCCTTCTGATGACCTAGTGGCTGGTCGTGAAGTCAGACACCAGTAAAGTAGAACAGGAGCCTTACTTCAAGAGCAATGGGCTCAGGGCCAATGGTCTTTTTCAAGGGTCCAAGATGGTGTCCAACATCCTGGAGTTGAGAGTAGCATTTCAGGCTCCTAGCCTTTAGTCACCACATCTACTGTGAATCTGTCCTGGTGAAGTTAGACAGACAGTGCATCACCTACATCTGGAAACAAGGCTCAATCTCTCCCTCCTGAAGAAGGTTTCTCTGTTTCTTGAATCTGTCTTCTGGTTAGAAGAATCTTCAGGCAAACTTCTATCCAAGACATGCCTGGATGACAATGGATGGTCCAGACTACTGCGAGTCTTTTGAGAACTATTAGACCTTGCTATATTCTTCCAGAGGTAGACCCACTCGCATCCCCAGTCAACACCAAGTTGCTGAAGTTCTATTCCAGGGTCCAGAATCTGCAAGCCATCAGGGTGGAGGTACTGATCGCAGAGTGGATCTCCAAGACAGTGCATACCTTTCTGATGCTCCCTCTGATTCTAAGCTTCCAGCTAAGGCTGTGACGGTGGAAGGGGACAGTTCTGGTGGTCCCAGATTGGCCGTGGGGGCCTTAGTACCCTCTGCTCCTCCTAATGAGTGTCAATGATCGACTCCCTCTGCCTGTAAGATCAAATCTTCTCTAAAGTCCCATTCACCCAGCATCCGACAGGCTCAGGCTGATGGCTTGGGTCTTGAGAGGCAGAGGCTAATGGATCTCAAATGTTTGGTAAAGGTGGTGAATACTCTTATGAAAAAAGTGCTTATAGTAGAATATTGCATAAACTTGCAGGACTATTGCTGATCAATATTTTTTTTTTCCAATATTCTTTATTAAGTATTTCAGAAATCACAAACAGGAAGTGATAATTCAATAGATAACCATTGAGTGCAGAGAAGAAAAGGCATAACAAAATCTAGTTAAGCATGGAAGATTAACCGTTCCATCTGCGAGGTGGGCCCAGCCAGAGCTGTGCCCCTCTTCGTTGCCAAGGATCAGCGGGTAGGCCCGAGGGCAGTCCCGGGGCACCCCTAGGGGGAACATACCTGTGTCCCGGGAGTATCCTGGGGCGCACCCCGCAGAAGTCCCAAATCATGTTTAGAATAAAATGATGGGGGTTGGGCAGGGTAGAGGGGTATAGGGGGTAAAGAGAGGGGTATAACAACATGGAGTTAGCACATCAGTTAGTAATTCAGTTTAGTCAGAACAGTGGTGTAAGAGATTAGGTACATAGCTTATGCAGAGCTGTGTTCCTTCCGGCCTCGGTCTATTGTCAGAGAGTGGTTGTGGGGACTGGGCTTAACAGTAGCCCAGTTTCCCTTGCTACAGATAGAAAGCGCTGGGACTGAGTTATTTAAGTGATTTTGTTTGCTCTGGGGTCAGAAAGCCAAGGCTGCCATCACTCATAGAATTTCTCCAGGGAGAGGTGTGCTTTAGAGTAGAGAAACTCCATCAGCAATTGGTCGTTCAATATTACAATCGTTTGTTGTATAGTAGGGGGGGAGGCCTCTTTCCATACTCTGGTTATTGAGAGGCGAGCTGCAGCAAGAATGTGAGTGATTATGGAGTGTAATTTTGGGTGCCACTCACCGAGACCAAGGCCAAAAAGAGCCAGCTGTGGTGTCATCCTGGAGCGTTGCTTCGTAATTTCTTCAATTAACTTAGCTATGTCTTTCCAAAATTGAGTGATGTGTGGGCAGTCCCACAGAATATGTTGTGTGTGTCCTTCTTGGTTACAGTTCCTCCAACAGTTCCTGGTGTGGGATGGGTAGATCTGAGCCAGTCGTACAGGGGTGTAGTGCCAGCAGTGCAGGATTTTCAGGATTGTTTCCCAGTGTGAAATGTTTCTTGAGAATTTCAAAGAGGCTTTTATAGCTTGTTGCCAATCTGGGATGGGAAATGAGCATTTCAAAGTGTCCTCCCAATGTAAGATGGGTGTTG
>BLSH010412557.1:270786-299319 GCA_018402905.1 Glandirana rugosa
TTAAATTTTTGTGTAAAAAAAAGTGGCAATAACCGGCTAAATATAAGAATAAGTAGTATAAACGCTATTTTTTTTTAGCGTTAGCCGCAAATAACTAACCAAACACGTTTTCACCAGCGCAAATGCCTACTACTCTTAAGTAAAAACCCCAAAAATAAAAAAAAATAAAAAATGATTATTACCGCCGCTAGACGCTAAAAATCACCATGACGCTATAAAGTCACCTGTACAGCCTTGTAAAACTGTGAAAAAACCCTGGTAACCGTAAATATGTCGCTAGTCACGATATTTTTACGTGACTAATGACACATTTACGGTAACCGTCACTTCCCCAATTGGACGAAAAATAAAAACCCCAAAAATGAATTCTCATCATCCGTAAACGCGACCACTTTTGCACAAACCAATCAATAAACGCCGATTGCGATTTTTTTTTATCGCAAATATGATGAATAAGAATATAAATCGGCCAATAACGGTGAAAAAAAATGTGTTTTTAAATTTATTTTTTTTGGATTTGTATTTTAGCAAAAAGTGAGAAATTTGTTTTTTTTTGCAAAATTGTCGCTCTTCTTTTGTTTATAGCGGCGATCAGAAATGACGCAGCGGTAATCAAATACCACCAAAAGAAAGCTCTATTTGTGGGAAAAAAGGACGCAAATTTCGTTTGGGTACAACGTCGCACGACCGCACAATTTTCAGTTAAAGCGACGCAGCGCCGAATCGCAAAAAGGGCTCCGGTCCTAAAGCTGGAAAGTGGTTAATGATCAGCCATTGGCGTGGGGAAAAAAAGCCGAGGTGGCCTGAGCCTGTTGTCGTGCCGTACTTGCAGAGGTACTCGTTGATGGCCCTCTAATGCATATATAGCTGCTGCAGCATTGCCAAAGTCAATTTCCACCTAGTGGGCATGTCACAAATCAGGCAGTGTGGAATTCCCATTGAATTTCAGCCAACCAAGTACTGGCTGTGTATGACCGCCTAAAATGGCTACAGACTCTTCTGGCCAGCTTTAGTACATATTCCAAACCTGGGTACATATTTAGGAAACGCTGCACCACCAAATTGAGGACATGTGCCAGGCATGGCACATGTGTCAACTTTCCCTGTCTAAGGGCAGACAATAGGTTTGAGCCATTATCGCACACCACCATTCCTGGCTCCACCTCTGGGCCTGTCCCTGCAGATCTGCAAGAATCTCTGCTCCGGTGTGGTTCTTGTCCCCTAGACACACCAGCTGAAGCACTGCTTGGTACCTTTTAGCTTGACTCATGGAATTGTCCTTTGAACGCTTAGGGGGTACCTGATGTTCATAGGACAATTCTGCAGAGGAGGGCATGGAGGTGGCGGAGGAGATGGAGGGGGTAGAGCTCACAGGTCTGCTATCATCACCGCCAGCTGTATGGAGACGTGGGGGCACAACAAGCTGCAGCACTGAGCCTGTCCTGCATCCTTCTGAGTTGCAAGCAGCATTACCCAGTGTGCTGTTAATTAAATATATCGTCCCTGCCCATGCTTGCCCATGCGTGATGATAGAGAGATGGAACGGCCTTACCTGAAAAGTAGTAGCGACTGGGAACCTGCCATTGTGGTACAGCACAATGTGCAAATTTACGGAAGGGGGCAGAATCCACCAGGCTGAAAGGCAGAAGTTGGAGAGCCAACAGCTTTGACAAGCATGTGGGTGGCAGGGTCTGTATTTTTTTTTCTGCTGCAGTAGATGGGACAAAGAAACCAGCAGATGGGGCAGTGTGCTGCTAGGACCAGGGACACCCTGTGCTATACCATCATCCCTGTCAGTGGAGGCAGCTGAGAGGTCATTACTCGGTATAGCAGGGGCAGACTGAAGTGGGTAATGGGGAGGAGGAGGAGGGACAGATTTGTGCCCCTTTTGTGTGGCTTTTAGGTGCTCTTGCCAATGGGCTGAATGGCTGGTGTTTTTACCACATTTGATGTGCCTGAGTCACAGATTGCAGATAGCAACAGTACGATCTGCTGCAGATGTGCTGAAAAATGCCCAGACAGTTGAACTTTGGGAAGTGGGCCGAAGATAAAAGCTGTAGAATGTGATGGAATAGGGTGTCTGCTCTCTACTCTTTCTTGATGTCGGCCTCCTTGGGGTTGTGCCGCCTCACCTTCAGTTTCCTCCTCTGCTCTATCTGGCTCCCAAGTCGCATCAGTGACCTCATCATCATCATCTCCATCTACTCCATCTTCATCATCATCATTACCACTGGAGACAACTTGGCAATACGCTGCGGCTGGGGGAACATGAATGCCAATTTGTCTACCAGTGTTCTCCCCTCTCTCTAGGCTCATGTTCCAGTCATCCTCAACTTCAGAGCCAACATCTGAATCCATTAAAGGCGGGGGCATCATCAAGGAGCAAGTGGCTGACGCTGTGGTCAAATAACTCAGCTGACTCCTCCATGGCTGATGTTGGGGCTATGGCAAATATAGATGTGGACAAGGAGGCAGGTTTATCCACTCTGACACCTGCAGCGGACTGCACACTTGTCTCTGCTTGCGTGACAGAGGTTGAGGAGGATGAGAAAGGTTTAGTAAACCAGTCCATCACCCCCTCTGCACGCTGTGGCTGGATAGCATGGGTAAACGCACTAAACAGAGGAAATGATGCCCTGCCTGAGGACAGACCACCACGTCCACCTTTGCCTGTGGATACATTTGTTGCTGGCCCCCTTACAGTGCCAAGGAAACGTCTGCCTCTCCTTGTTGTCCTCCCAGACATTATTGGTAGGGAGGGGGCGGTGCTTATTAGCAAATGTAAAGAAGAAGTGGAAATCTGTAGGTAGATGCACTTTAATCAATGTAAAGTGGTATTTGGTGCACTTTAATTTGAGTACTTACACTACACAGACACACGCCAAGGATACACTATAATATACTGCAATATGATGCGTCAATCATACTGTGATGCACAGAACTATATGGTGTTAAACTTGCAGTAAAGTACACACAAGTAAATGGCGTTAAACTTGCAGTAACGCACAAAACTATATGGCGTTAAACTGGCAGTAACACACACAAAACTATATGGGGTTAAACTGGTAGTAACGCACACAGAACTATATGGCATTAAACTGGCAGTAACGCACACAGAAGTAAATGGCGTCAAACTTGCAGTAATGCACACACAAGTAAATGGCGTTAAACTTGGCAGTAAGGCACAAAACTATATGGTGTTAAACTCGCAGTTACGCACACAGAAGTAAATGTCTTTAAACTGGCAATAACGCACATAGAAGTAAATGGCATTAAACTTGCAGTAACGCAATCAAATATACGGTGTTCAACCGTCACTACACTGGTGCTATCTGAGCTGTCCCTACTCTAGCTCTACACTAATGTAAAGATTAGTGACACGGTCTCACTACACTACACTGAAACTATCTGAGCTGTCCCTACTCTACATATACACTAATGTATGTATGAATGACACAGTCTCACTATATTACAGTGAAACTATCTGAGCTGTCCCTACTCTAGCTGCACACTATACAAAGCAGAATGATGGTCATCCTCACTACACTCACACTATCCCTAGACTGACACTAAACTAATATTCTACACTGACAACTGAAGCACAATAGCACACTAACTGACTAATAGCACTGAACAGAGCCCTGTTCTATCTCTCTCCAGCCAAAATCACACTGAAAATTGTTGCCATTGAAAAAATACTTTTATACTGTGGGGCGGGATTGAGCCATGATTGGATAAAGTCACGATGACAGTGTCCAATCATGATTCTGACAGTGCTCTGTGCCCTGACTGGCTGAAGCTTTCACTTCTTCAGCCAATCAGGGCTTGCAATGCACTGTTCAGCGCTGCAATGCATTATGGTTGGTTTGGGAGGGGGAACAAACAGTCGAACAACTCGTTTGTTCGGATGTTTGCCGAATGACTGAACAAGGAAACTTATGCTCGGGCCATACCGTTCGCCCATCCCTAGTTTCTAACTGTGGGGGGAGTGTACTGACTGGGAGTAGAGAGAGAACGCTGTTTCTGATCACTAGGAACAGACAATCTCTCTCTACTTCCCTGTCAGAATGGGGATCTGTTTGTTTACATTAACAGATCCCCATTCTGGCTATCTGTGGAGCGATCGCTGGTGGCCGACGGACACCCCGCCTGCTGATTGGCTCCCCTGCTGGCCAGTGGGAGCGCGCACGAGTTCACGTGTTGTCATACAGCTACAGTGATTCATGGGAATCAGCCACCTTGCCACAGTATAATGACAGCGGGTGGGGCTGAAGGGGTTGATCGAAAATCATTCATTCTGTTCCCGTACAAAATAAAATTTGGTGTTTGGAAGGTTGGAATCAGCTTTCACATGGGCAGACTGATGGGGTCCACCTGTCAGTTTATTAGGCAGACCGGATCAGACCATACATTGCCCTCTATGAAGCAGCTGGTGTCAACTGACACCCGGCAACATCTGATCCGATCCTACCTGCCAAAAACAGACAGATGGAGGGTCCGTTCACCATCCGTCTTGCAGATCGGATCGGATGGTGGTTGAGTGTAAATGGACATGCAGTCCTTTAACATCTGACTACACAGAGAACAGCAGGCTGTGTCCTGCTCAGCAGAGATCAGCAAACAAATTCCCAGCTGAGCAAACGGGCTCTTGGCAGATTCTGCCCCATATGAAAGGGGCCTTAGGGTGTCTGCTATCTGGATGAAGAAGTAAAGCAGACACACTTGGACAACAGCATTGTCAGTCTGGGGAGAGGGTAGTGTTAAACTAGTAGATTTAAATGGTGTTGACTAACAAATTGAAGCTGAAGAAGTTGCAGCAAATAGGTTTTCATTTTGGGATAAACGATTTGCATAAATTAATAAAAACTGACCACTGTAAGCACTCCTGTCAGTGGTAAATGGTTTGTCTCAACCCTCTAATTGCTACTTTGTTTGGACAGCTAGGCCTGTTAAAGTAAGTTGAAAAATAAAAGGCTTATTGGCTGGGTCATGAGGTGAAAATAAAGGAAAAAGTCAAAAAAAAAAATTAAAAGAGAAATCTAACGCAGCCACCACATCTAAGAACTGGTAAGCTGCAATTTAAGATGTTCTTGTTTTTGGCTTTAATACATCTTTAAAAATGGATGCTCAGATTATTGCATATACCCAATCATGACCAATCTCTTTATTAAGGGGAGGGTGGCTGTTAAATTTGAGAACAAATGGCTCAGTCATGATATCAGAATCTATCTTTTTAAATCAATATTAAACCCCAAAACAAAAAATGAATATATTGCAGCCTACAAGCTCTTCAATCTGGTGGCTGCATTAGTTTCACCTGGTGATCCAGCCAGTAACACACATCCTATCTAAAGTCTCGTACACACAATCCGATTTTTGGACGACAGAATGCACGTTTTTTTTTGTTGGATGCTTGTCTCATGTCGAAAGTGAGAGCGTACTAACAATACGAACATTTTCGTACGACCAAACTCAACGTCAGAAGTGACGTAATGTTTTGAATATTTCTGCATCTTTTTTTAGTTTCTGAACATGCGTAGTCTCAGTCGTGCAATTTTTTTTGTAAGACAAACCAGACGTTGCATTGTCATACAACAAAAATTTACTAGTCTGCACATCCAGCTTTTGTCTGACGAAAAATCAAAAGTGGCTGTCGAAAGGAGCATACAAACAGTAAGAATTTCAGACAACAGGCAGTCGAATAAAAATTCCGTCCGAACTTTGCATCTTGTGTACGGGCCTTTAGCGTGTCTCCACTGTGGATTAGGGTTGCCACCTGTCCGGGATTCACCCGGACAGTCCGGGTTTGGAATCATGTGTCCGGTTTTCAGGTGGACTGAAACCCGGACATTATTCAGACAGGAATGTGGCTCGGAGCGGGGCATGACAGGAGGGTGAGGAGGCTCTATGTGTGCCACATTACTATTCTCTTTGGAGTGCCCAAAGGTGTCCCAGATCTGTTACAACCCTATAGTGTATGCTAAAAAAGAAAAATTTACTGTGTGTCGCTAAAGTGTTCGGATTTGGCTTGAAGAAAAAGTGGCAACCCTACTGTGGATGGAGGAGCAACAAAGACACCCTTGGACAGCACCATTGTCAATCTTTGAGGGAGGGAAGGATCAGTGTTAAGCCTCATACACACGGGCCAAATGTTGGCCCGTCTATATGGGAGCCAATCTGACAGAAGATGGCCGCTTGGCCAGCTTCTGTCGGACGAGCATGCTGGAAAACCAGCAAACGACCGGCTCCTGATCAGCCATTGGCTGAGAGCGCTGACTGGAGTGCTCTGGCAGGAGGGCCGCGTCCCCTTGTCAAAACACAAGAGCTCAGCGGAGGAGATAGCTGTACTAACTTTGTATCGGAGCTGACCATTTTGAAAAAAAACTCATAGTGCGTGCCAGGCTTTAGACTAGCAGATTTATGGATATGACTAACAAATTAAAGCCAAACTCCAGTTAACAACTCCAGTTGCAGAAATAGTTTTTGTTTTTTTTAACCACTTCCCGACCAGCGCCGTAAATAGGCGGCGGTCGGGTTTGAGCGGCTCTCCCGGGACATAGCCTGCACCTGCAGACTTTATCCCGGTATCATTTTTTAGAGCTGGCGGTCGGCTATCCAGGGGTAACGACCGATCCGGTTCGGGAGCCGCTCGGTCGTTACCCCAGGGGGCGGGAGAGGACACCCCCCCTCCCGCCACCTTCCGCCACTCTTCTCCGGCCTCCCGACCCAACGGGAGACCGGAGCGACGATCCAGCGCATCCGCCGACTGGAAGGAGACCTGACAGAAGCCGTAATTGGCTCCGATCGGGTCTCCTTCAGCAAATTCCAGAAGCAACGTCATAACGTCACTTCCGGTTTACATGGCGGCTAATGGCGCCAATTTAAAAAAAGTGAATACTGTGAAGTGCAAAGGAGGGATGGGGGGGTCTTTTAGACCCCCCGGCGCTCCAAAAAGAGTACCTGTCACCATATATTACTATCACAAGGGATGTTTACATTCCTTGTGATAGCAATAAAAGTGATCAGATTTTTTTTTTAAAGGAACAGTGCTAAAAATAAATAAATAAATAAAATTAAAAAAAAAATAAAAAAAAGATTTAAATCGCCGCCGTCCCTGCGAGCTCGTGCAGCAAAGAAAACGCATACGTAAGTCGCGCCCACATATGAAAACGGTGTTCAAACCACACATGTGAGGTATCGCCGCAATTGCCAGATTGTGAGAAATAATTCTAGCAAAAGACCTCCTCTGTAACTCTAACCTGGTAACCGTTAAAAAATTTTAAAGTGTTGCCTATGGAACTTTTTAAATACCAGACTTTGTCGCCATTCCGCGAGTGCGCGCAATTTTCAACCGTGTCATGTATGGTATCTATTTACTCGGCGTAATATCCTCTTTCACAATATGCAAAAAAATTGGGCTAACTTTACTGTTGTCTTATTTTTTAACTCAAAAAAGTAAAATTGTTCCAAAAAATTTGCGCTTGAAAGACCGCTGCGCAAATACTGTGTGACAAAAAGTATTGAAGCAATCGCCATTTTATTCTCTAGGGTGTTTGAAAAAAATATATATAATGTTTGGGGGTTCTAAGTAATTCTCTAGCAAAAAAAAAATGTTTTTAGCTTGTGACCACCAAATGTAAAAAAGTGGCCCGGTAGGTAAGTAGTTAACTTTGAGATAACGGTATTAGAAAACAAATAAGAGCTAACCAATGTAAGCACTCAGCCTAGGTTCACATATGTGCGATGCGGGAATCAGCGCCAGTTCCCACATCGCACCTCTCCCGCAGGCAGTTCATACTGCCCTCTGCGAACCGCTGCGGCTGTCAATACATTGTTAATGACACCCCCAGATCGATTCACAGATCGCAGTGCAAACTGTGAACTCGCACAGGAAGGTGAGAACACCCAGGCCATCCGATTCTAGAGCGGGGGAAAAAAGTACCTGCACTATTTTTGTGCGAATCCAATGCGAGTTCAGCCATACAGCTGAATGGCTGAACTTGCACTGCACAGACATTGCATGTGTTCGGCACCTGGGTGCAGGTGGGAATCACATGCGATGTCCGGGATCGCACATATGTGACCCTAGGCTTAGTGTTAAATGTTTTTTCTCATCTCTCTGACTACCTATTTTTTTGGATAGCTGGTTCTGTTAACCGCTTGCCGAGCATACACTGTATATATATACGGTGGCAAGGCGGCTCTCCTGCGCAGGATCACATACTGTACCTAGTACATGATCCTGCACTTCTGTCTGGGGTGCGCGCAAGCACCGCCGGTGGCCAGCCCCTGCTGTGGGAGCTGTTTGGTGGGTGCAGCGGACTCGGTGTCTGTACCCGCCGATGCTTTGGTACACAGGCAGAACGACAGTCTGTCTGTGTAAACAAGGCAGATCACCGTTCTGTCAGTACAGAAGGAATGGATCTTGTGTCTCTGCTAAGCAGGGGCACCGATCCATGCCTTTCTCTAGAACAAACACCTTCCCCACACTAGTAAAGCACTGGTCAGGTATACATTTAACCCTTTGATTGCCTCCGATGTTGACCCCTTCCCAGCCAGTGCCATTAGTACAGTGACTGTGCATATTTTTTAGCACTGATCACTGTATTAGTGTTACTGGTCCCCAAAAAGTGTCAAAAGTGTCAGTTAGTGTCCCGACTGTCTGCCGTAATATCGCAGTCCCACTATAAGTCACTGATTTCCGCCATTACTAGTAAAAAAATTAAATAAATAAAAATATCCCATAGTTTAGACGCTATAGATTTTGCGCAAACCAATCAATATACACTTATTGTTATTTTTACCAAAAATATGTAGCAGAATACATATTGGCCTAAATTTATGAAGAAATTAGATTTTTTTCATTTTTTATTGGATATGGTTTATAGCAGGAAGTAAAAAATATAGTTTTTTTTTAAATTAAATTGTTGGTCTTTTTTGCTTATATCGCAAATTTTGTTTAGGTACAACATTGTATGATCGCACAATTGTCAGTTAAAGTAACGCAGTGCTGTATCGCAAAAAATGGCCTGGACATAAAGGAGGGTAAATCTTCCAGAGGTCAAGTGGTTAAAAGCAGATGAAAAATCAAAGACTCACTGCCCAGATCAATAGATGAAAATAAAGGAAATTAAACCTTAAAAAGAAAAAAAGAATTCAATCCACTATCAACAAATTAATTTGGAATAACAAACCCCCTAGATATACAAAAAAAATCTTATATCAATCTCACAGATCAGGTGGCCTGGCCTACCCAAACTCTGGTTATATTATATTACCTGCAGCCTCACTCAAATTGTACAATGGGATATACATAATCATACAATACCTTGGATTGCATTTGAAAAGATCTCCATATCTCCACACAATTCAATTAAATTCAATTTAAATAAGCTTTATTGGCAGGACCAAATACAATTTAGCATTGCTAAAGCAGTTGAGTTTTTATGGGAATGGGGTAATGGGTAATATAAAGGAGAATGAGGGGTAAGTGTCCATGTAAAGGATTTTAACGTCCACAGTTTTTCATATCCCTCTCAGTCTGTGGTATGCAGTCACATATTGTGCAGCTATTTTCACCATTGGCTCCTCTTCTCCCAGTAGGATTTGGAGTTTCCTCTTCTCTTCCAAAGAATTGAAGTCTGGGATAAGAGCGGAGAGTCTCTGGAGGTGGGTGTCCCTCATTGATGAGTACTTGGGGCACTGTAGCAGGAAGTGGCTCTCATCCTCCAGGACCAGCTGGTCACATTGCTGGCACAGTCTACTCTCCCTGGACTTGTAGGTCTGTCTGTGCCATCCTGATTAGATTTCCAGGCTGTGGGCGCTCAGTCTGTACATGATCAGGGTCTGTCTGTCTTTGGGGTCTTGTAGCACCTCCAGATACTTTTGAAGTTTGTTATTTCATTTCTCCATTCTCCAACATATTTTTCTTTGGAGTCATTCATTATGTTTTTTATTTGAGATTTTGTCAGGCCAGATTTTTGGGAGTTTAGGATAGGCTTGGATTGGTCCTTATTAGACAGTAAGGCTATTGCAACTTGCAATGCTATTATATGTTATTCTCTAAAAGACTTTGGAACAAATGTAAAAAATAACTAACTTTAATGTCCAATCCCTCTCCTAGCGCATCTTTTCTGGGAGCCCCTAGACTTAAATCAGCTAATTTTTCCCCAGATAATTATCAATGTTGGGTAAAGAATAAATTAACTAAGCTATTGGACTTCTATAATGGTGATACTTTTATCTCCTTTAACCTCCCTGGCGGGGTTCCCGAGTGTGGCTCGGGGTGGATTTTCAGTACCAAGAACGGTAACCCCGAGCCACACTCGGGATTGCATCGCTGGATCCAGGCAATGTTACTCACCTTGTCCCCTGAATCCAGCGATGTCCCCCCGCTGTGTCCGCGGGCTGTGTCCTCCGCCAGATGACTCCTGTGTGCCGGGCTCCGTTCCCTGCGAGCGCCGCGTCGCACGGGGACGGAGACCAGCGGGAAATTCAAAAAGTGAAACACACACAGCACATACAGTACACTGTAATCTTATAGATTACATTACTGTATGAAATCATTACACATCCCCTTTGTCCCTAGTGGTTTGCCCAGAGCCCTGCATGCACTTTTATATCATATATGTCATTCTTTCTGCCTGGAAACATGAGAATGTCCATAGCAACCAAAAAGTGTCCCTTTGCGTCAAAAGTGGTTTCTGATCAGCTAGAAATCATCAATAGTAAATAAGAATCATTTGCAGAATTGAGTGATACTGATTTTTGAGGAAATTTATCATCAGACACTGAAAGTGACGACAGCGACAATTCTGCAAATGAGCAAATTTCTGCGTTTTTGGTTTGATTACATTATTGAATAAATTTTATTACTATTATATTATTATTTTTGATAATTATTTTTAGTTATTTATTATATTATAATTTATGATTTCATTTTTCAAACTTTTTCATACCCGGGATGTCTACTAGACTCTTGATTGGACAGATTTAAGTGAGTTATTCCTAAGAATTACAGGCCTATAATATAAAACGCCAAATTTTCATGCAAAATAATCGTACCGCTTTCAGCACCAAAAATCTGAAATAATCATACCGCCAGGGAGGTTAATACATTTCATGAATTAAAGGGAGCCCCCCATCTCAGAGCAACACAATTACCTTCACGATCCTTCTATGAAACCCACTATCCCAAACCTTCAAAATCTCCACTGACCATTTATGAACATATGTGATTTAAATACCTAAGAGGGAAAGGTCTTATACAGTCAGGTCCATAAATACTGGGACAAAACTGACAAAACTGAAGGGAAAATGCCCCAAGAACAAGCAGGAACTGAAGACATGCAGTAGAGGCCTGGCAGAGCATCACCAGGGATGAAACCCAGCGTCTGGTGATGCCTATGTGTTCCAGACTTCAGGCTGTAATTGACTGCAAAGGATTTGCAACCAAGTATTAAAAAGTGAAAGTTTGATTTATGATTGTTAATCTGTCCCATTACTTTTGGTCCCTTATAAAATGGGAGGCACATATACAAACTGTTGTAATTCCTACACCGTTCACCTGATTTGGATGTAAATACCCTCAAATTAAAGCTAAAAGCCTGCAGTTAAAGCACATCTTGTTCTTTTCATTTCAAATCCATTGTAGTGGTGCATAGAGCCAAAAAGATTAGAATTGTGTTGATGTCCCAATATTTATGGACCTGACTGTATCTGTAGCGGTTCCCCCCGAAGGAGCTGCTATTGTAATATATATTTGTCAGTCTAGGGGATGAATTTTCAATGCTTTATTGTAGAACTTGGATGGGAGAAGGGAAAGCATAGGATACTCCAAGTTAACTGACTTTAGATGAGGACAACTTCTCCCTAGCTCTGTATAGCAGGCTGCTCTCAGTGGTGCACTTAACAACTGGTCCTAATGAAACAAGTCCATCTTTAAGCAACAAAGGACAGACAGGACTTTGCTTCTTCAAGACACTAACCAGTGTCTCCTTTCCAACCCAATGTAGCAGACTACTAGTGGCACTTTTTGGCAGGCTGACTTTAGCAGAACAGGTCCCTTTTTAAGCAGTAAAGAACAGGATAAACCGGACTCTGTTCTTCAAGACACTCACCAGTGTCTCCTTTCTAGCTGGCACACCCAACAAGCTGATTATGAGGGCAGGGAAAATTCAAGCAGCACAGTCTCAGGGATCCCTTCACGGGTCTGTAGTCACGCCATGTCCCAGGACAGTCGGTAGCTTCCTTCCAACTTCCAAGCAACATTTAGCCACTGTGATATCAGACCGAATCTAAGGACATCCTCCCTCTGTCAGCTTCTAAAGAACTCTGGGCTGTGGCTTCAGCATCTGGATAGGCCTCGACTAGGCCTAGCAGCCAGCAGCCTCCTGGATAGGCTCTCAGGACTAGTAGCCAGGAGCTAAACACACACCTCCACCCCCAAAGAGCTGGAACTCCTAACTTTGAGCCCATGTACTCCCTTTATATGAAGATGTTCACCCAAGATGCAGTGGGGGCCACTCCACTGCTAGTTGGTCAGAACCACCCTCAAATACACCTGCTGTCACTGGCTGGGGTTTTCTCCCTCTGTCCAATAGAGACCCATACTACTGGACAGGGTAAAACTCTCCAGACCGCATGAATCAGCACCAGAGCACACTGAGCAGACCTCACTCAAATCTAGGCTCTCTGATAAGCAGATAGCATATAAATTTGCCTATCTGCTCTCCTGTTAAGCAGAGAGAGACAAAAACCATATATACTCACTAGTGCCCAAACTAGAGGGGCGCTACATATCAACTATGTATAACACTTCTACACCTTCTGATAGATTATCATGTATGCTCAAATGGGAATCTGAAATAAACACACGGTTGATCATTACAGAATGGTCTATTGTGTGGGTCAACCTACGCAAATGTACTAAATCGCTGACAATTAGAGACAGCGGAGAAACTTTTCGCCAGATGGTATTACACATCCTCTCATCTAAATGTAATCTACCCAGAAGTCTCTCCAAACTGCTTTAGGGGTTGTCCAATTCCATGGACATTCCTCCACATATTTTGTGAACAGTTATCTCCTACATGGAAAGACGTTTTTTTCCCTTATCAATAGTCTTGCAGGTAAAAACATTGTTCTTATCCACCTTAACTGTTTGCTATTTCATAGTTTTCCTGATATACACCCACCTCTGCTGCAATTAATTCACACAATATGTGTAGCCACGCGCTGGACAATCGCATACCATTGGAAATCTAGAGTTGTAGAAGATATCAAGATCATGGAGAATATTTCCATACAACCATTAATACCAAGAAAGCATTCAATCTTAAATGGGATCCTTGGTTTATTTACAAGGCATCAATTAGTGCATAGAGCCCCCCCCCCCCCCAATAAGACTGTTGGTTTTGTTTTTTATAGAATTTTTTCTTTGTTTCCATTATTTTATTTCTTTTTTTTATGCTATTGTTGTTTTCCTTCTGTAACAATAGTTTTTTAACCGGTTAACATCCGGCTCGCGTACATTTACTGCAGCAGAAAGGCAGCGTAACGCAAATCGCCGTCTAAAAATGTCGATTCGAGCAGGCGCGGCTAGGGGGAGAGCATGCGCCGCCGGCGGAGCGCTCTCGTGCCCGCTGTGTGCTCCCTCAGTGTGGCCGCGGGTCAGGCGGACTCGATGTCCACTGGCAACCCATGATCGATTACTACCCGCCAAGAATGGGGTATCGCCGATGTAAACATGGCAGTTCCCCATTCTGACAGACGGCATGGCAGAGATCTACTGATCCCTGTATTCGGGATCAGTTAGATCTGTCATGCCCCTGCCAGCCCAGCCCACACACAGTTAGAACACACCTAGGGAACACAGTTAACCCCTTGATTTCTCCCTGCAGGTTAACCCCTTTACTGCCAATGACATTTATACAGTAATCAGTGTTTTTTTTAGATATGATCGCTGTATAAATGGCAATGGTTACAAAAAAGCGTCAAAAATGTACGACATGTCAGCTGCATTATCGCAGTCTCGATAAAAAACGCAGATCGCCGCCATTACTTGTAAAAGAAAAAAGTAAAAACGCCATAAATTAATTCTCATGGTTTGTAAATGCAGCAACTTTATACAAACCAATCAATATACGCCGATTGCGATTTTTTTTTTACCACAGATATAAGGGAGTATATATCGGCCAAAACTGATGAATAAAATGTATTTTTTTTTTATATGTATTATAGCAAAAAGTAAAAAATATTGTTTTTTTTTTTCAAAGTTGTCGCTCTTTTTTTGTATATAGCGGTGATCAGAAGTGACACAGAGGTGATCAAATACCACCAAAAGAAAGCTCTATTTGTGGGAAAAAAAGGATGCCAATTTCGTTTGGGTACAACGCCGCATGACCGCAAAATTGTCAGTTAAAGCAACACAGTGCTGAATCGCAAAAAAGTGCTCTGGTCCTGAAGTGGGAAAACTTTCTGAGACTGAAGTGGTTAAAGTGATATACCACATAAGATAACCATCTGTTTATAAGAACACACATTTGTTTAATGTATCCATAATTGACTACTTCTCATATGTATGTTCCATTATTGTTGCTTCAAATATTTGTAAGAACCCCTTTTTTTCAATAAAAAAAAAGTTTGTATTAAAAAAAAAAGAAAACAAATGTAGCCACTATATCTAAGTATTGATAGCTACAATATATATATATATATATATTTTTTTTTTGGGGGGGGGTTAATACTACTTTAACCACTTAAATACCAGGCACTTACCCCCTTCCCACCCAGACCAAGTTTCAGCTTTCAGTGCTGTTGCATTTTGAATGACAATTGCGCGATCGTGCAACGTTGTACCCAAACAAAATTTTTATAATTTTGTTCCCACAAATAGAACTTTCTTTTAGTGGTATTTGATTACCTCTGTGGTTTTTATTTTTTGCACTACAAATAAAAGACCTAAGATTTTGAAAAAAAAAAGTGTTTAGGTCACAACACTTTGTAAATAAGTAGATTTTCTCCATTACTGATGGGCACTGGTGAGGCTACACTGACGGGCACTAATGAGGCAGTACTGATTGGTACTGATGAGGCGGCACTGATGAGGTGGAATTGATGGGAACTGATGATGAGGCACTTATATGCAGCACTGATGAACACTGATAGGTGGCACTGATGGGCACTCATAGGCGGCACTGATAGGTGGCACTGGGCACTGATAGATGGCACTGGTGAGCACTAATAGGTGGCACTGGAGGGCACTGATAGGCAGCAATGACATGTTGCACTGTAAGGTGGGCATTCCCTGGTGGTCCTGGGTAGCATCTTAAATGGGTACTGAGTGCCATTCATGTTGGGCATTGTGCCCCTTACCTGGTGGTCTAGGGTGGGCTCCCTGGTGGTACTGGGTTGGCTCTCCCTGGTGGTCCCTGGGTAAGCTCCCTGGTGGTCCTGGGTGGCAATCCTCGGGGGGGGGGGGGCTGCACTGATAAACAATCAGTGCAGACCCCTCTTCAGGAGAGCGTACCGATTGGCTCTCCTCTACTCATGTCTGCAGATACACGGCTCTTCCTGTTTACACTGTGATCAACTGTGATTGGTGCGCGTTCGCGGGTTATCCTGCCTGATGTCATATGACATCCGGTCAGGATAATGGAACACCCACCTGGCCGTCATTTATCTATAGGCCGGGCGGGAAGTGGTTAAAGTCCCCTTACAATCTCCTTTTATGTAATAACATATAGAATATATCCAGGATGCTCTTACTGGACCCTCAGAATCAGTTCAACATTGATAACACAATGATGTAGTTCTAGTTTACACACTAATCTAAACAATGACTGGGAGTACTAATAATAATAAAATATTGGCAGTTGTAGATTTTAAGTATATAAAGGAATTTGTCAGACATATCCTTTTAAATTCACTTGAAAACTTTTCAGTGATCTTTTCTAGTTGAATTACTTCCACTGTATTATAACCATAAAAATATATTTTGCTGCCTAAGGGGTTCAAATTAAATAATGGAGGCTTGCCTTTTTTTTTGCAGTTATGACATTGAGAGCAATGAGAGCAATAAACATTAAATGGAAATGTTAAAAGATTTTATTGGTGGAAACTTACTTTGAAGGACATATCTGTATTTACTAAATAAATAGGGACACTTAAAACTGTCTTATCCTTAAGAAAAAAAAAGAATGTGCAAAAATCATCAGAAATTGTTAAATGAGGTATGAACTATGAACATTCTTGCTTCACTGCACACATAATGGTATAACTCAGCAAAAATTGCTGCAAACCCAAGTCACATTTGATCACTGAAATGTGGCTCCCCTTATGCTGTTTAGGTTTGTAATGTTTATTTCATTTTGTTTTATTTTAATATGATTTAATTAAAGGGAATCCTCTAAGTCTAACCTCCTTTGGAACAGAGGACAGAACCAAGTCCAACAGTGTTGACATGGCACCTAGAACGACATACACTATAATACCAAAAGTATCGGGATGCCTGCCTTTACATGTACATGAACTTTAATGACATCCCAGTCTTAGTCCGTAGGGTTCAATATTAAGTTGGCCCACCCTTTGCAGCTATAACAGCTTCAACTCTTCTGGGAAGGCTGTTCACAAGGTTTAGGAGTGCGTCTATTGGAATGTTTGACGTTTCTTCCAGCAGCGCATTTGTGAGGTCAGTCACTGATGTGGACGAGAAGGCCTGGTTCACAGTCTTCACTCTAATTCATACCAAAGGTGTTCTATCGGGTTGAGGTCAGGACTCTGTTCAGGCCAGTCAAGTTCCCCCCCCCCCCCCAAACTCTCTCATCCATGTCTTTATGGACCTTGCTTTGTGCACTGGTCCAAATCATTTGGTGGCGGGGGGATTATGGTGTGGGTTGTTTTATCAGGGGTTGGGCTAAGCCCCTTAGTTCCAGTAAAGGGAACTCTTAAGGCGTCAGCATACCAAGACATTTTGGACAATTTCATGCTCCCAACTTTGTGGGAACAGTTTGGCGATGGCCCCTTCCTGTTCCAACATAACTGCACACCAGTGGACAAAGCAAGGTCCATAAAGACATGGATCAGCGAGTTTGGGGTGGAGGAACTTGACTGGCCTGCGCAGAGTACTGACTACAACCAATAGAACACCTTTGGGATGAATTAGAGCGGAGACTGCAAGCCAGGCCTTCTCGTCCAAGATCAGTGCCGGACCTCACAAATGGGTTGCTGGAAGAATAGTCAAGCATACCCATAGACACACTCCTAAACCTTGTGGACAGAGTTGAAGCTGTTATAACTGCAAAGGGTGGGCAAACTCAATACTGAACCCTATGGACTAAGACTGGGATGCCATTAAAGTTCATGTGCATGTAAAGGCAGGCATCCCGATACTTTTGGTATTATAGTGTATGTCGTTCTAGGTGCCATGTCCACACTGTTGGACTTGGTTCTGTCCTCTGTTCCAAAGGAGGTCAGACTTAGAGGATTCCCTTTAATTAAATCATATTAAAATAAAACAAAAAACACCCTCTGGTTCGGTTCGCACCAAAACAGCCGAACAGAAAGATCGGATTTGAACAATGAACACCATTGAAGTCTTTGGGACCCGAATTTGAAGGCTTATATGCAAGATATTGGACATAACAAGGGTATGGGGGCCCCAGGTATTTCCCTGGGGGACATGAATCAATGCAAATTTTTTTTTTAATTATCATTTTTAAAGGAGCATTGATTTTAATTAAGCGAAACGATATAAATGAAAAATTCCTTTAAATATAGTGCTTGGGGGATGTCCTTAGTCTGCCTGTAAAGTGGCGCATCTGTATAGTGTATAGAACCTGCTGCAGCAAAACTGACATTTATAAAAAAAATGGCATTTAAATGTACTCCGCAGCTGCAGGCTATTGCCAGCACCTGGCATTATAAAAAAATATTGAAAAAATGGCGTGGGGTTCGCCCCCAGTACATACCAGGCCCTTGGGGTCTGGTATGAAATTTAAGAGGAACCACATGCCAAAATGTAAAAAAAAAAAAAGGTGTGGGGTTCCCCCCAAAATCCATACCAGATCCTTATCTAAGCATGCAGCCTAGCAGGAAAGGGAGGAGATGAGCAAGCAACCCCTTCTCCTGAACCATACCAGGCCAGATGCCGTCAACATAGGGAGGTGGGTGCGTTGGGGCAGAGGAGCTCAGCACCCCCACCCCAAAGCACCCTGTCCCCATGTTGATGGGGACATGGGCTTCTTCTCCACAATCCTGGCTGGTGATTGTGGGGGTCTGCAGGCAGGGGATTAACCAGAATCTTGAAGCCCACTTTAACAAAGGGGCCCTCAGATCCCACTCCCCATGTGAATAAGTATGGGGTACATTGTACCCCCTACCCATTCACCAAAAACGTTTCAAAAATAAATAAAAACAGTAGACCCCTGATGTTCCCCGATGTAGATCCATCATCAATTGCAATGCCGCCACACTGCCAGACATGGGGAAAAAAGAAATTCTGCACTTGTTGAAGACTGACCGCCGAATGCTTATTCAGCCGGGTAACCGTTCTTAAATAGGTAAGGGGCAGGGCCACCTGGTGACATCACCTGGTGGTCCCACCCCCTTGTGACGTCACAGTCTGGTGCATGCTGGGTCAGTGATGTCACAAGGGGGTGGTGCCACCAGGTGACCTCAGCAGGTGGCCCTGCCCCTTACCTATTTAGGAAATGTCCTAAGCAGGCATCGTGATTGAAGATGGACCTACATAAGGGAATATTGTTTTTTTATTGTTTTTATTTCTTTTATAAAGGAATTGTCAAAAACGTGTCTATTGTTTTATTTATTTTTGATGAATGGGTAGGGGTACAATGTACCCCATACTCATTCAGATGGGGGGCAGGATCTGAGGGCCCCCTTGTTAAAGAGGGCCTCCAGATTCTGATAAGCCCGCTGCCTGCAGACCCCCCACACCCTTTAGCTAGAGTTGTGGGGAAGAGGTCCTTGTCCCCATCAACATGGAGACAAGGTGCTTTGGGGTGGGGGGATCCCACCTGCCCCAAAGAATCCACCCCCCCCATGTTGAGGGGATGTGGCCTGGTAAGGTTTAGGTTGGCATGGGGGTTCCCCTTAAAATCCATACCAGACCACAAAGGGTCTGGTATGGACTGGGGAGGGAGATGACCCCAAGCCATTTTTTATTTAATTTTGTATTGTTGGCAATTTTTTTTTCTTTCAGCTGTCAGCGGGGAAGCCTGATGACTCATTAATTGTTAAGGACAAATCATTGCAGCTGTACAAATCATTACTATTACCTCATCCGTAATATGCAGGTAAGTTTTGGGCACCAGTTCTCAAAAAGGATATCGGAGAACTGGAGAAAGTGCAGAGAAGGGCAACCAAACTGATAGGAGGCATGGAGGAGCTCAGCTATCAGGAAAGATTAGAGGAACTGAATTTATTCTGTCTTGAGATTAGGAGATTGAGGGGGGAAATGATCGACATGTATAAATACATAAGTGGTCCATATAGTGAACTTGGTGTTGAGTTATTCACTTTAAGCTAATCACAGAGGACAAGGGGGCACTACATTTACGAGGAAAAAAGATTTCATCTCCAAATACAGAAATGTTTCTTCACAGTTAGAGCTGTGAAAATGTGGAATAGACTCCCTCCAGAGGTGGTTCTGGCCAGCTCAGTAGCTTGCTTTAAAAAAGGACTGGATTCTCTCCTTAACGTACATAATTTAACTGGGTACTAACATTTATAGGTGAAGTTGATCCAGGGAAATTTCTGATTTCTCGGGGGAACAGGAGGGAATATTTTTCCCCTGCTGTAGCAAATTGGATCATGCTTTGTATATGGGATTGAATGTTTTTTTTGTTTGTTTTTTTATTGGCTGAACTGGATGGACTTGTGTCTTTTTTCAACCTGGCTAACTATGTATGTAACTATGTAAGGACATGGTGGCCCCATTCCTTAACAACATGACTGTGCGCTCGGCAGGCAAATATCCTGCCAAATGCGCAGAAAATTTGGGTGTTTGGCGAACACCTGAATAGGAGATGTTCGGGTCGAACTTACTACTAAGTAAGAATCAACATCTTATTACACTTTTATACCTTACCGTTTTGCAATTTGTTTCCATTTTAATTAAATTTTGAATTCAAATTCCTTTTTTTAATTCAAATTGATTTGCAAATTCAAATAAATAGTTTTGTTATAATTTATTTCAGATTTGTTGAAATGTGTTACTACTAGAGTTGAGTGAACCCGAACTGTAAAGTCGGGTTCGTACCGAACTTTGGGGTGTCCGTGACCTGGACCCGAACCCGTACATTTGAAAAAAAGTTTGGGTTAGAGTTCTGGGTTCAGGTATTTGATCATGCATGTTGAATAGCTGCAGGGCAACCAATCAACAAGCGTTTCACTGGTTTTCCCTAGAAGCCATCACAGCCATGCCTACTAATGACATGGCTGTGATTGGCCAGTGCATCATGTGATCCAGCCTCTATATGAGGCTGGAGTCACAGTACTGCATGTCACATGCTCTCAGCGTAGTGTAGGGAGAGGATGCTGCCAGTGCTGTGAGGGACAGATTGAAGATAGATAGGTAGAGATTACTACTACTACTGCTTTTAGGGACAGATTGCAGATAGATAGGTAGAGGTTACTACTACTACTGCTTTTAGGGACAGATTGCAGATCTCATCCTGCATTACAGAAAGATCTGACTGGACTAGGTAGAGTCTACTGCTTAGAGGGACAGATTATTGTTCTAAAATCATCTCCTAGTTCTATAGGATCAGGCTCCTGCTGTTGCTGTAAGGGACAGATTATTGTTCTAAAATCATTTTGCAGCCCTCTAGCACTTTCCAGGACTCTTTTACAGTCATTTTTGTGCCGAAAAGTTCGGGTCCCCATTGAATTCAATGGGGTTCGGGGTAAAGTTCGGGTCAAGTTCGGTACCGAACTCAGACTTTTTTCCGAAGTTCGGTCGAACCCACCAAACCCAAAGATCCGCGGGTTCTCTCAACTCTAGGTACTTCACATCGGCCCCCTAGTTACAAACATCTGACTTATGAACGATTCCTACTTACAAACGGAGGGAGAAGTGATAGGAAATCTACCCCTAGGAAGGGAACTTCACTCCTGTAAGAGTTATTATGTGAAAAAGGTGTCTCCACTGATTCTTTATCACCAAGGTTTGTTTCCACAACAACCCAAAATTTTCAAAATGTAATTATCATTGGGGCAGGAAGTGAGGTGAAATCTTCTGAACAGAAACATAGACAGCAAAATAAACATTCCGGGGGGGGTTGTTACCCCTTCCCTATGCTATCCAAAAACGTAAAAATATTTTTTTTGGCTGAAGCTACACTTAAAAAATGTACATGCTCCAACTCACAAACAAATTCAACTTGAGAACAAACCTACAGTCCCTATCTTGTTTGTAACCCGGTGACCGGCTGTGTTGTGATTCAAAAATTCAGATACATTCATATACATCTGAATCTCTGAATAACGAAATGTATTCCTAATTTTGGTTTGTAACAAAACAAAACACGCATGTCTAGTTCAGAATTAGAGCATCTATAACTGTTCAAGAGTAACGGTAAGGCTGGAGTTTAGATTTAAGGCTTCCGTTACTTTTTTGTTTCTGTCTCTTGACCCATAGATAATTTCTGGAACCGTGTGATTCTGTGTCCCTGTGATACCCATACAAGTAGTGGTTGATAAGGTTTCCTTTTTTTTCTATGTTACTATTGGAGAAGCTCTCATCACTTCCTGTCTTGAAAGGAAGTGAGGTAAATTATCCACAACAGTGGCATAGATGGCAACTGAAACCTTACACAGGCTTTTCCCTACCCCTGTGTTATCCAAAATGAAATTAAAAAAAGTTTGTATGGAGTCCACATTCAATTGGATTCCTTTAACACTGGCCCTAGCGTGTGTGACAACCGTATAGATGTTGGATTGCAGGCCATTTTGGGGCAGAGACTAATGTGAATGGTTCAGTATGCTCAGTAAAATGTTTAGAAAAGTGCTGACTCTATATAAATCAGTAAAAATGTTACATAGATAAATATGCCTATTTATTAATTATAAATTATTATAAAACAGGGGTTGATTCACTAAAATTGGAGAGTGCAAAACCTAATGCACCTGTGTGTGGTAGCCAATCAGCTTCTAACTTCCGCTTGTTCAATTGAGCTTTGCCAAAAAAAAACTTAGAATTGGTTTCTATGTAGAGCTGTACCAGATTTTGCACTCTCCAGTTTTAGTATATCAACGCCACAGTGACATTCACATATGAAAAGTGTAAGGCATTGCTCAGTGCTGATGGTCACAAAACAGGACATGTTGAGGAATACACATTCCGCTAAACGATTTATTTACTCATTTACGAGTAGGGATGGCCCCCCGGTTTGAGTCAAACGCATATTCGACTCAAACATCGGGGGTTCGCCTGTTCGGCACATGCCGAACATTATGGAGCATGCCGAACATTATGGCACATTCATGGGAACTTTGAGCGCCCCATAATGCATTCCAGTAGAGTCATTCTGAGCAAAACTGTATCTTGCCAGAGAGAGATAGTAAGGGGACTGCTGTACCGGATGGATGCCGGGACCAGAACGCTGATCGGAACACGGGTACCTGCAATGCGGATTTGTTGTCCAGGTTGTCATTTCATCCACTGCTGTCTGCTTTGTCACTGCTTAAAGCGGATGTAAACCCTCACATATACCCAGTAGGGATGGACCCTCGGTTTGAGTCAAATACGCGTTAGACTCGAACATCGGTGGTTCGCCTGTTCAGCGCATACCGAACATTATGGGGCATTCGCGGGAACTTCTTGCGCTCCATAATGCATTCCAATAGTGGGGGAAATGCCACCCACTGATTGGCCAAAGCATGCACATGACCCGCATACTTTGGCCAATCACAGAGTGCTCTGCTGTGAGAGATATGATTGGTTAAAGGCAGTGTGCCTTTAGGCAATCACTGCTCAGCAGCCTCAATACACGCCCCATACTATATAAAGCCGCCTGTACGGCGGCTCTATGTAGTGTGAATAACGGTGGATAGAGAGACAGTGAGCTTAGGTAGCAGCGTGCAGGCAGTTTAGTGTAGCTAGCTAGCTGACTATTGTGCATTGTGAAAAACATATAGATAGATAGATAGATAGATAGATAGATAGATAGATAGATAGATAGATAGATAGAGCGATCTGTATACAGTCAGTTAGTGTAGAGTGAAATCTATATTAGATAGATAGATAGATAGATAGATAGATAGATAGATAGATAGATAGATAGATAGTAGATAGATAGTAGATAGATAGCTAGATAGATAGATAGATAGATAGATAGATAGATAGATAGATAGATAGATAGATAGATAGATAGATAGATAGGTAGATAGGGCGATCTGTATACAGTCAGTTAGTGCAGGCAGTGCAAGAATATACAGTACCTCACAAAAGTGAGTACACCCCTCACAATTTTGTAAATATTTTTTTGTATCTTTTCATGTGACAACACAGAACAAATGACACTTTGCTACAATGTAAAGCAGTGAGTGTACAGCTTGTATAACAGTGTAAACTTGCTGTTCTCTCAAAATAACTCAACACACAGCCATTAATGTCTAAACCACTGGCAACAAAAGTGAGTACACCCCTAAGTGAAAATGTCCAAATTGGGCCCAATTAGCCATTTTCCCTCCCCGGTGTCATGGGGCTCGTTAGTGTTACTCAGGTGTGAATGGGGAGCAGGTGTGTTAAATTTGGTGTTATCGCTCTCACTCTTTCATACTGGTCACTGGAAGTTCAACATGGCATCTCATGGCAAAGGACTCTCTGAGGATCAGAAAAAAGGAATTGTTGCTCTACATAAAGATGGCCTAGGCTATAAGAAGATTGTCAAGACCCTGAAACTAAGCTGCAGCATGGTGGCCAAGACCATACAGTAGTTTAACAGGACAGGTTCCACTCAGAACAGGCTTCCCCATGGTCGACCAAAGAAGTTGAGTGCACATGCTCAGCCACATCCAGAGGTTTTCTTTGGGAAATAGCCGTATGAGTTCTGCCAGCATTGACGCAGAGGTTGAAGGGGTGGGAGGTCAGCCTGTCAGTGCTCAGACCATATGCCACACATTGCATCAAATTCCTCTGCACGGCTGTCGTCCCAGAAGGAAGCCTCTTCTAAAGATGATGTGCAAAAAAGCCTGAAAACAGTTTGCTGAAGACAAGCAGACTAAGGACATGGATAACTGGAACCATGCCCTGTGGTCTGATAAGATGCATGAGTGCTGCCGTCACTAAGGAGCTACAGTTTATTGAGGGAATCATGTCCTGTGGTCTGATGAGACCAAGATAAACTTATTTGGTTCAGATGGTGTCAAGCGTGTGTGGCGGCAAACAGGTGAGGAGTACAAAGACAAGTGTGTCTTGCCTACAGTAAAGCATGGCGCTAGAAGTGTCATGGTCTTGGGCTGCATGAGTGCTGCCGGTGCTGGGGAGCTACAGTTCATTGAGGGAACCATGAATGCCAACATGTACTGAGACACGCTGAATCAGAGCATGATGCCCTCCATTCGGAGACTGGGCCGCAGGGCAGTAATCCATCATGATAAAGACCCCAAACACACCTCCAAGATGACCACTGCCTTGGTAAAGAATCTGAGGGTAAAGGTGATGGACTGGCCAAGCATGTCCCCAGACCTAAACCATATTGAGCATCTGTAGGGCATCCTCAAACAGGAGGTGGAGGAGCGTAAGGTCTCTAACATCCACTAGCTGTGTGATATCATCATGAAGGAGTGGAAGAGGACTCCTGTGGCAACCTGTGAAACTCTGGTGAACTCCATGCCCATGAGGATTAAGGCAGCACTGTAAAATAATGGTGGCCACAAAGTATTGACACTTTGGGCCCAATTTGGACATTTCCACTTAGGGGTGTACTCACTTTTGATGCCAGCTGTTTAGACATTAATGGCTGTGTGTTGAGTTATTTTGAGGGGATAGAAAATTTACACTGTTATACAAGCTGTGCACTCACTACTTTACATTGTAGCAAAATGTAATTTCAGTGTTGTCACATGAAAAGATATAATAAAATATGTACAAGGTATATAGTCCACTTGACGTGGTGTATAAAAATATATACAGCCTGGTATATATATATATATATATATATATATATATATATATATATATATATATATATATACAGTGGGCACGGAAAATATTCAGACCCCCTTACATTTTTTCACTCTTTGTTATATTGCAGCCATTTGCTAAAATCATTTAAGTTAATTTATTTCCCTCATTAATGTACACACAGCACCCCATATTGACAGAAAAACACAGAATTGTTGACATTTTTGCAGATTTATTAAAAAAGAAAAACTGAAATATCACATGGTCCTAAGTATTCAGACCCTTTGCTGTGACACTCATATATTTAACGCAGGTGCTGTCCATTTCTTCTGATCATCCTTGAGATGGTTCTACACCTTCATTTGAGTCCATCTGTGTTTGATTATACTGATACTGATTTGTTGTGAGCGGTTTAGACATTAATGGCTGTGTGTTGCGTTATTTTGAGGGGACAGCAAATGTACACTGTTATACAATCTGTACACTCACTACTTTACATTGTAGCAAAGTGTCATTTCTTCAGTGTTGTCACATGAAAAGCTATAATAAAATATTTACAAAAATGTGAGGGGTGTACTCACTTTTGTGAGATACTGTATATATATATATATATATATATATATATACACACAGTGTATTGAGTGTACACTATATATCACTGCATTCGGGGGTGTACAGTATATAGTACATTACTTGAAGTGGTGTCTTAAAATATATACAGTCTAGTATATTTATACACACACAGCTTATTGAGTGCACACGCTATATCAGTGCATTCGGGAGTGTACATACGGTATATAGTAGACTTGAAATGGTGTATTAAAATATATACAGTCTAGTGTATATATATATATATATATATATATATATATACAGAGTGTATTGAGTGTACACTATATATCAGTGCATTCAGGGGTGTACGGTATAAAATACAGTGTAGTGCGGTGTTAAAAAAAATCCCCATCATGTCAGGAAGGCCACAAAGGAGAGGCAGACACTCCCAGGCCACTAAAAGAGGGCAAGCAGCCTCTGTGCCTTCAGTAAAAAGTGGTGGTGGTGGTGGACATAGTGCATCCTGAATGGCGGTCACGCTTGTCCTTTTTTTCTGCTGTTGGCTATGCTATTCAACCACAAAATGCAGAAGAGTTGGTGGAGTGGTTAACTAAACCGTCCTCATCCTCCTCATCCTCTGTCACCCAGGCTCATACAAGGTTGCCTTACAACGCAGCTGGCAAAGCGGCCTATTCCACTGGATCCTTTTCCACAGTTACTCCTTCTGTAGCCCCACCATCATACACAGAGGAGTTACCAGAATAATTCGACCATAGTGTCGGTTACATGCTGATGGAGGATGTGCAGCAATTTGAAGGCTCTGATGTTGGTTCCCAGGTTGAGGAAGGGAGTAGCGTGAGCCTAGAGACAGGGGGTGCTGCAGAAGGACAAGAAACTAGCAGTCATGTTCCCCCAGCTGCAGCATACTGCCAAGTTTGCTCCAGTGACAAGGAGGGAGGGGATGATGAGGACATGGACTGTACTTGGGTGCCTGAGAGAAGAGAGGAGGAAAGTGAGGAGGAGGAGGAGGCACAACTTCAACAAGGCAGGATGTCCTCTATGGGCAGCTTAAGGGCAGCCACCCAATTGCATCAGACCACAGAGCTCCACAGGTGCAGGGTGCTGCTGGCTACCCGCTGACTTTCAAAAGTTCTTTGGTGTGGGCATTTTTCAACACGTGCAGTAGATCGCACTGTTGCCATTAGCAATCTATGTCTGAAGCGGGACAAGCGCAGCCAGAACTCCAGCCGCTTGGGCATTACTATCTTGACAAAACATATGGCGACCAGCCATGCAGTCCGTTGGCAACAGCACCTGAAAAACCCACACCAGAAAACAATGCAGACTTCTCCTTGCTCCTCATCTGGGATCTCAACCCCTTCTATACCTCCAGTCCTCTCCAAAACCTGCACTGAGAGGAATGAAGGTCTAGCAATGCGTGCCACAAGTACTTGCAGCCAATCTGCTAGCAGTATACCACCAGGTGAATTCGGCAGGCAAATATTCCTACCCCAGTTCCTGAACTGTAAAAAAAAATACTGTCCCAGCCATCCACATGCTCAGCGTCCTAATACTAGCTTGGCCAAATTGTTAGCACTCCAACTTCTGCCTTTTCAGGTGGTAGACTCTGCCCCCTTTAGTGAATTTGTGGAATGTGCTGTCCCACAGTGGCAGGTTCCCAAAATAAATATCTTTTCATGTAAGGCCATTCCAGCTCTCTACCGTCATGTGGAAGGCAATGTTTTGGCCTTGTTGGACAGTGCGGTCAGCAGCAGGGTTCATATTACCGCTGACTCATGGTCCAGCAGGCATGGTCAGGGACGTTACCTTTCCTTCACAGTGCACTGGGTAACTCTCCTGGCAGCTGGGAATGATGCAGTACAGGGTTCAGTGTTGGAGCTAGTTTCGCCACCATGCCTCCATCCTATAAACTGGTGGTGATTTTTCCACATCCATCTCCTCCTCCACCCCCTCCTCTTCTTCTACCTCTGTGGCCTCTTCTGCAGAATTGTCCTCTGAACCTGCAGTGCTCCCTAAGCGTTCAAGGGGCTACGCAAGCAGTCAGGCTAAAAGATGCAATGCGGTGCTTGAGTTAGTCTGTCTTGGGGACAGGAGCCACACTGGGGCAGAGATTCTTTCAGTTCTGTGGGGTTAGGCTCAGAGGTGGTTGTCGCCAAGGCAGTTTGAGCCAGGAATGGTTGTAAGCGACAATGGCACCAACATTCTCTCTGCCCTCCAACAGGGACACTTGACACATGTTCCATGCTTGGCACACGTCTTGAATTTGGTGGTGCAGCGTTTCTTAACCAGGTACAGTTGTGTTCAAAATTATTCAACCCCCACTGAAATTGATTGTTTTGGTCGGTTTGACATTGATTATGATCATTCAGTCATCCTGCTTACAATTAAATCAAAGAGGCACGTGTAGGTCAGACAAATATAACATAACATTTATAATGAAATAACCACAAATGTCTTTTCTGAGCTCACATCATTATCAGTTTTATTCAACCCCCAAGTGACATTCAATCTTAGTACTTAGTACAACATCCTTTTACAGTTATAACAGCTTTTAAACATGAAGCATAGTTTGACACAAGTGTCTTGCAGCGATCTACGGGTATCTTCGCCCATTCATCATGGGCAAAAGCCTCCAGTTCAGTCACATTCTTAGGCTTGCGCACTGCAACTGCTTTCTTTAAGTCCCACCAGAGGTTCTCAATCGGATATAAGTCTGGTGACTGCGATGGCCACTTCAAAATGTTCCAGCCTTTAATCTGCAACCATGCTCTAGTGGACTTGGAGGTATGCTTGGGATCATTGTCCTGTTGAAA
>BLSH010412557.1:299788-319257 GCA_018402905.1 Glandirana rugosa
ACACGAGGTCTTCCTTATAATATCCCTGTCACAGTGACTACATACGTAACAGCGACGAGTGGTAGGAAAACCAGAGGAGTTTACCACTGTTCTGTCACGTACGTAGGAACTAATCATCGGTGACTACACCGTTTTTCTTCGGTTCGAAGGGACTCGAACAGGACCACGGTACGAGTGTCTCCATGAGTAACTACCGGGGGACGACACACACGTGGGCGACGTCGTAAAGGTTACAACTCAAGGTGGACCACCCGTACAGTTTTTACTCCACCAACCACTCGTCCAACTTAAGGGTAACTTACAGTCGGTCAGCCCGTGACCGTATTAAGAAGTCCTTGTAGGATTTCATTCAGAATACAATTACAAATGTACACTAAATTCCCTAAAACCATTTACAGCATTGGGGGTTGAATAATTTTGAACACAACTGTACCCAGGCTTACCAGATATACTGAAGCAGGCCAGAAAAATCTGTGGTCATTTCCGGCGTTCATACAATGCCAGTGCCCGACTGGCTGACATTCAATGGGAATTCAACCTGCTCACCAACCACCTCATTTTTGACATGCCCACCAGGTGGAACTCAACATTGGAAATGCTGCAGCGGGTGCACACACAGCAGGGGGCCATCAATGAGTACCTCTGTGAGCATGGCACCAGGACAAGCTCAGGGAAGCTTGGCTTCTTTTTGCCACATCAGTGGCTACTAATCAAGGATGCATGCACTGTCTTGTCACCATTTGAGGAGACCAAAAGGATGGTGAGCAGCGACAATGCATACATCAGTGACACTGTCCCTATAATATTCCTTCTGGAGCACACACTTCGGGGAATCATGGGCAGGGCACTTGAGGCAGAACACAGGGAGGAAGAGGAGGACTTCCTTTCCTCTCAAGGCCCCCTTTATGCAGAGAGCATTCCTGCAGAGCCGTCAAACACACAGGAGGAAGGGGAGGAGGATTGTGTCAGCATGGATGTGGAGGATAACAGCAGCAGCCTTCAAGGGATCATGGTTTTCAGTCCCCGGAAACCTAAGGAGTTGTACATGGCTGGTAGAAGGTAGTTCCTGATAATGTCATCCTAAGTGACCCAAAGGACACTCATGCCCCCTCAAACTTAAGCTGCATGGGCTCTCTGATTCTGAAAAGCGTGGGAAAAGACCCTAGGATCCGTGGTATCAAGGAGAGGGACCATTACTGGCTGGCAACCCTTCTTGATCCACATTACAATGGTAAAGTTGCAGAGCTCATCCAGGGAGCAGGATGAAACATCTTCAGGATACCTTGAAAAAAAGTTTGTGCAATGCCTTTCCGGAACCTGGGAGGGTACCATGTCCTAGTGCTGGACAACGTGTTTCTGAAGTTTCAGTCGTTCCGAGGCAGAACGGTGGAGAAGGTGGCCGGCTGACCGATGCCTTTTAAAAAAATGTCAGTCCTCGGTGCCCAGGCCATATAGGTTCAAGCAACCATCGCCAGCATCTGCATTATATGGTGCAGGAATATATAGGTGCAAGAGCAGACTTGGATACCTTTCCAACTGAGCATCCACTGAGTTACTGGGTCTTGAGGATGGACCATTGGCTGGAACTTGCTGAAATTGAGCTACTGGTCTGCCTGCATCCATCGGGTTTTCTGAACGGACATTCAGTGCTGCTGGAGGGTTCGTAACCGATCAAAGAGTGCGCCTGTCCACAGACTCGGTTTATAGGCTCACTTTTATAAAAATGAATCAGTCCTGAATCAGCAGCTATCAAGCCCCTGATGCCTATGCAACTGATTAAATTAGGTGCCCCTTGAAAACACCAGCTTTGATGAAACATGTCAGGGTGGTCTTGCGTGTTGACGACATTGCGCCCCATGTGACCCGGAAGCATGAGCGATTTGAATGTTGAAGCCGGTTTGTTGTTTTTATCTACATGCGTTTTTATCTTTGAGAAAATGTGAGTAACCAATTGGCATTTCCTTGTGGTTTTTAATAAATATTGAGCAATACTATACTATTTGGAGCTTTTTTTTCCTTATATGAACGATCTGGACGGGAATGTACGAATCTATTTGAATAAGGTATGTATTTTATCCTCCTTTTAATATATATGCCCGCAGAGGCGATCTGCTTGCTAGTAAGGCTGACCTAGAGATAGGTAGCCAACTAGCTCTGGTAAGAGTTTTATATATCTGAGTGTGGGGTGTCACTGAAGCTCCCTCCTGTCCCTCCCAGCACCTGGTGGAGGAGTCTGTTTCTTATCTCATCTCTACATGCAATCAACTCCGTTTTGATTCTAGCGGACTTTATTTACTTTGCACTTTGCACTGTGCAGCTTACATAATAGCACTTTATGGATTGTTTGTTTATTAATTGATCAATTTCTTAGTCTGTCGTGTAATTTTTTTAATGTTACTTGTATAACACTTGCACTTTAATTATTGTTTGCACACTTTTTTTGATTTTTCCAGTTTTCAACTGATTAAATTTGCTAGAGATCTGGGATTCCTTTAAGACTGCCACTGCTCCTATTCCTCCTGTCCATAACGATATTTTGTATTTAGGGCACCACCAACACCCAAGGCCCAATTTTTCTGCACCTGGTTTACAGGGGCATGCCATAACAATTTTTAAACTAATTTACAACAGCATACCTGTTCCTGCACCCAACAAGAGTAACTGCAAGGATTTACAGTATTCTGGCACCGCCAACACCCAAGGCCCAATTTTTCAGCACCTTTTTTACTAGGGCATGACATCACAATTTTTAAACTAATTTAACAGGGTCTGTTCCTGCACCCAACAAGAGTAACTGCAAGGGGTTACAGTGTTCTGGCACCACCAGCACCCAAGGCCCAATTTTTCATCATTTTGTTGACTGGGGCCTGTTATCACAATTTTTTAAACTCATTTACAACAGCAGGGCCCTTTCCTGCGCCCAACAAGAGTAACTGCAAGGGGTTACAGTGTTCTGGGACTGCCAAAACCCAAGGCCCAATTTTTTTAGCCCCTGTTTGACTGGGGCATGTCATCACAATTTTTAAAATAATTTAAAACAGCAGGGCCCGCACCAACATTTAAAAAAAAAATTGCATGGGGGTCCCCCCCAAAATCCAAACCAGGCCCTCTGAGTCTGGTATGGATTTTAAGGGGAACCCCGCACCAAATATTTAAAAAAAAATACGTGGGCTCCCCCAAAATCCAAAACAGGCCCTTCGGGTCTGGTATGGATTTTAAGGGGAACCCCGTGCCAAAATGTAAAAAAAATTACGTGGGGGTCCCTCCAAAATCCAAACCAGGCCCTTGGGTCTGGTATGGGTTTTAAGGGGAACCCCACGCCAACATTTAAAAAAATATTGTGTGGGGGTCCCCCCAAAATCCAAACCAAGCCCTTCGGGTCTAGTATGGATTTTAAGGGGATCCCCATGCCAACATTTTTTAAAAAATGATGTGGGGTCCCCCCCAAAGTCCATACCAGGCCCTTCGAGTCTGGTATGGATTTTAAGGGGAACCCCACACCAATTTATTTAAAAAAATTACGTGGGGGTCCCCCCAAATCCAAACCAGGCCCTTCAGGTCTTGTGTGGATTTTAAAGGGAACCCCGTCCCAAATTAAAAAAAAACATGATATGGGGGTCCCCCCAAAAAGTCCACACCAGGCCCTTCAGGTTTTGTGTGGATTTTAAAGGGAACCCGTGCCAAATTTAAAAAAAAATGGCATAGGGGTCCCCCAAAATCCAAACCAGACTCTTATCTGAGCACGCAGCCCTGGCATAGCAGGAGGGGGTTGGGACGAACGAGCACCCCCCTCTGAACCATACCAGGCCACATGCCCTCAACATGGGGAGGATGCTTTGAGGTTCCCCCAAAGCACCTTGTCCCCATGTGGATGGGGAGAAGGGCCTCATCTGCACAACCCTTATCGGCGGTTGTTGGGGTCTGCAGGTGGAGGGCTTATCAGAATCTGGAAGCCCCCTTTAATAAGGGGGTGCCCAGATCCTGACCCCCCTATGTGAATAGGTATCGGGTACATTGTACCCCTACCCATTCACAAAAAAAGGAGTAAAGTGGTACAAAAAACAAGAGGCAGTTTTTGACAAGTCCTTTATTGTGTAAAATAGCTCTTCTTCTTTCTTCTATCTGCCTCCATATTCTCCTGCCCCGTTCCTTCTTCTGGTCTTCTGCTTCTTCTTTTGGTCTTCTTCCTTCCTCTCTTCGTCTTCAATCTTCATCTTCTTCTTCCTTCTTCTTTCACTGTCGCCGCTCTCCCACAGCCGTGCAGTCCAGAGGTGTCCCCCAGAATGGGCGGTCTGCAGTCTGACATTTATTTTATACGTAAGGGTGGGACCACTAAGTGATGTAACCATGTGACCCCACCCCCTTCTGATGTCCTTAGTTGTCAGAGGGGACGGGCCACCCATTTACATCACTGGGTGGCCCCGCCCCTTCTTATAAAAGAAATGTCAAACTGAAGACCGCCCATTTTGGGGGATGCCTCTGAACGGCACGGCTGCAGCAGTGGGAGTGGGGCTGGTGAAAGAAGAGGGAAGAAGAAGATGAAGATTGAAGACAAAGAGAGGAAGGAAGAAGACCGAAAGAGGAAGCAGAAGACCAGAAGAAGGACCAGGGAAGGAGAAGATGGAGGAAGAAAAAAAAAAGAAGAAGAGCTATTTAACACAATAAAGGTCAAAAACTGCCTCTTGTTTTTTGTACCACTTTACTCCTTTTTTGGTGAATGGGTAGTGGTACAATGTACCCCATACCTATTCACATGGGGGGGTCAGGATCTGGTGGCCCCCTTATTAAAGGGGGCTTCCAGATTCCAATAAGCCCCTGCCTGCAGACTTTCACAACCACCGACAAGGGTTGTGGGGATGAGGCCCTTCTCCCCATCAACATGGGGACAAGGTGCTTGGGGGGAATCTCAAAGCATCTTCCCCATGTTGAGGGCATGTGGCCTGGTATGGTTCGGAGGGGGAGGGCACTCGCTCAGCCCCACCCTCTCCTGCCATGCCAGGGCTGCGTGCTCAGATAAGGGTCTGGTTTGGATTTTGGGGGGCCCCTACACCATTTTTATTTTAAATTTGGCATTGGGTTCCCTTTAAAATCCATACCAGACCTGAAGGGCCTGGTTTGGATTTTGGGGGGACCGCAACGTCATTTTTTTTTACATTTTGGCATGGGTTCCCCTTAAAATACATACCAGACCTGAATGGCCTGGTACAGACTTTGGGGGGACCCCTAGGCAATTTTCTTTTTGATTTTGGGTGGGTTTCCCCTTAAAATACATACAAGACCTGAAGGGTCTGTTACGGACTTTGGGGTAACCCTACGCAATTTTTTTAAATATTTTGGAGCGGGGTTTCCCTTAAAATCCATACCATACCTGAAGGGCCTGGTATGGACTGGGGGAGGGGTAACGCAATGCTTTTTTCAGTGATTTTATCTATATTGCTGGGAACCGGCAATACATTACAGCCGTGAGTGGTTTTAAATGATAATTTTTCCCATACAAATGTCATGATGCTCTGGCTATGTTCTAAACATCACAGAGGTGCGCCCTTTTGCAGGCAGACCAAGGGGACCCCCCAGGCACGATATTTAAAGGAATATTTAATTTCTATTGTTTCACGTTAAGCATTATTAAAATCACTGCTCCTGAAAAAACGATTGATTTAAAAACTTTTTTTTGCATTGATACATGTCCCCAGGGCAGGACCCAGGTCCCTATACAATTTTTAGGGCAATAACTTGCATATAAGCCTTTAAAATTAGCAATTTTGATTTTTCATGTTCGAGTCCCATTGATTTTATGGCGTTCTCCTGTTCACACTAATTTTTTGCCTGTTCGCAAGTTCTGGTGCAAACCAAACCCGGGGGTGTTCGGCCCATCCCTATTTACGAGTACAATCATTTTTGAAAGCCCACCCCAAACCTTCAATGTTTATACTCCCATTAGCTTAGAAGTGTCAGGGCTGGGCTCAGTCCTCCGTTCTCAGAGCTCAGGCTGCTCAGCTGTTGGTTAATTGCCAGTAATCATCATTCCACGGTGACTCATCTGATGATCATATGCTGCTCGTCAGCCAGCCTTGCTGGCTATTTAAACTGCCTGGATCAGATCTCATGTGCCTTTGCCTTGGTCACCATACCCATATACTCTCTGCTGTGTTTTCCTGACTTTTTCCAGACTTTTGCCTGGCTAACTTCCCTTCTGGTTGCTAATCCTGTTTGCTGCTTCTAACTATGCTAATCTATGGACTCCTGTTTTTCTGGCATGTTCCGGCTACCTGCTCTGGTTACTGAACCCTGGCAATGTTTTGATCATGTTTATTCTGTTTGTACTATTTTACCATTTTATTAAAAAGTGTGATTTTTACTGCACTCCTGTCTCCTTCATGGTTGCTGACAGTAGGTGAAGGCCATGAATTCAGACGATGCAGGCAATCCATTTGCTGGTAATATTTTTTCAAGATTGGATGAGCAGGATCACCACTTGGATCAGGTTGCCATAGCGTTACAGACGCCCCTGATTCCCACTGCTCACCTGGTCCTCCCACTGTGGCTGTTCTGGTACAACCTGTGTTGCAAGCCATCCCTGCTGCTGCTCCAGTCTCTGTGCAGGCACCCACCTCAAATATTACCTCTATAAGAGCTATGTCTGGTTCCGCTCTGCTTCCCCAGCGATTTGGAGGTGATCCATTGCAATGCAGAGGGTTTCTCAACCAGGTTGGGATATACTTTGAAATGCTGCCCCAGGCATTTCCCATGGACAGAAGCAAAGTAGGCTTCATGATTTCTTAGCTCTCTGAGAGAGCTTTGGCCTGGGCAAACCTTCTATGGGAGATGCAAAAACCCATCGTCCTGAGTTACCCAGAGTTTGTGCCTTCTTTTAAAAGGGTATTTGACATTCTCGCATGCTCCACTTCTGCTGCCAAGAGCCTCATGTCCATCAAACAGAGTACGAGAACTGTTACCGATTATTCCATTGAATTCCGTACACTGGCAGCAGAGGTTGCTTGGAACAATCGACTCTGGGGCTGCTAGCCTGTTCATAGACAGTTCCTTTGTGTCTAAGCACTTGATTCCGCTGCAGCTTCATGCCACTCCACTTGCCATTGAGGCTATTGATGGGAGAATTCTAAAGCCTGCCGATGTGACTCATGAGACTGCTCCATTGACCATGGCCGTAGGGGCTTTTCACCATGAGATAATCCAATTCCAAGTAATTTCCTCACCTACTTTCCTGGTGGTTATTGATTATCCTTGGTTACAGAGGCACAACACCTCTTTTGATTGGCTTTGTGCTGAGGTTCTTTCCTGGTCGTCACAATGCAGTAAGACATGTTTTCAGAAAGTGGCTAAGGTCTTGTGTACCTCTTCACTCTCCTCCCTGATGGAGGAGTACCGCGAATTTAGCGATGTCTTTGCTAAAGGTCAAGCCAGTAGTTTGCCTTCACACCAGTCTTATGATTGCGCAATTGACCTTTCAACCTGGTACCATACCCCTTTGTAGCCAGGTTTACCGTTTGTCGGTGTGTGTCGGAGGATAAAGCCATGGAGGAGTATTTTGCCGATGCACTTTCTCGAGGATTAATTTGCAAATCCTCTTCTCCTGCTGGTGCTGATTTCTTCTTTGTGAAAAGGAAGAGTGGCGAACTGAGACCTTGTATCGATTATAGGGGTCTCAATCGCTTCATTATTAAGAATGCTTATCCGATTCCGTTGAATATGGAGTTATTTGACCATCTCAAGGGAGCAACGGTTTTCACGAAGCTTGATCTGAGAGGGGCATACAATCTCATGAGGATCAAGGAGGGCGATGAATGGAAAACTGTGGTTAATACCAGGACAGGCCATTACAAATACCTTGGGTTGCCGTTTGGTCTTTGCAACGCTCCGACAGATTTTCAGGATTTTATCAACGACGTCCTTCAAGATTTGTTGCAGCAATGTGTGGTGGTTTATCTCAACGATATAGTCATATATTCCAAGTCCCTGGAGAGCCACCACACATATGTCTGTTGTGTGCTTCAGAGGCTGAGAGATAATAACCTGTATTGTAAATTGGAGAAGTGCAAGTTCCATCGTGAACAGGTTAAATTCCTGGGTTATGTCGTTTCCACTGCTGGTTTTTTGATCCCACAAACCCACAGAAAATATTGGCAGTTCTACAGTGGCCCAACCCATGGGTTTACGTCCACTACAACGTTTTCTTGGTTTTGCCAATTATTATCGGAAGTTTATTCGTACCTTCTCGTCTCTGGTCAAATCCCTGACTGATATGACCAGAAAGGATGGTAACTCACAGAATTGGTCTCCGGATTCCATTAAATCCTTTGAGTCTCTCAAAGATGCCTTTGTTTCAGCTCCTGTATTGGCACATCCTGATCCCACGTTACCCTTCATCCTTGAGGTTGATACATCTGAGACTGGAGTTGGTGCCCTTCTGTCTCAACGTCCTACCTCTGAGCGCGCTGTACATCTTTGTGGTTACTTTTCCAAGAAATTGTCTCCTGTGGAATGCAATCACAAAATTTGGGACAGAGAGTTTTTAGCGATGATTTTAGCTCTTAAAGAATGGAGACATCTCATTCTTACCCTGTACTAAGTATGTAAGGGCTCATGCATTGTCGCAACAGTTTTCCTCCTCTTCTAAGATGGAGTCAGTTCCTGTTCCTGTGATACCTCCCAATTGTATTCTGGCTGCAGTTCGTACCAGCCTCACTTCACCTTTGGGTGACAGAATTCTAGCCATTCACAACCATTCTCCTCCCGAGAAACCTTGTGACCGCTGCTTTGTCCCTGAAAGTCTCCGCACTGCTGTGCTCCAGACTTCCCATTCTCCCAAGGCTGCCACCCAGGGAAGAATCAACTTATTTGAGCTATTTCCCATCAATTCTGGTGGCCTAGTCTCTGGGCTGATGTAGCCGCTTACATAGCTGCTTATTCAGAGTAAGACACCACGACACATTCCAGTGGGCCTCCTACAACCCATACCCAATGGAGAGAGGCCTTGGACCCACCTGTCTATGGATTTAATTTGTGTGGGTTACCCAACTCCCAGGGCAACGCAGTTATCCTTATGGTGGTTAACCGGTTCTCAAAAATGTCACATTGTATTCCACTTAAGAAGTTGCCCACATCCAAAGAACTGGCATCCATTTTTGTTCAGGAGATCTTTTGTTTACATGGGCTACCCAGGGTCTCAGACAGGGGTAGCCAGTTTGTGTCCAGGTTTTAGCAAGCCTTTTGTGCACAGTTGGGAATTCAACTTTCCTTCTCTTCTGTGTATCACCCGCAGTTCAATGGGGAAGCAACCATCCATGTTGCCTGACTTATTGGTTCTTCAGAGAATTCCTGTGTTAAAGAAGCATCTCCGTGGTCTTTGTTCCACTTGCATACAGGTCCAGGAGTCCTTGCGATGTGCCAATGATAGGTACAGACTCCATGCTGACGCCTAACTGTTGGTGAGAGGGTCTGGCTGTCATTTCGCAACCTCCAACTCCATATTCCCTCACAGAACCTGGCATCACGGTTTATTGGGCCTTTCCATATTCTCCGTAAGATAAACCCAGTGGCTTACGCTTTGGATCTTCCTTTTAATAGGCATATTTCAAATGTATTCAATGTGTCCTTATTAAAACCTTTGGTATGCAACCGCTTCACCACCAACGTGCGTTCGATCTTTGGAAAATAGACGTATGAGTGCAGCCAGAGGTTGAAGGGGTGGGGGGATCAGCCTGTCAGTGCTCAGACCAGATTGGTCTGCATGGGTGTCGTCCAAGAAGGAAGCCTCTTCTAAAGATGGTGCACAAGAAAGCCCACAAACAGTTTGCTGAAGACAAGCAGACTACAGACATGGATCACTGGAACCATGTCTTGTGGTCTGATGAGACCAAGATAAACTTATTTGATTCAGATGGTGTCAAGCATGTGTGTCGGCAACCAGGTGAGGAGTAGAAAGACAAGTGTGCCTTGCCTACAGTCAAGCATGGTGGTGGGAGTGTCATGGTCTGGGGCTGCATGAGTGCTGCTGGCACTGGGGAGCTACAGTTCATTAACCACTTCAGCCCCGGAAGAATTTCCCAGGTTAGGACCAGAGCACTTTTTGCGATTCGGCACTGCTTCGCTTTAACTGACAATTGCGCTGTCGTGCGACATTGTACCCAAACGAAATTTGCGTCCTTTTTTCCCACAAATAGAGCTTTCTTTTGGTGGTATTTGATCACCTCTGCGTCATTTCTGATCACTGCTATAAACAAAAGAAGAGCGACCATTTTGCAAAAAAAAACAAATTTCTTACTTTTTGCTAAAGTACAAATCCAAAAAAAAATATATAAAAAAACATTTTTTTTCATCAGTTTTGGCCGATTTATATTCTTCCTCATATCTGTGATAAAAAGAATCGCAATCGCCGATTATTGATTGGTTTGCGCAAAAGTGGCTTCGTTTACGAATGGTGAGAATTAATTTCTGGGGTTTTTATTTTTTTTTATTTTTTACTAGTAATGGCGGCAATCTACGATTTTTAGCGGTACTGCGATATTGCAGCGGACATGATAGACATTTTTGGCACTTTTTTGGGACCAATGACATTTATACAGCGATCAGAAATTTAAATGTCCACTGATTACTGTATAAATGTCATTGGTAGAGAAGGGGTTAACCTGCAGGGGGAGATCTAGGGGTTAACTATGTTCCCTGGGTGTGTTCTAACTGTGGGGGGGGTTGGGCTATCATGGGCATGAGAGATTTAACTGATCCCAGTGACAGGGATCAGTAGATCTCCCATGCCCCCACTAACAGAGTGGGGAACCACTGTGTTTACATCGGCGGTGCCCCGTTCTTTGCCTGTGGCCGCTCATCGCGGCTCGCCAGCGGACATCGGGTCCGCCCGAGCTACCGGCACACTCCTCAGGAGTGCGGCGGGCACGCGCCCCCTAGCGGCCACTCGTAGATCACCGCTTTTTTACGGCGATTCGCGCCCAGCCTCCACACTGTCACCATAAATAGACGGTAGGCAGTGTGGAACTGGTTAAGGGAACCATGAATGCCAACATGTAATGTGACATACTGAAGCAGAGCATGATCCCTCAACATGATAATGACCCCAAACACACCTCCACTGCCTTGCTAAAGAAGCTGAGGGTAAAGGGGATGGGCTGGCCAAGCATGTCTCAAGACCTAGACCCTATTGAGCATCTGTGGGGCATCTTCAAACAGAAGGTGGAGGAGCGCAAGGTCTCTAACATCCACCAGCAACGTGATCTCGTCATGGAGGAGTGGAAGAGGACTCCAGTGGCAACCTGTGAAGCTCTGGTGAACTTAATGCCCAAGAGGGTTACGGCAGTGCTGGAAATTAATGACAACCATACAAAATATTGACACTTTGAGCTCAATTTGGACATTTTTATTTAGGGGTGTACTCACTTTTTTGCCAGCGGTTTAGACATTAATGGCTGTGTGTTGAGTTATTTGAGGGGATAGAAAATTTACACTGTTATACAAGCTGTACACTCACTACTTTACATTGTAGCAAAATGTAATTTCCTCAGTGTTGTCACATGAAAAGATATAATAAAATATTTACAAAAATGTGAGGCGTGTAGTCACTTTTGTGAGATACTGCATATACACACAGCGTATTGAGTGTGCACTATATATCTGTACCTAAGGCATATAGTCCACTTGACGTGGTGTATAAAAATATATACAGCCTGGTATATATATATATATATATATATATATACTGTATATATATATATATATATATATATATATATATATATATATATATACATACAGCTTATTGAGCGTGCACTATATATCTGTACAAGGTATATAGTCCACTTGACGTGATGAATAAAAATATATACAGCCTGCCTTATATATATATATATATATATATATATATATATACAGTGAGCACGGAAAGTATTCAGACCCCCTTACATTTTTTCACTCTTTGTTATATTGCAGCCATTTACTAAAATCATTTAAGTTAATTTATTTTCCTTCCTCATTAAAGTACACACAGCACCCCATATTGACAGAAAAACACAGAATTTTTGACATTTTTGCAGATTTATTAAAAAAGAAAAACTGAAATATCACATGGTCCTAAGTATTCAGACCCTTTGCTGTGACACTCATATATTTAACTCAGGTGCTGTCCATTTCTTCTAATCACCCTTGAGATGGTTCTACACTTTCATTTGAGTCCATCTGTGTTTGATTATACTGATAGGAAAGCCGCACACCTGGCTATATAAGACCTTAGAGCTCACAGTGCATGTTAGAGAAAATGAGAATCATGAGGTCAAAGGAACTGCCTGAAGAGCTCAGAGACAGAATTGTGGCAAGGCACAGATCTGGCCAAGGTTACAAAAACATTTCTGCTGCACTTAAGGTTCCTAAGAGCACAGTGGCATCCATAATCCTTAAATGGAAGATGTTTGGGACAACCAGAACCCTTCCTAGAGCTGGCCGTTCGGCCAAACTGAGCTATCGGGGGAGAAGATCCTTGGTGAGAGAGGTAAAGAAGAACCCAAAGATCACTGTGGCTGAGCTCCAGAGATGCAGTCGGGAGATGGGAGAAAGTTGTAGAAAGTCAACCATCACTGCAGCCCTCGACCAGTCGGAGCTTTATGGCAGAGTGGCCCGACGGAAGCCTCTCCTCAGTGCAAGACACATGAAAGCCCGCATGGAGTTTGCTAAAAAAACACCAGAAGGACTCCAAGATGGTGAGAAATAAGATTCTCTGGTCTGATGAGACCAAGAAAGAACTTTTTGGCCTTAATTCTAAGAAGTATGTGTGGAGAAAACCAGGCACTGCTCATCACCTGTCCAATACAGTCCCAACAGTGAAACATGGTGGTGGCAGCATCTGGCTGTGGGGGTGTTTTTCAGCTGCAGGGACAGGACGACTGCTTGCAGTCGAGGGAAAGATGAATGTGGCTAAGTACAGGGATATCCTGGATGAAAACCTTCTCCAGAGTGCTCAGGACCTCAGACTGGGCCGAAGGTTTACCTTCCAACAAGACAATGACCCTAAGCACACAGCTAAAATAATGAAGGAGTGGCTTCACAACAACTCCGTGACTGTTCTTGAATGGCCCAGTCAGAGCCCTGACTTAAACCCAATTGAGCATCTCTGGAGAGACCTAAAAATGGCTGTTCACCAATGTTCACCATCCAACCTGACAGGACTAGAGAGGATCTGCAAGGAGGAATGGCAGAGGATCCCCAAATCCAGGTGTGAAAAACTTGGTGCATCTTTCCCAAAAAGACTCATGGCTGTATTAGATCAAAAGGGTGCTTGTACTAAATACTGAGCAAAGGGTCTGAATACTCAGGACCATGTGATATTTCAGTTTTTCTTTTTTAATAAATCTGCAAAAATGTCAACAATTCTGTGTTTTTCTGTCAATATGGGGTGCTGTGTGTACATTAATGAGGGGGAAAAAATGAACTTAAATGATGTTAGCAAATGGCTGCAATATAACAAAGAGTGAAAAATGTAAGGGGGTCTGAATACTTTCCGTACCCACTGTATATATATATATATATATATATATACAGCATATTGAGTGTGCACTATATATCTGTACATAAGGTATATAGTCCACTTGACGTGGTGTATTATAATATATACAGCCTGGTATATATATATATATATATATATATATATATACACACACACACAATGTATTGAGCGTGCACTATATATTGGCGCATTTGGGGGTGTACGGTATATAGCACACTACTTGGCGTGTTGTCTTAAAATATATACAGTCTAGTGTATACAGAAATACATGCAGCGTATTGAGAGTAAGCTATATATCGGTGCATTGAGGGTGTACGGTATATAGTGCAGTGTAGTGCGGTGCTAAAAGAAAACAAAACATCATGTCAGGAAGGCCACAAAGGAGAAGCAGATGCTCCCAGGCCACTAAAAGAGGGCAAGCAGCCTCTGTGTCTTCAGGGAAAGGTGGCGGAATTTGTGCATCCTCTGCAGGCGGGTCACGCTTGTCCTTTTTTTCTGCTGTTGGATGTGCTATTGAGCCACAACAGGCAGAAGAGTTGGTGGAGAGGATAACAAAGCTGTCCTCATCCTCCGTCACCCAGGTTCGTACCAGTTTGCCTTCCAACGCATCTGGCAAAGCGGCCTATTCCACTGGATCCTTGTCCACAGTTACTCCTTCTGTAGCTCCACCATTATGCACAGAGGAGTCACCTGAGTTGTTCGACCATAGTGTCGGTTACATGCTCATGGAGGATGCACAGCAGCTTGAAGGCTCCAATGTTGGTTCCCAGGTTGAGGAAGGGAGTAGCATGAGCCAAGAGACAGGGGGTGCCGCAAAAGGACTAGAAACTAGCAGTCATGTTCCCCCAGCTGCAGCATTCTGCCAAGTTTGCTCCAGTGACGAGGAGGGAGGGGATGATGAGGACACAGACTGTACTTGGGTGCCTGAGAGAAGAGAGGAGGAAAGTGAGGAGGAGGAGGAGGCAGAGGCCCTAATCCAACAAGGCAGGATGTCCTTCAGGGGCCAGCTTAAGGGCAGCCACCCAATTGCATCAGCCCACAGAGCTCCACAGGTGCAGGGTGCTGCTGCCTCCCAAAATTTCTTTGGTGTGGGCATGTTTCAGCACATTTGCAGTTGATCGCACTGTTGCCATATGCAATCTGTCTGAAGCAGGTCAAGCGCGGCCAGGACTCTAGCAGCTTGGGCACTACTGTCTTGACAAGACATATGACGACCAGCCATGCAGTCCATTGGCAAGAGTACCTGAAGAACCCACACCAGAAAACAAGGCGGATTCCTCCTTGCTCCTCATCTGGCATCTCAACCCCTACTATACCTGCATTCCTCTCCAAAACTACACTGAGAGGAATGAAGGTGTAGCAATGCATGCCACAACTAGTACTTGCAGCCAGCAATTTGCTAGCAGTACACCACCAGGTGAATTCAGCAGGAAAATATCCCTACCCCAGTTGCTAAACCGTAAAAATAATTACAGTCCCAGCCATCCACATGCTCAGCGTCCTAATGCTAGCTTGGACAAATTGCACTCCAACTGCTGCCTTTTCAGCTGGTAGACTCTGCCCCCTTTCATGAATTTGTGGAATGTGCTGTCCCACAGTGGCATGTTTCATGGAACGGCCATTCCAGCTCTCTACCGTCATGTGGAAGGCAAGCTTCTGGCCTCGTTGAACAGTGCGGTCAGCAGCAGGGTTCATATTACCGCTGACTCATGGTCCAGCAGGCACGGTCAGGGACGTTACCTTTCCTTGGCGCACTGGAAAACTCTGCTGGCAGCTGGGAAGGATGCGGTACAGGGTTCAGTTTTGGAAATAGTTCCTCCACCATGCCTCCGAAAAGCTGGTGGTGATTTTTCCACATCCGCCTCCTCCTCCACCCCCTCCTCTTTTTTTTCACCATGTCAGTGGCTAATGATCAAGGATGCATGCACTGTCCTGTCACCATTTGAGGAGACCACAAGGATGGTGAGCAGTGACAATGCATGCATCAGTGACACTGTCCCACTAATATTCCTTCTGGAGCACACGCTTTGTGGAATCATGGACAGGGCACTTGAGGCAGAACAGATGGAGGAAGAGGAGGACTTCCTTTTCTCTCAAGGCCCCCTTTATGCAGAGGGCATTCCTGCAGAGCCGCCAAACACAAGGGAGCAGGAGGAGGAGGATTGTGTCAGCATGGATGTGGAATATAATATGCAGCAGTCTTCAAGGGATCATGGCTTTCAGGCCCCAGAAACCCAAGGAGTTGTACGTGGCTGGAGGAGGGAGTTCCTGATAATGTCATCCTCAGTGACCCAGAGGACACTCATGCCTCCTCAAACTCATGCTGCATGGGCTCTCTGATTCTGAAAAGCCTGCGAAAAGACCCTAGGATTCGTGGTATCAAGGAGAGGGATCATTACTGGCTGGCAAGCCTTCTTGATCCATGTTTCAAGGGTAAAGTTGCAGAACTCATCCTGCCTGCGCAAAGGGTGCAGATGAGGAAACATCTTCAGGATACCTTGAACAAAAGTTTGTGCAACGCCTTTCCAGAGCCTGGTAGTTTACCATGTCCTGATGCTGGCTCTGGACAATGTGTTTCTGATGCTTCGGTTGTTCAGAGGCAGAGTGGTGGAGAAAGTGGCCGGCTGAGTGATGCCTTTAAAAAAAATTTCAGTCCTCAGCACCCAGGCCTGATAGGTTCAAGCAGCCATCGTCAGCGTCTGCATTATATGGTGCAGGAATATATAGGGGCAAGAGCAGACTTGGAGACCTTTCCAACTGAGCATCCACTTAGTTACTGGGTCTTGAGGATGGACCACTGGCCAGAACTTGCTCAATATGCAATTGAGCTACTGGCCTGTCCTGCATCCAGTGTGCTTTCTGAACCCTGTGCCAAAATTTTAAAAAAAAATGACGTGTGGTTCCCCCCAAAATACAAACCAGGCCCTTCAGGTCTGGTATGAAATTTAAGGGGAACCCAGTACCAATTTTTTTTTTTAATTATGTGAGGTCCCCCCAAAATCCAAACCCAGCCCTTCAGGTCTGGTATGGATTTTAAGGGGAACCCCACGCCAAATTAAAAAAAACAATGATGTGGGGTCCCCCCAAAATCCAAACCAGACCCTTATCTGAGCAAGCAGCCCTGGCATGGCAGGAGGGGATGGGAACGAGCGAGCGCCCCCCTCTCCAAACCATACCAGGCCACATGCCCTCAACATGGGGAGGATGCTTTGAGGTTGCCCCCAAAGCACCTTGTCCCATGTTGATGGGGAGAAGGGCCTCATCCCCACAACCCTGGCCGGTGGTTGTGGAGGTCTGAGGGCAGGGGGCTTATCAGAATCTGGAAGCCCACTTTAATAAGGGGGTCCCCAGATCCTGACCCCCCCCCATGTGAATAGGTTTGGGGTACATTGGTACTTCTCCTGGTCTGGCCCTTCTTCTGGTCTTCTGCTTATTCTTTTAGTCTTCTTGCTTCCTATCTTCATTTTCAATCTGCAATCTTCCTCTTCATCTTCTTTCACCGCCGCAGCTTTCTCCGCTGGTGCAGCACGGCCCCTGTGCGTCTCTCAGAATGGGCTGTTTTCATGATGACAGTACCTTTATAAGAACGTCATGTGATGTCAGAGGGGATGGGTCACCCATTTACGTCACCAAGTGGCCCCGCCCCTTCTTATGAAAGAACTGTCATTGTGAAGACCGCCTGTTCAGCAAGACACGCCGGGGCTGGGCTGTAGCAGCGGAGAGCGCGGCGGCGGTGAAAGAAGATGAAGATGAAGAAAGAGCTATTTTACAAAATAAAGGACTTGTCAAAAACCGCCTCTTGTTTTTTATCACACTGCACTTGTTAGAAGAAGAGTGTGATAAGGGTTAATTGCATGTGGTTGTGGTTTCCTCTAAGTTGCTGAGAAGCAGCTCTATTTAAACTTCCTGTTTCCTGTAGCAAGTGCTGTTCGATCTATAACGTTACCGTGACCTGTATCTGCTCTGAAGTGACTTCCTGCATCTGTGACCCCGGCTATCTTTGGACTTTGTTTGCTTTCTGCCTGCCCCGACCTCCGGCTTGTCTACGACCCTTCTCCTGCCTGATCTCGTGTACTTCCGCTGCCCGCACGTTGCCGACCCTGCCTGCATCCCGACCATCCTCCTGTCTCATCCCTCTGTACCGCTTTGCCAGCACGTTGCCGACCCGGACTGTACCACTACGCTTCTGCCAAGCACGAGCTTCAGCGGACCTGCACCCACCACCAGCGACCACGTCCAGCCCTCGTGCTCCCCTGTGCTCCCGAGCTCCCTGTCTACACTATCAGGGGTTCAAGAACCAGGGTTGTCCCCTGCATAAGTCAGACTCGACCACCAGGTACGTGACAGTATCGAACAGCCATGTCCGAGTCTGCGCAGGGGACCTCTCCCATGGAAGATTTATGTGGACATCTGGCTGGGCTTACACAAGCCGTTAAAAGTCTACAAGAGGGATATACCCGCCTGATGAAAGAGGTCCATGAGCTCTCAGCGTCCTCAGCAGCCAGACCTGGCCAGCCTGACTCATGCACCATTGTGACCCTACCCACTGAGCCTAAGGTGCCTATGCCCGAGCGGTTTTCGGGAGACGGCAGGAAGTTTTGGGCATTTCGCAGTTCCTGCAACTTGTACTTTGCCCTTCAGCCACTGACTTTTTCCTTGGAGGCCACTAAAGTGGGGCTAGTGATCTCGCTCCTACTGGGAGATCCCCAGGCATGGGCCCACCGCCTGCTGGAGCAAGGGGTCCCAGAGATTACCAGTCTAGAGCATTTCTTCGTAGCAATGGCCAAGCTCTACGTGGACCCCCATCTGGCCACTACGGCTGAAGCAGCCCTTCCTGCTCTGCGACAGGGCCGCCGGTCGGCCGAAGATTACGTGTCTGAGTTCCGGCGCTGGAGCGCAGACACTGCCTGGAACAATGCGGCCCTCCGCCATCAATTCCGGCTGGGTCTCTCAGAGCCGCTCAAAGACGAGCTGGCTCACGTGGGGGTACCACAATCCCTCGACGCCCTGATCGATCTGGCCGTCCAGATAGATCGCCGCCTGCGGGAACGCAGAGCTGAGAGATCCACAGGGCTCGCACCTCTCACCTGGAGAATGTCCACAGACTTTGGTCCCAACCCAAGCGCCACTTCCTTCTCCGTTCCACCAGACCCACTGGAGCCTGTACAAATTGAGCGCCCCCATCCACCGCTGACGCCAGGAGAACGCCAGCATCGTATATCACAGAATCTCTGTCTGTACTGTGGGGGTTCCGGTCACCTGATTCGGAACTGCCCTGCCAAAGCTGGTAAGAGCGCACCCCTGCTTTCGGAGAGACTGATGTATCTGCCTGATCATAAGGTGCATTTCCTGCTTCCTATCTCCCTACAGCTCCCCAGTGGGGACATCCAAGTACAGGCTATTCTGGATTCAGGAGCATGTAGCTGCTTTGTTGATGCCACCTTTGCAGCTCAACACCGGATCCCCCTTCGATCTAAGGATCACCCCATGCTAGTCCGGCTTGCTGACGGGTCAGCCATCAAATCTGGCACCGTCACCCAGGAGACTATCCCCATGCTGGCCACCACTGAAGGGGGTCATCGGGAACTTCTTCGATTGGACGCCATAGCATCTCCACTCTGTCCAGTCATCCTGGGCCTTCCCTGGCTCCGGGCTCACAACCCTACCATTAATTGGGCAACTGGCGAGGTCCGCTTTGGCTCCTCCTACTGTGTGCACCACTGCCTGCCACAACACCGGGAAGTTTTCTTATCTGTGCTTGGTCCAAAAGGTGACAGTGACCAGGAAAGCCGCCTGCTCGTTCCAGCACCCTACCATAACTTCCTGGACGTGTTCAGCAAGAAGGGGGCTGACGTCCTCCCACCACACAGATCTTATGATTGCCCAATCGATCTTCTACCCGAGACTGAAGTTCCCTTTGGGCGAATCTTTCCCCTGTCCG
>BLSH010412557.1:321187-342039 GCA_018402905.1 Glandirana rugosa
TACTTTCCTACCTACGCCTCACTACCTCCATCGAGGTCGAGTATTCGATGAACTAATTAAAAGGAGAATTAACCCTTCCCAGGGTACTTAAAACCGGGGTAGAAAAATCTCCCTGTCCTCTCGGAGTCCAAGGAACACCTGTCGGTCTGGGCAACTGGGCAAACTTCATATTCAAGAGGGGTGGAAGGAAACAACTTTAAGAAAAACGACCGGAGAACTCAGACTCGCTATCAAAGGGCTTCTTCAAACAATAAGGAAAGGTCCTTAACACATTGAAGGTCTCGGCGCCCATGCCGTAACAGACATCCATTTAGCTGTCCCTCTAAAAAGATGGGGCCAAAATTCATGGGACCCTTCCCAATTAAGAGGAAAATTAATCAAGTAGCTTATGAGCTGGAGCTACCTCCATCACTCCGCATCCATCCTTTCATGTGAGCCTACTCAAACCTGTGGTCAAAGACCTTTTCCCTGGGCGCAACGCAGCTCCACCAGAACCGGTCTTGTTGGACGGAGAGGAGGAATTCGAGGTCGAGGCCATCCTCGACTGTAGGAAAAGAGGTAGGAACATTGAGTTTTTGGTGAAATGGAGAGGCTATGGACCTGAGGAGAGCTCTTGGGAGCCTGAAGAGAACGTGCATGCCAAGGAGCTGGTCAAAGCCTTCTGGAGAAGACACCCGACCAGGAGAGCCCTTTTGGGCATCCGGAGGCTGCCCCTTGGGGGGGGGGGGGCAATGTTAGAAGAAGAGTGTGATAAGGGTCAATTGCATGTGGTTGTGGTTTCCTCTAAGTTGCTGAGAAGCAGCTCTATTTAAACTTCCTGTTTCCTGTAGCAAGTGCTGTTCGATCTATAACGTTACCTTGACCTGTATCTGCTCTGAAGTGACTTCCTGCATCTGTGACCCCGGCTATCTTTAGACTTTGTTTGCTTTCCGCCTGCCCCGACCTCTGGCTTGTCTACGACCCTTCTCCTGCCTGATCCCGTGTACTTCCGCTGCCCGCACGTTGCCGACCCTGCCTGCATCCCGACCATCCTCCTGTCTCATCCCTCTGTACCGCTTTGCCAGCACGTTGCCGACCCGGACTGTACCACTACGCTTCTGCCAAGCACGAGCTTCAGCGGACCTGCACCCACCACCAGCGACCACGTCCAGCCCTCGTGCTCCCCTGTGCTCCCGAGCTCCCTGTCTACACTATCAGGGGTTCGCGAACCAGGGCCGTAAGGGAGGTTGTCCCCTGCATAAGTCAGACTCGACCACCAGGTACGTGACAGCACTCCTTTTTTGGTGAATGGGTAGGGGTACAATGTACCCCAAACCTATTCACATAGGGGGGCGGGAAAGGGGGCTTCCAGATTCCGACAAGCCCCCCCGCCCGCAGACCCCCACAAGTACCGGCCAGGCATGTGGGGAAGAGGCTCTTGTCCCCATCAACATGGGGACAAGGTGCTTTTAGGTGGGGGGCAGAGCCCCCTCCCCCAAAGCACCCATAATCCCCATGTCGAGGGCATGTAGCCTGGTCCGGTTTAGGAGGGGGGGGCACTCGCTCGTCCCCCCCTATCCTAAATGGCCAGTGCTGCGTGCTCGGATAAGGGTCTGGTTTGGATTTTAGGGGGACCCCCACGTCAATTTTTTTTATAAATTTGGCGCTGAGTTCCCCTTAATATCCAAACCATACCCCAAGAGCCTGGTTTGGACTGGGTGGGGGGACCCCACGTACTTTTTTCCAGCGATTTTTTTGCATATTGCCGGGAACCGGCAATACATTACAGCCGCGATTTTAAATGACAATTCTTCCTATGGAAATGTAATTTTGCTCTGGCTATGTTCTACACCTCACAGAGATGCGCCCTTTTACACACATACTAAGGACACCCCCTATGCACAATATTGATTTAAAAACTTTTTTTTTTTCATTGATGCATGTCCCCTAGGGCAGTACCCGGGTCCCCATACACTTTTTAGGGCAATAACATTGCATATAAGCCTTTAAAATTAGCACTTTTGATTTTTTATGTTTGCGTCCCATAGACTTTAATGGTGTTGGGATGTTCGCCCTGAACTTTTTGTCTGTTCGTATGTTCTGGTGCGAACCGAACCGGGGGGTGTTCGGCTCATCCCTGTTCACTAAGTCTCCCCCTATGGTTAGATGGGAAATAGATCTTCATCAAACTTTCACTGACAACTAGAGTTGAGCGAACCCGAACTGTAAAGTTCGGGTCCGTACCGAACTTTGGGGTGTCCGTGACCCGGACCTGGACATTTGAAAAAAATTTTGGGTTCGGGTTCTGGGTTCGGGTATTTGATCACGCATGTTGAATAGCTGCAGGGCAGCCAATCAACAAGCGTTTCACTGGTTTGCCCTTAGAAGCCATCACAGCCATGCCTACTAATGGCATGGCTGTGATTGGCCAGTGCATCATGTGACCCAGCCTCTTTATAAGCTGGAGTCACTTAGTGCTGCATGTCACATGCTCTCTGGGTAGTGTAGGGACAGGATGCTGCCGGTGCTATGAGGGACAGATTGCAGATAGATGTGCCGAAAAGTTTGGGTCCCCATTGACTTCAATGGGGTTCGGGGTAAAGTTCGGGTCAAGTTCAGTACCAAACCCATACTTTTTCCCGAAGTTTGGCCGAACCCACCGAACCCGAACATCCAGGTGTTCGCTCAACTCTACTGACAACCAATGGAAAACAGCCATCCATCATTCACAGAGCGTAACCCACATATTAACCACTGGTAGCTGTTGCAAAAGATTCTATCACACTGGTACTTAACCCCATGTCGTCTAGCAAGAATCTCCCTTAACAACTCACCTCTCTAAGAGATTGTGGACAAACTGGCACTATCTATTACATCCTTTGGACATGCAAAAAATAGGATTTTATTAAGAACTTACCGTAAAATCCTTTTCTCTGAGCTCACTGACAGACGCAGCCCTTCATTGACAAGTGGGGTTTATGCACATCATACTAGGAGTAGACTAGGCAAATAGAAAAAAAGCAAGCTGACCCCTCCCAGGGGCCATCCTCAATCCAGCATATAACCCCCCAGCTCTGCATAGCATATCAGTTCGTAACAAGCCGTACAAACGCAACACAGAGGGGTGGGTGCTGCGTCTGTCAGTGAACTCAGAGAAAAGGATTTTACCGTTAGTTCTTAATAAAATCCTATTTTCTCCTACGTTCACTGACAGACGCAGCCCTTTATTGACAAGTGGGGATGTCCCAAAGCAGTGCCATTTAAGAGGGGTGGGTAAACAATAACAACTGTACCCAACAGAATCCTCTTAGGAGGCGCCAGCCGCGCCTACACCGCCGCCTGTAAAACTTTACGGCCAAAAGCAGCATCCGCGGATGCTGACACAGCAACTTTGTAAAACTTAACAAAATTGTGCACCTAGGCCCAAGTAGCCGCCTTGCACACCTGGGACACTGAAGCCTGGTGTCTGAAAGCCCAGGAAGTGCTAACTGCCCTGGTGGAATGAGCCATGACTGGAAAAGGGGGGATTTTGCCCCGAACAGTATACGCATGGGTCGTGATCTGTCTGATCCAACGGGAGACAGTAGCCGACAAAGCTGCCAACCCTTTGCGCGGGCCTTCTGTCGGTACAAATGCATCAGACTTCCGAAAAGAAGCAGTAGCCGCCAAATACACCCGCAAAGCCCTCACGACATCCAAAGAATGTATCTCAATCTCCTTGGGATGCGACGGGCGCGGACATAGTGAAGTGAGAACAATATCCTTCTTAATGTGAAAAGAGGAAACCACCTTGGTAGGAACGAAAGAGGTCGCAGGACTGCCTTATCCTTATGAAGGACCAAGTAGGGAGACTTACATGACAAAGCCGCCAACTCAGACACCCGCCTAGAGGATGTAATGGCTACCAAGAAAGCCACCTTTTGTGACAGCAATTGTAAGGGAATATGCCTGATTTTCTCATATGGCGGTTTCTGCAGTACAGAAAGTACAAAATTTAAATCCCACAGCGCCCAAGGCGACCGCACCTGAGGAGCCACATGGTGTACACCCTGTACAAATGTACGTATCAATGAATGTGACGATAAAGGACGTTGAAAAAGAATCGCCAGAGCCGAAATCTGACCCTTGAGTGTACTCAATGCCAATTTGTTATCCAGGCCTTGCTGCAAGAAGGCCAGCACCCGGGACACAACGTAAGAGCGGGGGTTCCAACCCCCCGCCTCACACCAGGCAATATAGGCCTTCCAGGTGCGATGATATATCTTGTGCGAAGTACACTTGCGTGCCTTAAGCATGGTAGGGATCACAGAATCAGAGATGCCACTATCCCTCAACACCTGGGACTCAATAGCCAAGCCGTCAAAGCCAGCGAGGGTAAAGCAGGGTGCAGAATGGGTCCCTGTGACAGCAGATCTTCACGTAGCGGAAGACGTCAGGGAACATCTGTCACCATCTGCACCACGTCAGTGTACCAAGGGCGCCGAGGCCAATCCGGAGCTACCAGGATTGTCGGGATCCCCTCCGCTTCTACCCTGTGCAGTAGCCGCAGTAGAAGCTTGAGGGGAGGGAAGGCGTACAGGAGCCGGTACCGACCCCAAGGCGCTACCAACGCGTCCGTGGCGGCCACCAACGGATCCCTTGTTCTGCACACGAAGGTCTGCACCTTGTGATTGAACCTGGACGCCATTAGGTCCACGTCTGGTGTGCCCCACCTGTGGCAAATATGACGGAACACCTCTGAATGTAGGGACCATTCCCCCTGATCCAGCGTCTGGCGACTGAGAAAGTCCCCCTGCCAATTTTCTACGCCCGGAATGTAAATGGCGGAGATTGCCGGCACGTGAAGTTCTGCCCATTTCAGAATGCGAGCCGCTTCTGCAGTCGCAGCTGAGCTCCTCGTTCTGCCCTGATGGTTCACGTACGCCACCGCCATGGCGTTGTCCAACTGAACCCGAACCGGGAGGCCGCGCAGCCTTACCGTCCAGTGGGAGAGGCAGAGCCTGATTGCCCTCAGCTCCAGCACATTTATCGGAAGGCGGGATTCCTGCGCCGACCAACGGCCCTGAACAGACAGCTGCCCCAGGACCCCCCCAGCCCGATAGGCTGACGTCCGTCGTGACTATCGACCAATTCAGGGGAAGAAACGACTTCCCCAGCGTTAGAGCCGGGGCCCGAAGCCACCAGGTCAACGATCCTCTGGTCTGATGATCCAATCTGATCAGCTGGTCCAGGGACAGCGGGCACTTGTCCCTCCGTGACAGAATCGCTCGCTGTAGGAGCCGAGTGTGACTCTGGGCGTAAGGTATCTCCTCGAAGGCCGAGACCATGAGCCCCAACACCCGCATACAGAACCGTAAAGAGGACCACTGGCGTGACAGCATGGAGGTAAGAACACCTTCGCCTGCTCCGTGTCCAGAATCAGACCCAGATATTCCAGTCGACAGGACGGGGTCAATGTCAACTTCTGCAGGTTGATCAGCCAGCCGAAGTCTCTCAATGAGGCCACGGTGATAGCCACATTCTCCTCCAGGGCCGAAGCCGACTCCACTCGCAGGAGTAAGTCATCGAGGTATGCTAGCACCGCAATGCCTCTCTGCCTCAATAGCGCCAGCACTGGAGCCACCAGCTTGGTGAATACCCGAGGAGCCGAGGCCAGACTGAAGGGAAGTGCCACAAATTGGTAATGTAGATCCCCCACCGCAAATCGCAGGAAGCGCTGATGCCGGAGACAAATGGGAACATGGAGATACGCGTCCCTGATATCCAGAAACGCCATGAAGTCCCCTTGGTGCAGGGCGGCCACGACTGAACAGACAGATTCCTTCCTGACCCCACCCTTTTTGGGCACCACAAAGAGATTTGAATAGAAGCCACGGAACCTTTCCAGCGGAGGTACTGGCACAATCACTCCTTGTTCGGAGAGCGTCTGAACAGCCCCTAGGAGAGCCTCTCGACGCCCCTGAGGGAGTCTCAAGTTCGATGGGAAGAACCTGTCTGGGGGTAGAGTGCTGAACTCTATCCTGTATCCGAAGGACACCACTTCCTGCACCCACCGGTCTGAAATGCGGGCAGTCCACCTGACTGCGAACCCCAGAAGTCGGCCCCCCAGAAGTCCAGTGGGGGCAACCCATCATGCGGAAGAGGACTTTTCCTCCGTCTTTTCGTTCTTACGCTGCCAGGGCCACTTACCGGACCCCGAGGCAGACTTGTTGGGCCTTGAGCCCTTGCCGAAGACGCAGGGCCCTGCTTATGGTGGAATTTCCACCGACTGGGCTCCAGAAGAAAGGTACTCTTCCGTCCGATGAAATCCTTAATGATTTCATCCAATTGTGCCCCAAAGAGCTGACCACCCTGAAAGGGAAGATCCGTGAGACCTTTTTTGGACGCGTGGTCACCCGACCAACAGCGTAACCACAGCACCCGTCTGATAATGACTGCAAAAACAGACATCTTAGACAGCATGGGGAGCAGGTCCAAAGCTGCGTCACACAGGTACCGGAGACCCTGTATCAGATGGTCCGTCTGCTGTGAAGCCTCAGACGAACATCCGCAGCCCAACTCATTGTGCAACTCTGTCGCACACTCCGTAAGTGATTACGCCACTATGGCCGACGCCAGAGCTGGTCTCATGGCCGACCCCGCCACCAAGAACAGTGCCTTGGATACCGCCTCCGTCCGCCTATCGGCCAGATCCTTAAAAGAGGGAGATGGTCGTCGCCTTATTCAGGTGGGCCACCAGAGGGTCCACTGCGGGGGATGCCCACTTCTGCACAAAACTGTCCTCAAAGGGATAGCGCACAGCGAAATGTTTGAGCAATGATAAGGAATTCTGTGGACACTGCCATTCCTTATAGACCAGCTGGTAAAAAATTGAGCATAAGGATGTGCCCTAGGGGACCGAGACGCCTTAAAGGACCCACAAACGTAGGCAGTCTCCTTGGACTCCCCGGCCTGGTCCAGCCGCAAAGACGCACGGATATTGGTGATCAGGGAGGCCACCAGCGCCCTCTCGTGCGCCACCGAGGCCCCCTGGTCTTCCTCACCATATGAGAGCTCCAGTTCACCATCTGAGAGCTCCATGGGTGTCCCCGTGACCACTGGGTCCCCTTCCGGTTCAGAATCCTCCCCTGAAAATGGAGGGGGGGTGGACGCTTTTTAGCCACCCCCTTAGCCCATCTCGGCACCCCCCGGGAGAAAAACTCCCCCAATATGGATGTTAACTAATCCAGGGGAACCAGGGGACCCAGCGCAGCCTGTGCTTCCACAGATCCCTCCGGAGAAGAACCAGCAGGTTCAGCCGCCATTGTGCCACCAGAACACTTGCTAGGCCTATAGGCCCTGACACCCCCACAATGCAGCCCCACCACTGCCCCACAGAGCAACCGGGAGAATACCCAGGAGGACTGCACCCACCGCCACCGACACCCCAGGGAGAGCCAGCTATACTTGCTGTTACAATTGCCCTTCAAGCGCTGCATCCCAGTAGGAGTGCTGACCGCCTGTCTTGTGCCGTCCAGGGGGAAAGAGGAAGAAACGGCGCCAACCGCACGTTTTCTTCAGCAGGCACACCAAAAATGGCCACTGAGCAGTCACAAGAGGCCAAAGCGTGCTCCACACAGGCCGCGACTACGGCAAAATGGCCGCCGAGCATCCACAAGAGGCCAAACAGCCCACAAAATGGCTGCGGCTACGGCAAAATGGTGGCGTTCCGCCGCAAAATGGTGGCGGATCGCCGCATGGCGGTTCTGAGCGCGGGGGTGCGGGGAGGGGGGAGTAGGAGGGGGGCGAAGGACAGACCAAAACAAAAGGGGGACCTGTAGCCCTGAAACCCTCCACCGGCCGGCATAGTCCGCAAATCGCCCAGCCCCCCCTCCGCACCCCTGGGGGGGAGAGGGGGGGTTACTCACCAATCAGACGGGCGTAGCGGGTAGCCACCCGTTAGCAGACCTTCCTCCCATCAGGTGGGGAGGGATGTTGCAGGCCAAGCGCCCCTGGACGCGAGCACAGCCCGGTCACTGGACGCAAGTGGGGGTCACCCACTAGCCTCCCACATGGAACGGGTACCATGCGGCGGACCCCACCAAGGCTAAGGGTAGCTCGCATCGGTCGGCCGTGCTGGGGAGATTTCAGGATTTGAGATATCCTCTATGCCCCAGCTGGCTACTTGATAGCAGTCTTCATCAGATAGCTTGAGAAAGGCAAAAAGGAAGAAAAAATTGGGGAACCCAGCAGGGAACCAGGTCTAACTCCTTGCACTAGGCATAAAAAAACTGATATGCTATGCAGAGCTGGGGGGTTATATGCTGGAGTGAGGACGGCCCTCTGGGAGGGGTCAGTTTGCTTTTTTTCTATTTGCCTAGTCTACTCCTAGTAGGATGTGCATAAATCCCACTTGTCAATGAAGGGCTGCGTCTGTCAGTGAGCGTAGGAGAAATCTTACCAGTTACTGGAATAAGGTTTTCCAATTAATCTCTCAAATCACTGGAGTAATCACTAAACCTGACCCATCACTAGCCTTACTAAATCTTGGTATAGAGCATGTTCCCATAGACTTTCATAGTATAGTAGTAACTGTTATCTTAGCTGCCAGGTCGCTCTTGACTAAATTATGGAGGTCTGCAAGGACACCCAATGAGCTTGCTGCCCTCATAAATCTCATTTATGACTATGAAAACTCATTCTTTCACCAAATTTGCATGAATGTGGAGTACTTAGATCCAAATGCTCCCACATAATGACAAATAAATGTATATCATAATGTGTTGTACTTTGCCGTTGTCTTTGCTTCACGTCTATTCTGTTTATATGTTGACATGTGCATCTTTATGTATTGGCACCTTTATTGTGCGGACTGTACGTTGTCCTTGCTATCTTGGTCACCTATCATTTCTACTAATTTGTGGTATTTGTGATATTGTGATATAGTTCAAATGGTTGGATTGTAGCTGATTTACTGATCTTCTGTCCATTATACTATTAGTCTGGATTCACACTAGTCAGGTGGAAATTGCAGCTCCAGTTTCCCTGTGAAGATAAAAATGAGTCATTCCTCTCCCTTGCAGCTGCAGATCAGCCAAACCTGGAAGGGGGGGGGGGGGTGTAGTGAGGAAGGGGAGAGAATTCCTGTTCATAACGGAACACATCTGTGAATCAGATGGATTCCCACTGAAGATTGTGTCCATGCAATTCGCACTGCACTGCCTGGAAAATGCACCCTTTTTTTGTGCAATTCAGTGTGGATGCAATGCACATATGTGAACCAGACCCATTGAAAACAACATGTTTTCAAATGTTCTGCAACTTTGATGCTGTGTAAGCTGCATCCAATTCGCAATGGTGTGAACCCAGCCTTATACTTCTACACTTCTTGTTATCCTTTTAAAATTCAATAAAAATTCAATGTTGAAAAAAAAACCTCATAGTGTGCCTAGGAATGAGAAATATCTGTCAGCACTCCCTTTCATGTTCACCTACTTGTGCTGATTTTGCTGGAAAATCTGGAGATTTTTAGCATTTTTCTCACAAAAACCTTTGCATTTAAATGCGCATTCAGAGATTAGTTCTAGCTAAAACAGTACACCGTAATGGCATTAGTTTTATTTGTGGAGTTAGAACAAGAAAATTATCATCTATTATATGTCACTTTGAACAAAATTATTATCATTAAGTACTGTGCTATAGCGCAGGATAATTAGGCTTCCAGGCAATCTAAAACTGACATTGTGTAGATCCTGTTATCCCTAACTAAATTGAGACACTTACCTTTCTGCACATTTCTTCCCAATCAGTTAGTGATTGTTCTACAAAGCATAAATCATTGTATGTATTATCTGACCGCTTTATTGTTTATGGTTAATACTATGCATTTCAATACTTTGAAATGCATTGACCACTTCCTTACTGGGCACTTAAACCCCCCTCCTGCCCAGACCAATTTTAGGCTTTCAGTGTTGTTGCATTTTGAATGACAATTGCGCGGTCGTGTGACGTTGTACCCAAACAAAATTTTTATCATTTTTTTTCTCACAAATAGAGCTTTCTTTTGGTGGTATTTGATCACCTCTGTGGTTTTTATTTTTTGCGCTATAAACAAATAAAGAGTGACGATTTTGAAAAAAGAACATTTTTTACTTTTTTGCTATAATAAATATCCAAAAAAAAATTTTAAAAAATGATTCATCAGTTTTGGCCAATATATATTCTTCTACATATTTTTGGTAAAAAAAAAATCGCAATCAGCATATTTTGATTGGTTTGCGCAAAAGTAATTGCATCTACAAACTGTGGGAATTGATTTATGGCGTTTTTACTATTTTTTTTTTTTTACTAGTAATGGCGGTGATCTGCGATTTTTTTATTAGGACTGCGATATTGCAGCGGACATGTCGGACAATTTTGACACATTTTTTGGACCAATGATATTTATACAGCAATCAGAAATTTAAATGTCCACTGATTACTGTATTAATGTCATTGGCAGTGCAGGGGTTAACCTGCAGGGGGCAGTGAAGGGGTTAACTGTGTTCCCTGGGTGTGTTCTAACTGTGTGGGGGCTGGTCAGGACATAACAGATCTAACTGATCCCAGTGACAGGGATCAGTAGATCTGGTATGTCCCATTCACAGAACGGAGAACCGCCGTGTTTACATCGGCGGTTCCCCATTCTGCAGCTGCTAATGGTGATCGGCAGGTCTCGGGCGGACATCGAGTCCACCCGACCCGCGGGCACGCCCACGCGGTGTGCGGCGGCCGCGAGAGCGCGCTGCCGGAGGCTGCGAGTGCACGCGGGGAGCGTGCACAAAGGAGGACATCCATAGACGTCCTCCGGGCATTTCAGAGCCGCGCTGTAGCCGTCTTTTGGCTATAGCGCGGATATGAACTGGTTAAAGATTATAGATAGATAGATAGCTAGATAGATAGCTAGATAGATAGATAGATAGATAGATAGATAGATAGATAGATAGATCTACTGTATCTGACATATATATATACAGTATGTATAGAATATCATAATTCAATGCTAGCAATGTAACATTTTCTCCATGACAATTACTTCAATTTGCACTTACTTTTCAACAACAAACTTCCTTTTTCTTTGAAGATCTGCAGAATTTAAGGTATTTCAGTGAAAATATTTCTGAGCACTAAAGAAACAAGGGATAGAATAACCTGAAATAAATGTACCTGTATTGGGTTTATTGATCACATTTTCAAAAAATGACCATCATTCCAAGATTAAAGGAATATTATATATATATATTTTTTTTTCCACTTCAGTAAGTCCCTTAGAGACCCTTGAATTTGTCATTCATTTTTCCGTCTCCGACAAGAACTTTCATCATTGTGGCAATTTCTCTCTTCTCTTTATTTATATTATATAAAACCCCGCCATTTTATTTCCAAGATATCAGAGGCATCTCCTCCTAATATTGCTTAAATACACAACCCTTCCCCCTCCCCCCCCCCTCCCTCTCACCGCATCTCTCCCCTCTTTCATATTTTACAGATCTTCCTTAAGAAACAGACAGTCAAGAGTGAGCCAACCCGGACCACACATAAGGGATGACCCCTACCCTTCCACTTCCACCATCATGTCCACATAAACTCTTGATTTTTAAAAATTAAGCCACTTCTCCCATATTCTCTGATATTTTTCCAGTGCATCCTCCACTCCATAAATTATTTCTTCCAGTGTTCTAATCCACTCTACTTTACATACCCACTCTGTCAGTGATGGGGTCTCGGTGGATTTCCACTTTTTAGGTATCAGACTCTTTGCAGCATTTAGTAATAGTGTTTCTATATTGTTTTTCAGATTTTTTTGTTAGATGAAATAGACACTCCCAAGGGCCTATTTTAATTTGTTCACCCGTAATTATATAGATATTTCCAACTATCTCATTCCAATATTTTCTTATTTTTGGACAGTTCCACCATATATGTGCATAAGTGCCTGGGGCGTTGCACCCCCTCCAACAGTTTAGGGGACCCGTCCCTTGAATTCTCTGCTCTCTCTGTGGTGTTATATACCACCTTGCCAATAATTTGTAACTTAATTCTCTTGTCCCTTGACCCCTTGCGATATTGGAATTCAGTCTTAATATCTTTTCTCTGATTTCCTCTTTATGTATCGTCCCTATTTCTTCCTCCCATTTTCCTAAGTACATAGGGGTTTTGGGCTCTGCCTCATTCACCAAGATTTTATATATTTTAGATATCAACCGCTTTAGACTATGGGGTGCACTTATTAATTTCTCTAATGGTCTCATATTTTCTTTTCCTCTAAGTGGTTGAGGGATAGTTTGTGTAAAGTGTTTAATTTGTGCATATCGCCATTTATCTAAAGGTCTTGTGCTCCATTTTTGTGTGATCTCCTTATATGTGCAAATTTTATTCCCCTCCATAATATCCAGAAGATATATTTCTTCCTTTTTTGCCCATCTAATAAAATATAAACATTCGTCTTTCCCCGGTTTAAAATAATCTGTGTCCAACAGAGATATTAAAGGTGCGTTGTATTCCCATTTATTTTTCTTGTTTATAGTGTCCCAAATTTTAAATGTGTTTTTTGTTAGTGTACTAGTGCTATTTGCTAATTCTCTAAATTTCTTTGGTATCCATATCATTTTTCGTAAGTCTATTTTACTTAATGCCATTTCTATATCCACCCATGCCTTTCTTCCCTTGTTATGTGTCCAATTCACTGCTCTGGCCAATATTATAGCCTGATAATACTTTTCATAGTCTGGTGCTGCTAACCCACCCGCGTTCTTATCTTTCACCATCTGTGCATATGCTACGCTTGGATGCCTATTTGCCCATATGTATTTTGTTGTGATTATTCTTAATTTCCTAAAAAACGATTTTGGGACGGGAAACGGTATCATCTGGAACAGATCAATCAGTTTTGGTAGAATGAACATTTTTAGGGCATTCACTCTCCCCAATCAAGAAAGGGGTTTCCGTTTCATCTGTCCCAATTGGTCCCTGACTTTATTCAACATAGGGATGTAATTAATGCTGTATACGCCCTTTAAGGTGCTACTTAGTTTAATCCCTAAGTAATCAATTTCATCCCCTCGCCACCTAAAGGGAAATTTTTGTTGTATAACCCGTTTTTCTTTTTTCTGGATGGATATATTCAGGATCTTTGTTTTAGATGCGTTTATTTTGAAATTTGACACCCTCCCATATTGATCCAATTCTTTTACTATATTTAGTATCGCTATCTCAGGGTTGGTGACATACAGTAATACATCATCCACACATGCCACTATCTTATGCACCCTCTCGCCGACTCTGATCCCCTGTATATTACCATTCTTACACATTGCCGCCATTAGGGGTTCCAATGCTAGTATAAACAGAATCGGCGAGAGAGGGCATCCCTGCCTCTTTCCATTAAACAGCTCTAAGACGGGTGAGAGTATTCCATTTACCCTAATTTTTGCCCTAGGCTGTTGATACAGGGCCAGAATCCACCTCAACATCCTATCTCCAATCCCCAGTCTTATCAGGTCTCTTTCATGAAGCCCCAGTCGACCCAGTCAAAAGCCTTTTCGGCATCGATCGACATCAGGGCGACCGGGGCCCCACTTCTCTCTGCTTCCTGTATCACCAACAGTGTCCTATGGCAATTGTCTTTCCCTTCCCTTCCTTCCACAAATCCCGTCTGATCTCCCTGTATCCATCTTGGCAATAAGGGTTTTAATTAGAGTTGAGCGAACACCTGGATGTTCGAGTTCGTCGGGTTCGGCAGAACCTCGTGAAACCGTTCGGGTTTGGCACCGAACTCGATCCGAACTTGACCCCGGACAACAAAACCCCATTGAAGTCAATGGTGACCCGAACTTTTTGGCACAAAAATGGCTGTAAAAAAAGTCATGGAAAGGGCTAGAAGGCTGCAAAAGGAAGCAAAATGGGGGTAAGAGTAGGACAAGTGCCCTGCAAACAAATGTGGATAGGGAAATAACTTAAAATCACAAAAAAAAAAATAAAAATGGGAGGAGGAGGTGAATGTGGAGTAGGAGCCTAGAGGTTGACTAGGCCGTGACCATGGCAGTGTAGGTGGAAGTGGCGGTGGTGAAGGAGGAGGAGGAGGTAGCCAACACTGTTTTTTGTTTGAGACATATTCCAAAAAAAAACGGATACCAATGGCTTTGTGAGGCCGGTCTAAATGTCTATTCTGCACAAGGTACAGACAAGTCTTGTGGGATCCATGCCTGGTTCATTTTAATAAACGTTAGCTTGTCCACGTTAGCTGTGGACAGGCGGCTGCGCTTGTCTGTGATAACGCCCCCTGCCGTGCTAAACACACGTTCAGACAATACACTGGCTGCAGGGCAGGCCAGCACCTCCAAGGCATAAAGGGCAAGCTCAGGCCATGTGGCCAGTTTGGAGACCCAGAAGTTTAATGGGGCAGACCCATCAGTCAGTATGTGTAGGCGTGTGCACACATACTGTTCCACCATGTTGCTGAAATGCTGCCTCCTGCTAAGACGTTGCCTATCAGCTGGTAGTGCTGTTTGTGGTGGCGTGCTGCTGACAAAGATTTTCCACATTTCGGCCATGCTAACCCTGCCTTATGAGGTGCTGGCGATGCCACAGTTGTGTTGGTGACCTCTTCCTCCTTCTCCTCCGCCTTCGCCTTGTGCTTCCACTGAGCCCCCGGTGTCATTTGGGAATGCCCTCAGCAGTGCATCTACCAGAGTGCGCTTGTAGTCGCGCATCTTCCGATCATGCTCCAGTGAGGGAATTAAGGACGGCACATTGTCCTTGTAACGGGGATCCAGCAGGGTGGCCACCCAGTAATCAGCACAAGTTAAAATGTGGGCAACTCGGCTGTCGTTGAGCAGGCACTGTAGACGCTCAAGTGTGCCAGGCTACCCAGACAAGCTGTCCTCTGTGGGAGGTGTATCACCTGTGTCCTCCGTATACCCCCAGCCACACTCCAGTGATGCCCACAAGCTGCCTTGGGTGCCACCCTGCCTCCTCCTCATCATCATCCTCGTCCTCATCCTCCAGAACTGTCCCCTGGCTTGAAAATTTTTGACCTGGCCTATGCTGGTGCAGGAACCCACCCTCCGAGCCACTTGTGAATGACTGGCCTGATAACCGTGGAAATTACCCCTCTTCCTCCTCCTCCTGTGCCACATCCTCTTCCATCATCGCCCAAAGTGTTTTTTCAAGGAGACATAGAAGTGGGATAGTAACGCTGAGAACAGCGTCATCGGCACTGGCCATATTGGTGGAGTACTCGAAACACCGCAATATGGTACACAGGTCTCGCATGGAGGCCCACTCGTTGGTGGTGAAGTGGTGCTGTTCGGCACAGCGACTGACCCATGCGTGCTGCAGCTGAAACTCCACTATTGCCTGCTGCTGCTCGCACAGTCTCTCCAGCATGTCCAAGGTGGAGTTCCACCTTGTGGGCACGTCGCATAAGAGGCGGTGAACGGGAAGGTCGAAGTTCCGCTGCAGCGCAGACAGGTGAGCAGCAGCAGGGTGAGAAGGCCAAAAGCACGCACAGACGGCCCGCACTTTCTGCAGCAGCTCTGACATATCCGGGTAGTTTTTTAGAAATTTCTGCACCACCAAATTCAGCACATGCGCCTGGCAAGGGATATGCGTCAAACCGGCTAGGCCCAGAGCTGCTACGAGATTTCGCCCACTATCGCACACCACCAGGCCGGGCTTGAGGCTCAGTGGCAACAACCACTCATCGGTCTGTTGTTCAATGCCCGTCCACAGCTGCTGCGCAGTGTGGGGTTTATCCCCCCAAACATATCAGTTTTAAAACACCCTGCTGTCATTTCCCCCTGGATGTGCTGAAGTTGGTGGTGAAGGTGTTACGCTGAGCGGATGAGGAGGTGGTAGAGGAGGAGGAAGCGCAGTAGGAGGAGGAGGCAACAGAAGAGAAATGCCCTGCAATCCTGAATGGCGGAAGGACATGCGCAAAACGACTAGCCGCCTCAGGCCCACCCGCCACTACATTTGCCCAGTGTGCAGTTAGCGAGATATAGCGTCCCTGCCCGTGCTTACTGGTCCATGTATCAGTGGTTATGTGGACCTTGTCACAGATGGCGTTGCGCAGTGTACACTTGATCGCGTCCCCAACTTGTTTGTGCAGGGAAGGGATGGCTTGCCTGGAAAAGTAGTGGCGGCTGGGAACCACGTACTTTGGGACAGCCACCGCCATCAGGTTTTTAAAACTTTCCGTGTCCACCAGACGGAATGACAGCATTTCAAAGGCCAGGAATTTTGAAATGCTGGCATTCAGGGCCAGGGATTGCGGGTGGGTAGGGGGGTACTTCCTCTTTCTCTCCAGTGTTTGGGAGATGGAGATCTGTAAACTTCCATGGGACCATGTGGAAATGCTTGGGGACTGTGGCGGACATGGTGGCGTTGCTGTCACATCGTCTGTTTGCTGGGTGGCAGGTGACACTGGCGCTGTAGAGGTGGAGGAAGAGGCCGAGGCAGCAGCAGAAGAGGAAGCAGGAGGAGGTCGAGACCTTTCTTGGATTTTGAGGTACTTATTCCACTGCAGCAAGTGCTTTGCATTTAGATGCCTGGTCATGGAGGTTGTGCTTAGGTTTAGAACATTTGTGCCTCGCTTCAGCCTCTCATTGCACAGTGTGCAAACCACTTGTTTCTTCTAGTCAGCACATTGTCTGAAGAACTGCCACGCCGGGGAACACCTTTGAGCTGCCTTTGGTGTGCTAGGTCCCTGGGTGCGGTGGGTAGTAGCAGGCCTACTGTCTAGAGGACGCTCGCTCCGCTTTTGCAACTTGCTTCCTCTTTTGCTGTGCTGGTGCCTCTGTGCGACCACCACCTCTTCCTCCAAACTGCACACGTCATTTGCATGACCTTCATTCCATGTGGGGTCTAGGACCTCATCATCCTCCTCCACATCATCTTCCACCCACCCTACACCACTGCCCTCCTTGTCAGTCTGCACACTGAGGAAAGCCGCAGCAGTTGGCACCTGTGTTTCGTCATCATCATCACAGACATGCTGCCATGGTGTTTCCATGTCCTCATCCTAAACCAGAAGTGGTTGGGCATCAGTGCACTCAATGTCTTCCACTTCTGGGGCAGGGCTATGTGGATGGCCCACTGAAAGCACAGCAGCAGAGTCATCAAAAAGCATTAGAGACTGCTGCATGACTAGGGGCTCAGACTGCTTGTCTGATTTACAATGGAAGTAACCCCAACCTTATCACATCAGTCTGCCAACATCCCATATAGGTTTAGAGACAAGAGGCACTCCCCTAGTACACATGACGGGACTTTTAAGGCAGTGCAACCAAAATTAAATAAAAATAGTACAGTTTATTACAAAGTGACCAATGATTACAAATATACACAAATAGCATACATAGTTAAAAGAAAAAATGGAGGCATGAACTGTTGCAATCCACATTTTATACATGAAGAGATGTAATTCATGTAGGGACATGGTTTCTTCATGGGTAGAGGCCCGACATGTTTCGGGATGAACTACCCTTCTTCAGGGGCCACATAGCATACCCATGTACATTTTCTGAAAAACATCAAATTATTACAACTGGACTTGCATGTAACAGGGTCAAAGCATGGGAACAATTCATGGTGAGCAACTCACCCCACACCAGGAAGCAGGAGCCAAGCCTCATATCCAAGACCACCGCTAAAAGTAGAGAAAAAGATGGAAAAGGTTGCCCAAAGGAGGATGGGAGGGCCAGGACGTGGGAGCCCCCTCAGAACCACACAGCGAGCACCGCGGCACGCTACAAGGACCCCCTGCAGACGGCAATGCCGAGAAAGCAGGAGAGACCCCCAGTCTGGAAGGGAGCAGCAAAGCCCAAGGAGGGAGCAAGACCCCTGGTGAAAGGAACAATAAACTAATCATTATTTAGGACAAATTATGACTGTCAATCAAAGACAGCCAAAAAAGACTCACAAAGTACATACTGAATACTCCAAACAAAATTACATGATGGAGTAGTAGTCTGGATGTCTAGAGGTATTACCTTCAGATAGATGTGTGCTTGCGTGTCCACAAATCCTGCAGAGGCGGTGGATGCCATGATGGCTATCATGTGCCCCATCGTACGCCAACCTGTACCTGGGGGAATGGGAACGCCTTCTGCTATCAGACGGATCTCTGTCCCACCTAACAAGCCATATCTAGGCTTGGTTTCGTTACATAGATGATATTTTCCTTATTTGGGAGGGCCCTTCTAATCTGCTTGAGATGTTTCTCCAGCAACTAAACAAAAATAACTTCAATCTTCAATTTACTATGGTTCATAATGCCAGGAAACTCACATTTCTTGACATTACCATCTTCAAGGAGAGGGATGGCAGGTTAACGAGCAGCCTTTTCAGAAAACCCACAGCAGGGAATACAATACTCCATGCTGACAGCTTTCACCCCACTCCTTTGGTTAGGTCTATCCCCTTTTCCCAGTATTTACGTCTCAAACGTAACTGCTCTGATCCCCTAGATTTCATCCAGGAAGCCCAAAAATTAAAAGAGAGACTTCTACTTCGGGGTTACTCTAAAACATGCCTTAGAAAGGCTTTCAATAAGGCTAACAACCGCACACGTCATGAGTTACTTTTTTCTTCCCAACGCCCAAAGAGAGAGCATTCCAATACCCTCAGAATTATTACCAGATACAGCAGACAGCATAGGCTTATTCGATCCATCATACAGCAACATTGGCATCTCCTAACCTCAGATCCCTCACTTCAATCTCACATACCCCCCACTCCAGCTATCACATACAGACGCGCTCGGTCGTTACAGGACCAGCTGGTCAGTAGTGAGTTCAGGGGCCCCTTTCGTGGAGACCCCTGTAAAAGGAAGGGTACCTTCACATGTGGGGGATGCTCGGTGTGCAGATATATGAATATCTCAAGCTCAGTTATTTTGCCCAATGGTACTTCCTATATGCCTTTGCATTTTGCTAACCATATGTGGTATACCTTTTGATGTGGCAATATGGGGGCTTCTATGTTGGCAAAACTATACAATCTTTCTCCAAATGAGCCCTAAGACATGTTGCCAATTTGAGAACGGCCAATCCTGAGGCCCCTGTGGGCCGTCATGTGTACCTACATCATCAGGGCCGTTGTCCAAAATTTTCTTTTCTCATTCTTGATTGGGTGCACCCTAGTGCCAGGGGGGGTGACTGGGATAAGGTGCTGCTGCAGCGGGAATCTCGTTGGATAGCGGCACTCCAGGCCACATCTCCCCCTGGCATTAATGAACACCTCCGTTTCAGACCCTTCTTGGAGGGTTTTGCCTCGGGCAGCTGGGATAGAGACAATGTGTAATTTATGACATTGTAATGTGTAAATGTAATACTGATGCAATGTGTATTGGGATCTACTCCTATGCTGTTTTTGCTGTATGACATGACCATGTAAACTTCACAGTATGGAGTGGGGAGACTGGTCCCATCTCCATCACCACCACCCTTATTTTTCCTTTCTCCTGTTTTTTTTTTTTTTTTTTTCTTTTTTGTCCCTGGAGTCATGGGGTGTTGGGATCTGGGGGTGCCAATCACCCACGCATTCACTTGTTTTCCCGGGTGTTTTTGGGCACTGCGACGCGCCACCCGGCGCACCCAGGCCCCCACGTCCTTCGTGGACTGGGGACAGATGATTTCAGGGGGATTCCCTCCCCCTGTCTGCTTCAGTGGGGCTCCTCTGCATGACGCCCCCCCGATTACCCCGGGGTGGCGCCGTGCAGAGGGGCCTCGGGGGACCCGTTCTGAGGTCCCCATATGGTTGGCTGTGCTCAGCCAGGGATGTGGGGCAGATCCTTGGTGATGGGCTGAAGTGTGCTGGATGCTCATTGTGTGCTGCATGTTTTTCCTTTTTTCCCCTTTCGTGCTGCTTTGATTTTTTGTCTTCCGCGGTGGCGTTTTGTTTTCTTCCCACCGGGGGGCGTGCATGTTTCCCTTGTGTGGTTTGTGCGCAGGTGGCCGCTGATTGGTGGCTTTTGTGTGCATCCATTGATTGACGGGAAGGCGTGCGCCGCGACGTCAATATGGGTGCGCTAACGTCATTACGTCATTTTCAAGCGCGGTCCGGTCATGTGATCGGACGTTTTTGCCGCCATACAGGAACCTGGCCCTAATGCAGTAGTAGCTGTTTTTAGAACGATAAAGTCTCACTCAGAGCACCAACAGGATCCTGGCCCTAATGCAGTAGTAGTTGTTTTTAGAACGATAATCTCTCCCTCAGAGCACCAACAGGAACCTTGCCCTAATGTAGTAGTTGTTTTTAGAACGATACACTCTCCCTCAGAGCACCAACAGGAACCTGGCCCTAATGCAGTAGTAGTTGTTTTTAGAACAATAATCTCTCCCTCAGAGCACCAACAGGAACCTTGCCCTAATGCAGTAGTAGTTGTTTTAAGAACGATAAACTCTCCCTCAGAGCACCAACAGGAACTTGGCTCTAATGAAGTAGTAGTTGTTTTTAGAACGATAATCTCTCCCTCAGAGCATCAACAGGAACCTGACCCTAATGCAGTAGTAGTTGTTTTTATAACGATAAACTCTCCCTCAGAGCACTAACAGGAACCTGGTCCTAATGCAGTAGTAGTGTTTTTAGAATGATAATATCTCCCTCAGAGCACCAACAGGAACCTGGCCCTAATGCAGTAGTAGTTGTTTTTAGAACGATAAACTCTCCCTCAAAGCACCAACAGGAACGTTTCCCTAATGCAGTAGTAGATGGTTTTTAGAATGAGAATCTCTCCCTCAGAGCACCAAGAGGAAAGTTTCCCTAATGCAGTACTAGATGGTTTTAGAATGAGAATCTCTCCCTCAGAGCAACAACAGGAACGTTCCCCTAATGCAGTAGAAAAATGGCTT
>BLSH010412557.1:342049-357274 GCA_018402905.1 Glandirana rugosa
TCCCTCTCTAAGAGTAAGATTTTTGGTAGATGATGACGTAATCCCTTTGCAAGGACAACCACGAAACTCCCTCTCAAATAGCAAGATTTTTGTTGATGATGACGTAATCCCGGTCCAAGGACAACCACGAGACTCCCTCTATAATAGTAAGGTTGTTTTTAGAACGATAAACTCTCCCTCAGAGCACCAACAGGAACCTGGCCCTAATGCAGTAGTAGTTGTTTTTAGAACGATAATCTCTCCCTCAGAGCATCAACAGGAACCTGACCCTAATGCAGTAGTAGTTGTTTTTATAACGATAAACTCTCCCTCAGAGCACTAACAGGAACCTGGTCCTAATGCAGTAGTAGTGTTTTTAGAATGATAATATCTCCCTCAGAGCACCAACAGGAACCTGGCCCTAATGCAGTAGTAGTTGTTTTTAGAACGATAAACTCTCCCTCAAAGCACCAACAGGAACGTTTCCCTAATGCAGTAGTAGATGGTTTTTAGAATGAGAATCTCTCCCTCAGAGCACCAAGAGGAAAGTTTCCCTAATGCAGTACTAGATGGTTTTAGAATGAGAATCTCTCCCTCAGAGCAACAACAGGAACGTTCCCCTAATGCAGTAGAAAAATGGCTTTAGAATGAGAATCTCTCCCTCAGAGCAGCAACAGGTACATTTCCTAATGCACTATAAGATGGTTCTGAACGCTAATGTCTCCCTCACAGGAGCGCAATGAAGGTCTCCCTAATGCAGTCTGAGACCATCTGACACGCGGCGCTATGTGACTCCAGCCCCATATAGAGACTGGGTCACATGATGCACTGGCCAATCACAGCCATGCCATTAGTAGGCATTTCTGTGATGGCTTCTAAGGGCAAACTAGTGAAAAGCTTGTTGATTGGCTGCCCAGCAGCTATAGAAAAGGCGCCAATAATACCCAAATACCGAACCCGATCCGGACTTATTTTTTAATGTCCGGGATCGGGTTCAGGGCACGGACACCCTAAAGTCTGGTACGGACCCGAATTTTACAGTCGGAGTTCGCTCAACTCTAGTTATAATCTTTCAGCTATGATTTTCGCGTATATCTTCATGTCTATATTCACCAGAGATATTGGTCGATAACTTTCTGGGAGATCCTGATCTTTACCTTCCTTATGAATAAGAGTTATGTGGACCATTAAGGCTTCTTCTCTTATTATTTCCCCCTCTGCCAGCTTATTGTAATACTCGCTTAATTTTGGGGCGAGAATATTCTCCCTCTGGCCCGATTTTGTCTGCCCTCCCTGAGACCCTGATGAGTCTACTTGTGGGTCTAGACACATATTGAAATCTCCCATTATTATGAGGGTCCCCTCTTTGAACAACACCAATATTCTCCTAAGAAATTTTCCTGGTTCTTTATTGGGGGAATAAATATTTGCAATAGTACATTCTACATTCATTCATTTTCCCTTAATGAACAGTGATCTCCCCTCATAGTCTGCCCTTTGGTCTTTTATGGAGAACACTATATTTTTACTAAATCCAATGGCTACTCCTCTTGCTCTACCTGACGTTGAGTCTCCGTAATACCAATTTGGGAACTCATATGAAGCCAGCTTAACACCTGAGGCATGTGTGATATGTGTCTCTTGAAGGCCAATCACATTTGCCTTGTAACACTGTAGTTCCCTATTTACCTTGTATCTTTTCTCTGCCGTGTTCAAGCCCCGTACATTATATGTCAAAATATTTATCAGACCCATTGAATTTTCATCCTTGATTCTCTTAATTTCCCAGCAATCATCATTACCCCCTTCTTAAAAGAGAGAGAATGTGGAGAGAGAGTTCCCTGATCCCCCAAAAAAATCTTTCCCTCCCCCCACTCCACCCATCCCATGGGTGGGTGAACAACCATTTTCGCTTCATTCAACATATGGGGCCAGCTTCCCTCCATGGGGGACTGCTTCACCTCCATATCTCGAAGGGAAGATCTTTTAGTCCCTGCCCACCTGCTGCTTCCCCCGCCCCCACCTCACAGGTCTTCTTTTCTCTGTTAAGATCTCCTCTCCTCTCTCTACCCAACTGTTCTGCTCCCCTGTTTCTTAGGGAGATCCAAGATAGAAAAAAAGAGAAAAAAAAAGGAAAGGGGGGCAATTCCCCTAGATACTAAGTATCTTGCACTTCCATCATGATTCCTTCTGATTATTTCTATTATTATAAGTCCATCTCCTGTTTCCCATCGGGGATCTCTGAGTGTTATCATCTTCTTCCTATCCCGGGAGGGGGGGGGGGGTGGCCGGAGGTCTAGTTTGTTACAAAATTCTTTTAAGTCTTCAGGAAATCTTAAGACTGCCATCCTTCCTTCTTTTCTCCCCTTTAAACATGCAGGAAATCCCCACCAATACATTATATTTGCCTGTCACATGGATTCTGTAAGAGGTTTGAGTAATCTTTTTCTCATCAATGTTTCTGCCGATAAGTCAGAGTATATCTGTATTTTTTCTCCCTTTCCGGCATTTTCCCTAATTTCTCAATAATAGATGTCTTCTCTTCAGCATAATGAAAGCGTGTGATGACGTCTCTGGGGGTGTCACCTCCACTGGGCCGGTTTCACATAATCCTGTGCACCCTGTCCATTCTTACCTCCTCTGAATCTCCTTTTCCCAGTATGGGTTTGAAAAGATCTTGCATCACCCCTCCCAATTCCTTGTCCTTATATCTCTCAGATAGTCCTTTGATTCACAGATTCCTTCTACGACTGATCTTCTTGATCTTCCAATCTGTAGATAATGGCTCTGTTGGATCTTTGGAGTGCCTTCATCTGTACGCTTAGCTCTTCTAACCTCATCTCATATGCGTCCAGTCTTTCTTCTGTCTCTTCTACCCGTTGAAGGACCTGATTAATGTCAGTCCTTATCGTTCCAATCTAATTTTTTAATGAGATCTCCATCTTGGTTAGCATTTCTGTCAAGGCCTCCTTGATTTGAGGGAGGCTTACCTGGGTCTCTCTGCCCTGTCCCTCTATGACCGTTTGATTTGCACTTCCTTTCCTCTTTGGGTCCTCTACTTGTCCTTTTTGCACTTTACCACTTCCCAGGGGAATATCCCCAGCGTTTCTTGTCTTCGGGGTTGCCCCCTCATTATGTCCCCCTCCTATTGCTCCCCGAACGGGACTCCCCTTCTCCGTTATAAATTATTTCTGCAGCCATGCATCTCTGAATCCCTTCTGGACTAAAGGCGGTCTGCTTAATTTTGCTTGATCCCCCTGTGTTTGTTTTCCCCTTTGTCGCCATATTCTCACTTTGTGCCACAAAAAAAAAGGGGGGGGGGGTAGTCTGGTGGGGACAATGGCAGGGGGGAGGAGGGGCCCTACTGTAGGAACTGCTATAGGGATCACTGATTCTAATCCCCCTAATCCTCCTCCTCTTTGTTCCCCTGCTTTATGGTCCACGTATTTTACCACCTAGAGGTTTTAACCTGATCAGAGTGGCGCAGTATATCACACTTTATATTCAGTATACTATGTATGTTCAATGTGCCTTCAATATGAACTCTGCTTTCTCAGCGACTGCGCAACTTATTCTACTCCCAATATGTACATTGGGGGTACAAGCACAAGCAAACGCAGGTACGTTTAAACCACTTCTCCAGGTCCCTAATCATTCAATAAATATTCAGCTTTCTCAGTAATAATAGTTCCTTTCCCCATGTATTCATGGGGGGCATAGATACAGGTATAGGAAAACACAAGTAGATTTTATATCCACTTCTCTGGATCCTTAAACACTTTTATGTTCCGCATGGTCAGGTTCCTCTCTGTGCCTCAACTGCTTTACTGATTTTATAGATGGCACAACAAACCGCATTGTTTAAGCACTCTCCCTCTATCTCTGTCACCTACAGTATGTGTCAGTTTTACTAGGTTCTCATACTTCACTGTCTTCAAATTTATGTTCTAAGAGTGTCAGACAAACTGACTACTTTTCCATAGTCTTAGCAATAGTTAAACAATACAGATAGTTCACACAGTTCAGTGATTCAAAACCAGTATGGCCATTGGTCATATATCTACCACCCCTGGGGTTTTCCTGAAGTCTTCCTGGGCTTAAATATTCAGCTCCCTCCTCCACAGGGAGGGAAGCGAGCAGGCTGCAGCCATTCAGCCGTTCAGTGTCCCCTCTATGTCCTGGTTCGCCTATAGCCACTGCCGGTCCTCAGGGCTGATAGGGGAGGCTTCTGATCTCTCGCTCCAGGCCAGCTAGCTCACCAGGGGGGTGCGGTATCCTCCGTGCCATGCGGCTCGTCTCCCGAGGAGTCCCTAACCGGCCTGTCTGCGTCCGCGTGTGGAGGACGTGGGGCAGGGTTCGAGCGTGGTCGGCTCTGATGATGCTACACTACGTCATCGGACTTAAAGGAATATTATATAACCATCCTGAAGGCCATGAAAAATAACTTTGTGACTACCTGTACTAATGTGGAACAACAGGGCGCGGAACAAAATATTATATGCTGTGTTTAAAAAAAACACTTAAAAGACTGCAAAAGGCATAATAGGCTATATATACAATTCAACAATCACCATATACAGCTTGATACCCACAAATAAAAATACAACAATAGAAATAATATAAATTAACATAACAAAAAGCTGAAAGACACTGATGGACACTGTTTGGCCATACTGATTGGCACTGTTGGAGCTGCACTGATAATGAGGACACTGATAATCAGTGCCCTGATTATCAGTGTAAAAGTCTCCTGTAACAATTGTCAGTCACCGGCTCTCCTCTCCTCACGCTGTGACAGCGCGTGAGAAAAGGAATGCCGATACCGGCAAGTGTGTTTACATGTGATCAGCTGTGATTGGACACATGACAGGTGACACGGAAGTGACGTCATGCATGTCGCTTTCAGGGACACAGCAAGAAGGGGAGGAGAGCAGACGTGTGTCTGCACTTCTCCCTCCCCTCCACCCACCGCCACCCGCCATGTCAGTCTGCAGATGGGCAAATGGAGCCCGGAATATATGGTGGGGGTGGCGCTTGTGAGGGGCCACCTACACCGGGGGGGGGGGTGTGAAAGCAATCAGAAGGCAGCACAGCCACCCAAATGCTTCCATCTGACAGGCAGAAGTCTGCCTGTCAGTTTTACACACAATCCCGGTGGCTGCAGCCACCAGATTGTGTGTAAAACCCCCCTCTGTCAAAACCGTACATTGTATGATCCTGCCAGCGAAAGGGTTAAGTAACATTTAAGAAAACTGAATGATAGTTCTATTTAAATGCGCATTATAGCTTTATTCCCTCATATATTTTCATATCAACCTCCTTTGTTCAATTGACTCCTTCCCACCTGCCCCGGCATCTCTTTAAAAAGGTTCTGAATGCCCAGCAGAAAGGATTGGTAGTCATGTGACCATTGTGATTGGCTGTAAAGGTAGTCACATTATTGTGAGCCGGTCCTGCCAGCTACCGATCATTAGTGGAGACTGTCTATGACGAGGCATACAGTATGTGCAGGCATGTGGGTGTTGAAACCCACCCATCCTTTTGTCCTACATATATGTGTTACGCAGACAAGAAACAGGTTAATATAATATTTATTTGAGCAAGTTACTACAGTATATATGTTGTGGATGCAGCCTGTAGTAAACCACATATATTAGTTTGTTTTTTTCATTATTAAAGAGTTTGTAATCCTCCTTTTTTGTTAAAACAATTAACAAGTTTATACTTACCTGCTTTGTGCAATGGAGTCCTCCTCTTCTGGGGTCCCCCGCCAGTGCTCTAGGCTCATCCTCACCTCTGTGTGCCACCATAGGAATCCATTTTCTATGGTGGCACATGTGTGGGCGTGCTTCTGAGCCCTGCTGTGTGCATCCATAGAAACTCAGCCCCACCCTCTGCTCACATGATTTGATTAACAGTGCCAATGGCTCCTGCTGCTACTTTTCTGTCTTTTGAGAGAGGGGAGACCTGTTGCAGGTGGGTACAGAGCTGGATAAAAGCAGGAAATGCATTAAGGTGAAAAGAAATTCCCTTTAGAACCACCTTAATTGATATTTCATAAGTGAATTTTATTTTGAATTGCCATCTGTGCTGTGATTCACTACAGCACAAGCTGATTACCAGGTCCTGACGAATGACAAACAACAAAAGCTCTGTACAGTCAGGAGCGATGTGCTGTTTTTTTCTCCCTGCAAAGCAGGGACTAAGAAAAGGCACATCACTTAGTGAAAGTAGCACATACTACACACAGTACACATTGTTAGGCATTTTGGCCTAAATTTAGGAAGAAATCTGATTTTTGTTTTTTAAAAAATGTTTGGATATGTTTTATAGCAGAAAGTAAAAAATATTGTTTATTTTTCAAAATGTTTTGTCTTTTTCTGTTTTTATGATAAAAAATAAAAAAAAACCCAGTGGTGATCAATACCACCAAAGAAAATCTCTATTTGTGTGAAAAAAATGATATAAATTTAATTTGGGTACAGTGTCACATGACCATGAAATTGCGAGTTGAAGCCGCACAGTGCCGAATAGCAAAAATGGCCTGGTCATGAAAAGGATAAAATCTTTCAGCTATAATATGTTCTTTTGGTGCTCAGATGTAAAAGTCCCTCTTAAATTTGTTGTTTATATTCTATTTTGCATACAATATAGTGATGAAAGAACTAAAGCATATCATTTTGCAGATCTATTCCACCTTTTAATAATTTTCAAAACAAACTTCATAAATATACCTACAACTTTAACCACTTCCTAACCGCGCCATAGCCAAAAGACGGCTACAGCGTGGCTTTATTGTTCCAGGAGAGCATCCATGGACGTCCTCCCATAATCATGCCTCTGGCACACCCTGTGATCGCTGTGTCATTTGGTAAAGGTCCAATCACAGTGGCCCTTTACTATGTGATCAGCTGTGTTCAATCACAGTTGATCAAAGTGTACACAGAGTTGCCGGGTTATCGGCATTTCTCTCCTCACGCGCTGTCACAGTGTGAGGTGAGGAGAGCTGGTAACTGGCAATCCTGACAGGGGACATGCACACAGATAATCAAGGCACTGTTTATCAGTGCCCTGATGATCAGTGCAGCTCCATCAATGCTAATCAGTGCCATCAATGCTGCCCATCAGTGCTGCTCATCAGTGCCTATCAGTGCTGCCCATTAGTGCCTGCTCATTAGTGCCGTCTATCAGCGCCCATAAGTGCTAGCTATCAGTGCCACCTAGCAGTGCCTATCAGTGCCGCCTATTAATGCCCATCAGTGCAACCTCATCAGTGACTCCTCATCAGTGCCACCTATCAGTGCCCATCAGTGCAGCCTATCAGTGCCAATCAATGCAGCCTCATCAGCGCACATCAGTGAAGGAGAAAAATTACTTATTTGCTAAATTTTATAACAGAAACTAAGAAAAAGGTTTGGTGCACTTTCCGAATGCAGGAGTTTTGATGCACTACACCTGCAGTATATAATAGAAGACTATGGCAAAGCGCAGCTAACCCAGGAAATTTGCAGATGCATTATGCTGCACTCGTGGTGCAGGTAAATCGCAGCACATCAGAGTGAAAGCACCTGATAGGGGGCTCATAACAGTAAGGGTTCATTTACATTTGTAGTTTGGGAGGTGGTAAAACCCCATTGTTAATACATGTTTGTACCACCCCTGCTCAAAACCACTCCTCCTTTAGCTGCAGTGGCCAGGGGTGTACACATCTCGCAGCTGCAGCAGGAGTTATATGCCCTGTTATGGTTGGTGGGTGTAGCACCTACCAAGTATGACCCATTCAAGTGAATAAGGACGCTCTGCAAGTGCATTGCAACCTTGTGCATTACAGAAAACAAGGGGTTAAAGCAGGCAGTATTGATTTACTTTCTCACCACTTGCTTAACCCCTTGGATCCTGCAGAAGCATTCAGTTGCTTGCAGAGTGGCCCCATTTACTTGAATGGGTCACGGTTGGCAGGCAGTAGCACCAACCAAATAGCAACAGGGGTTTATTTCCTGCTGCAGTATGTGTACACCTTTGTTTGCTGCCTCAGCCGCTAAAGGGGGTAGGGACTGGGACTGGTAAAACTCAAAAGCAGGATTTTACCACCCCCCAACTTTATGTGTGAATGAGGCCTAAGGGTGCTGCTGCTGAATGCAACTAAGGGCTCAATCACAAGTGCAGTAGGCACTGCTGCTCCTCTGAAAAGCGTTCTTAGTGTGTATGACAGGTGGTGAGGAGGCGATATGTTGCCTCCTCACCACCTAATTTAAACCCATGATTGCCATGCAATGCACATGATTGCAACACTGTAGTATGGCATTTACGAGTTGATACTGTGCCCGGGGATCTTTGACTACTCCCATGTTGTTCAAGTAGATCTCCACCTCTTTAAGGTTGCCTACACCTGCCCTAGAGAATAAAATGTTGGTAGTTCAAATTTTTATGCTACACGACATTAACACAATAATCAGTAAAATAATCAGTAAAATGTTAATTTCTGGGCATATAAATGCAATTTATTACCAAATTTTTTGGTAAAATATAAAAGATAAGGTAGTGCCCAGTAGATACTCCCTTTACAAGTCCCTGCAGGTCATCAGTTTAGAGTTACGCAGGAACACCGGTGTTAAAATTATTGCTCTCACTCTGGCCTGCACGCTGATATATAACCTGTGTAACAATCGTCTTTTCATACATAGGTGCCCCAACGCATGCATTTTTGTAGGTGTGGGTGTGTGCAAATGATTAAAAAATGAATTCTTAATAACTTGAACAGAACAATCCACGAATGGGCATTTGTAATGATCTGTAAAAAAAAGAAAAGAAAGGACAAACTACAAATGGGCCCACTTGTAGTTGTAGAACATTGTAACACTAAAATATGTATATATAGAAAATGTACCCCCAAGCAACAATAAGCCTGACCCAATCACCAGGAAAAACAGAGGTAAAAAAAATAAATAAATAGAGAACAAAGCAGATCTTCAAAGTTGTATTAACAGAGGTAAAACATTGGGCACACACTAACTAAACTACTAAATGTAAACGAACTGTAATGATAAAAGTAAATTTTACACTTATATAGATTAGCGTAAAGGATAAAACTGATCACAGGCTCTGGGTGTGGTAACTAAGCCTACCATGGTCAGCAGTCAAACCCCCGGTAGGGGGTCTAAATGCAAGGCATCCACCAGGCAAACAGAAGTCAGCAGCATTGAGTTGCAGAACTCCAGAAGATGGCGGTGCCAATTCATTTTGCCTAACTGTGACTAGAATACAATTGCCAGGGGCAGTCTTGGAGATGTAGTCTTAAAGAAGGATTCTATCTACAGTAGTTCTTGAGCTGCAGGTACAAGGTCCATAAACACCTGGAAGAAGGAGGGACCATATAAAAGTAAAAGTCCAGGAACGAGCCGGGCAGTTGGGGGGAAGCGAGCCAACCAGGAACGAGCGAGAGGACTGTGTTGTGCTGAACCAAGCTGTGTCAGGCTGGGCTGTGGTGAGTCATTCTGAGTGAAACTATATCTTGTCAGAGAGGACTGTGGGACCAGAAGGCTGATCTGAAGACGGATACCTTCAATCCGGATTTGTTGTACAGGTTGTCATTTCATCCACTACTGTCTGCTTTTTCACTGCCTAAAGTGGATGTAAACCCTCACATATACCCAGTGAAGTGAACAGCCTCAGATGATACATAGAGATTAAACACATCATCCTACATAAGTTTTACATGCATGTCTGCTGTCTTCATCTTTATATACTGTTTAAAAGGTGTACATCGTGTTAGGAGATTTTCTCTTCCTGGTTAACACAGCAGTGAAGCCTGGGCATACAGCTAAGAAAGCTGATTGGAGGAAAGGCACACAGCCCCTCTCCTCATAGGTAGAAACTTTAAGCTCTGTTCTTTGTATTTTTCAGGGCTCTGCTAATCTATTTATATGTGCCCAGCTCAAATTTTATGAATTGGGTTTACATCCATTTTAAGGGACCCCCACCATACAGAGGATCTCTGACCCGCATAATAGCTATAACTAACAGTTAACTTTTTCTTCAACCAAACCTAAAAAAAAGAGCCATTACTCTCCATTGACACTTTGTCACAAGAGATCTATCACAACTGCTGCCACTTCCATAAATAAGCAGCAGCAATCAATGCCAGAGTCAGAGCCTAAAATTGTTAGTACCCCGGAATGCTGACCTTAATGTGCTCTTTATATGCCCCTTTTCTTGCTGCATAATACCTTAGTACTTACACCCCCAACTGCCTTTTGAACTTTATTTTGTCTTTATTTATGCCTTGTTGCATTAAGGAGCCTACCCACCTATTTAGCTGAACTCTACATCAGCCTGATGCTAAACTTCACCCCCTTGAGTCATCTTCACTTCTTCTGTATGCCAACATTAAAAGACCCCAATATTGCCAGCAGAAGCTCACTTTAAAGACTGTTCACGTTACTACATTCCTGAGGAAAGAACTGGGTTGCTGTTAATGAGTTAAACTCCCATGCCTAAGCCTAGCCCCTTTGTCTGAGAGCCCTCAAGTGACTTAGCCGGTTACATCTTTTTATAATCCTCTTTGCTCAGTTGAGTAGTAACCTCTCATTCGTAGAGCTGCTGTCTATACTCCTAGTACTGCAGTACAAGCTGGCTCTGGTTCCAAAGGTATTTCTGTTGGGTGCATTGTATTTGTTTTGTCGTTTTCATGGGCATTGATGTTGATGTGCCAATTTGCTTGTGATCTTAATCTGCCAATACAGTCTGATCATCCTTTTAAAGAGCAGTGTGCGCCCTCTTTGTGCATTTGCTGTAAGGTATTCTGATGGTGTCAGCGAGGGTGAGGCCTCGCCCAAGGCTAGAGAGAGCAGAGGACCTAAAATTACCAGTGGCTCCTGTGGGGATAGAGCTACATATATACAATGTATATATACAGTATCTCACAAAAGTGAGCACACCCCTCGCATTTTTGTAAATATTTTATTCTATCTTTTCATGTGACAACACTGAAGAAATTACACTTTGCTACAATGTAAAGTAGTGAGTGTACAGCTTGTATAACAGTGTAAATATGCTGTCCCCCCAAAATAACTCAACACACAGCCATTAATGTCTAAACATCTGGTAACAAAAGTGAGTACGTTCCTAAGTGAAAATGTCCAAAATGGGCCCAAAGTGTCAATATTTTGTGTGGCCACCATTAATTTCCAGAACTGCCTTAACTCTCTTGGGCATGGAGTTCACCAGAGCTTCACAGGTTGCCACTGGAGTCCTCTTCCACTCCTCCATGACAACATCTCGGAGCTGGTGGATGTTAGAGACCTTAAGCTTCTCCACCTTCTGTTTGAGGATGCCCCACAGATGCTCAATAGGGTTTAGGTTTGGAGACATGCTTGGTGAGTCCATCACCTTTACCCTCAGCTTCTCTAGGAAGGCATTGGTCATCTTGGAGGTGTGTTTGGGGTCGTTATCATGTTGAAATACTGCCCTGTGGCCCAGTCTCCGAAAGGAGGGGATCATGCTCTGCTTCGGTATGTCACAGTACACGTTGGCATTCATGGTTCCCTCAATGAACTGTAACTCCCCAGTGGTTGCAGCCCCACACCATGACACTCCCACCACCATGCTTGACTGTAGGCAAGACACACTTGCCTTTGTACTCCTCACCTGGTTGCCATCACACATGCTTGATTGACACCATCTGAACCAAATAAGTTTATCTTGGTCTCATCAGACCACAGGACATGGTTCCAGTAATTCATGTCCTTAGTCTGCTTGTCTTCAGCAAACTGTTTGTGGGCTTTCTTGTGCATTATCTTTAGAAGAGGCTTCCTTCTAAGATGAAAGCCATGCAGACCAATTTGATGCAGTGTGTGGCATTTGGTCTGAGCACTGACAGGCTGACCCCCCACCCCTTCAACCTCTGCAGCAATGCTGGAAGCACTCATACGTCTATTTCACAAAGACAACCTCTGGATATGACATTGAGCACATGCGCTCAACTTCTTTGGTCAACCATGCGAAGCCTGCTCTGAGTGGAACCTGTCCCATTAAACCGCTGTATGGTCTTGGCCGTGCTGCAGCTCAGTTTTAGGGCCTTGGCAATCTTCTTATAGCCTAGGCCATCTTTATGTAGTGCAGCAATTCTTTTTTTTCGGATGCTCAGAGAGTTCTTAGCCATGAGGTGCCATGTTGAACTTCCAGAGACCTGTATGAGAGAGAGCGATAACACCAAATTTAAACCACCTGCACCCCATTCACACCTGAGACCATGTAACACTAACGATTCACATGACATAGGGGAGGGAAAATGGCTAATTGGGCCAAATTTGGACATTTTCACTTAGGGGTGTACTCCCTTCTGTTGCCAGTGATTTAGACATTTCTTCAGTGTTGTTACATGAAAAGATATAATAAAATATTTACAAAAATGTGAGGAGTGTACTCACTTTTGAGAGATACTGTGTGTGTGTATATATATATATATATATATATATATATATATATATATACAGTATATATATATATATGTATATATATATATATATATATATATATATATATATATATATATTTGTTTTATATATATATATATACTATATATTGTATGTATACATTTTATGGGAAAGGGTTGAGAAAATTAAGACATAACTGTTCCTGAAAGGTAAGCTTGTACTGTTATAACAATTTAAGAGTTGGCGTTCACTACACATATTTTCCACAGTCTTTAGAATATGAGTTATTTAACATAAAAATAAGCAGGGATTTTTGTTAACATGCTGTAATTACAAATTCTCTGTTCATTGAAAACTGAACTGACATTTTACTTTCTACTTAGTGAACACAACAGGCTAATTATTATATCTTACGTTTATGAATAGTGTGATTCATTTTCATAAAATCACAATTAATTTGTATTTATGGTTTCACCTTCTCATGTTTTACTAAATTTAGAGTGTTTACCCCATAAATATTTTATCTGTTTTGAAAGGAAAAATAAATAAGTAGAAAGGGATACAATAATAAGTAGAATTGTGAGTCATCTACTTCTCTGGTATAGAAAGATAGCATTTCTTTATGATAACATATGAATGTATTTGGAATATAAAGGCTCAAGGTAAATAAAAGGTTAAAAGGTTAAACATTACCTCCTTAAAGCAGAACTAAACTTTCCCAATCAATATCAACTATTTTTAATCCTTATTTTGCTGACATTAGTAAATAGATAGGAAGGTATATTATATTTTCTTGTTTTACCTTTTTTGTTACATTTCTTCAGTTGCTTCCTGGCTTCTGGTTTAGGCCAAAATTAAGTCATACATTTCATAAGTCTTCACAAGCTTTTCTTTTCTTGGGTCATTGTCATTGTCATGTTGGAAGGTAAACCTTCTTCCCATTGACAACTTTCTGGCAGAGGGCAGCAGATTTTCCTCAAGAATTTGATGGTGTTTCGCTCACTCCATTTTCCTTCTATCCTGACAAATGTTCCAGTCCCCCATAACAGGTTATTACCACCTCCATGCTTTACTGTAGGAATGATGTTACTTGGATGGTGAGCTGTACTGGATTTGCTCTAGACATATCGTTTGGCATTGAGGCCAAATAATTACATTTTATTCTCATATGACCATAACACCTTTTTCCATGTGGCCTCAGAATCTTCAAGGTGCATTTTGGTAAAGCCCAGTTGTGACTGCATGTGGCCTTTTTTCTTGCAACCCTCCCATGCAAGCCACATTTGGGGAGAATTTGATATTGCTATCACATGCATCTGCTTCAGAGTTGCTGTAGGCCTCTTGGTAGCCTCTGTGACCAGTTTCCTCCTGGCTCTTCCATCTAGTTTTGAGCAATGTCCTGATCCAGGGAGGGCCTGCTTTGTACCAAATAACTTCCACTTCCTAATAATGCACATCACTGTACTTCTAGGCATTGATAAAGCATTTGACATTTTTTGTATCCATCTCCTGATTTGCGCCTGTCCACAACTGTATCCTGGAGATCCCTATGACAGTGCCTTGCCATTCATAGTTGATTGTTTGCTTCAGCTGCACTACCAGTGACTGAAATGCTCCAGGAAAGCTCTTCTAATGCTGAGCTAATCAATGGCTTTGTGTGCCATTGAGAAGGTGATTAGCTACACCTTATTGAATTGGCAAGTTAGCGAGTAAATATAAGAATAAGAGTAAATAAGCTGGATAAAACAAAAACTGTGTATGTCTTCATTTCAGGCTGCAAATCAACAAAATGTGAGAGGTTGATTCTTTTCTGTTTCATTCATTTTTATGAAGTTTTCCTTTCCAAGATATAAAAAGAAATAAATATAGCAAAAATAGTAATTTGGTAATGTTATATACACAGCAACATTGGTACGCATAAGGCAACAAGTAACAAAGTTGGACTGCCCGTGATTTCGATAAAGAGTCCGGGTAGTTGGTGTAGGCTAACTCACACTAGTTTTATGACATGGAGGACTCTATTTGGGAGGGAAACATTTCCTTTCCAAGTAGAAAATGTAAAAGCCATTAAAACCTAGGGCACCATTAGTACTGAACATCAGTGAAAAGCTCTATATAACAGCAAAACTTCCATCTTATAACCAGTAAAATCCTAGGGCCAGATCCATACATCTGTTCAACCAAGTGTTTGGGTCCAGGGACCCCTCTACTGGTGTGTGTGGGTGGGGGTAATTTTTTTGTATACCCACTGTATATATACAATGTAATACCCAATGTTTTGGTATAATTTATAATAACTATTACACACAATTGCTAATCATTGAAAGTATAGGTAGTTAAGGTTGTGCTTAAGGTGGTACCCTATCAGTCAACAGATATGATGGTGAAGAAATTGGCTGTTCATAGATGACCGTGACACCAGTAACAGTGGCAGGTCCCAGTACAAAAGAGGATGGGCAAATATAATTTTGAGGCTAACATCTACCCATCTATGCCTAGCCATAATTAAAGATATTATGCTGAGACTATGCAATCAGATCGTAAGAGGTATGGACAACTTTCTAGCAATCCACTGTTTCATGCTACAGATCAACTCCTTATCCCTCATAAATCTGTACATTAAAACAAACATTAACATTTGTATAGTAGCATGTTCCTTAAACCTATTCTAACGGGCAATAAAAGCTGGCTATCCTTTCAATGAATCCTCTTCTTCTTCTCCAAACTCCCAAATAAAAACTTAAAAACATATACATAATACAGAATGTATGATTTAACATATCCATCTTCATAATTATACAAAAGTGAAAAT
>BLSH010412557.1:378007-399836 GCA_018402905.1 Glandirana rugosa
CTCCTCCCCTAGTGGCCTACAGAGAATCGTATACAAAATCCAAATCCAAGAAACTCATATGAAACTCATGGTATCAAAGGTACGAAGGGTACAGAATTCCTTAAACGAGCCTCTACAACAAACACTACGGTACTACACAAGTATACACATCACACAAACGTGTGAAAATGGAAATCCAAAGAGACACCGACCATAAAAGAAGTAGTTGCCACTGTGCAAACACACTACACATATGAACACATCATGGCATCACAAACAACATCTCCGAGCAAATTCCTTAAGACATGGGAAGCATGGAAACTATGGTACTCAAAGTATACTCAAAGAACCTAAACCTAAAACATATGCTAAGAGACATCCGGTGATCCCCTCTTCCTTATTCTCTTCCTTATTCTCTCCCTATTCTTCTATACTAGCTCCTCTCCTCTATCTCTCCTCTTCTCTACCACTATTGTAAGGAAATTTCGCAATACAAACAAGTTGATAAAGAAGCAATGGTCATAAAAACCTAATGCAAATTACTATGCTTGACACTATGTAAACCATAAGATGGTACTGTAAGCATTGTTAAATGTTTTACGCACCCTGGGATGGACACTGTGTAAACCTAAACTAATGTAAGCATAGAATGATGTTTTATACAACATGTATGTTATCTTGAAATAATAAATACCATTTATAAAAAAAAAAAAATACATTGGCACCAACATGCAGCAGATTGCAAGGGTAGTGTGTTCCCCTGCTGCATGGGAAACGCGCACACAAGTCACCTTGTGCTGGCGTAAACCGGCCCTAAATCAGCCAGGTATAATAGGGAGCCCCACCAGACCCCCACACATGACATGAGCATGACATTTACAGTTGATTTTACAACTTACAATCAATAACCCATACAGCCCAGTGATATCCATAGCCACACATGCAGTCTCCCCCCAGAAAGGAGGAGAGGACAGGGTGTCCGGACTGGGACTCACCTGTGACCTGCAGACAGTCCGGCTGAGGTGATCACTCTCTGGCTGGCCTGGCTAGCTCTAATAACATGGTGGTGGCGCCGGTGTCCCTGTTGTCTGTCCAAGGTAACGACTAAGTTTCTTGTCACAGTGCTGTGGTGTCTGTGGCTCCAACTCCTTCCCTCAAACTGCCCTCCCCATAGCCTATCTGTATTCGGCCCGTGCAGGCGGCAATCCCAGCTGAGCGATGCAGTCCCTCGTCTGGATGGGAGGAGAGAGAGGTGCGGGCCGGGTGGGTGAGCGAGGGGGTCAATCTCTGGAGCTTAGAGGGGCCTCTTCAATTAGGCAAATTAAGCAGCGGTGAGACCCTCTGTGAGCGCTAGGCCTAAGGTGACCACCTAATTTGCCTAATTAAAGAGCCGCCTCTGCTGCCCCTCTCAAAATTCTGCCTGAGTCCAATGGACCCAGTGGGACCCATGGTAGGGCTGGCCATGATCTCTTGAATTACTTTTTACAACCAGCCTGTTGGTTTTTCTTCGCCCAATCAATGCTGCTGGCTTCAGCTCCCAACCGGCAGAATACAATAGCACATTGGGAGGATTCCCACATCCACATGCACTGTGCGGATGGGGAAATAAGCACATTTTTTTTTTTGTTTAAATCGCTGGTGGACCGAAAAAAAATGTAAAATGTGTGGTCAGCCTTATTACATTTTTTATATCCACAATAAAATACAGTATACCATATTATATGTAGTGACCTGATCAGATGACCTTTCAGATTTAAAACAAATGCAATAAGTCCTGCTAATTGTGTTTCCTTTTTTTAACAAAGAATATGTTTGTAAATGTAGCCATGAGCTGCCTTGAGAGTGGCTGGTAGTGGTAGTTCACCTGATAGCTGACCTCATTCGCACCATTTATCACACATCCGGAGACACTGACCAGGCTGCCTCTTGTTTTTGTTGTTTATTTAGGTGAAATAACTTGGATGGGGATAAGGGGTAACTGTGGCATGCCCAAGGAATTGTGATACATAGATTCCTTATACAAGCCTGAATATGCACACTTCACTACAGACTCTCCCTCTGCAGACTATTGCTCCTCTCAACCCTCCAGCACTTCACTTGCTGACCGTTTCTTTTACAGTTCTCTCACTACACAGAACTCTCCACTTTACACGTTTTTGCTTCTCTCCAGCTCAAGACTTGAAGCCTGAAGGTAATTTATTAGGCTTCTCTATGCCTTTCTCTACACCGTGGTTAGCACATGGTGAGGCCTACCCTGTTTCAGCAGGACCTCAGGAACACCCATTACAGGCCAGGGATCACAAGCATGTTTCTGCATGTGCAGCAAACACTTGAGTGCTAACCAGGCCTTTGATGGACTACAACTCCCAGCTCATCCTCCTCCAGGTCCCATCGACCTGCTCTCTGGCAGTGACTCTCCTTTCCCTTGACTGGCTCCCAAGGTTCTCATAGACTGTCCACCATTCCTCTACCAGCCTGCTCCAGCACTTTCTCCTCCAGTCCCAGGGACCATCACTCACTGCACCGGTGGATACTTTAAAGTTTCTCTCCTCATGTAGCACCTCCGCTGTTCTCCTGTTCCTCCTGTGTGGCTCCAGGAATCACTCTCCTTCCTGGCTGCACCCGAACCCCCAGGCCCCAAGGTCACCACCTCCAGGGTAGGGGCCTGCTCCACAGAGCCTCCGCTACATCTCCAGACTTCCACCCGACACTACTCCTCGCAGATTGGGCTGACTCTAAATATTTAAGGAGACGTGCACCTTTGCCAACCCTGCTTGGGGATTGGTCAGGGCTCCTTAGAACACTCCAGATGGCTCCACCCATCTCCCAGCTCTCTCGCCAGAAAACCTTCTCCAGGTTTCTAGAAAGAAGTGGGAGGTTCTGGTGACCTCATCTCTTAAGTCAACCCTATCCTCCCTGAGCCTCTACTCCCAGCTCAGATCAAAACATTCAGGCCTGCACATTGCAGTCAGACCTGACTAAATTTACCTCTCCTAGCCAAAACCCTGCTAGAAAACGCACCTATACTATGGGGGCGCTACACTAATACCGTTGTAGCCATTGCCCCCTTGGGGGTTGCTGAATGTCATGGTTCCACTTCCACCTTCACACTGCCCTCAGTCACACTTTTCCTTCCATCCGGAGTCACGAAAACAGGCCAGTACTTTGTTTGTGTTGTTTATAAGGGGGATGAACTTAGATGGGGAAGGGGGTACTTATGGAATGCCCAGCAAAGTAAATGGTGTGCTAGCTAGCCTGCTCCCAGCTCATCTTCTTCCAGGCCCTGCCAGCCCTCCTGGCTGCAACGGCCCTCTCCACTGCCACAGTGACACCACAGTCCTAACTGGCTCTGGCACCCTTCTCAGACTGTCTCTCACCCCAATCTGCTCTGGTATGCCTCTTCTAGCTTTGCAGGGTGTGCATCACTCGCCGACTACTGACACTTGTAGTTCCTCTCCTGGAGATCTCTCCGGCAGTACTCTCTCCCGCTGTCCTCTCATGCCCTCTCCCTTGTCACTCTCCTCCAGGATCTCACTCTCTCCTCCTGGATGCACCTGGGCTCTCCCAGGCCAAGGTCACCCCCCAGACTAGGGGCTCCCTCTGGGCCCTGACAGCCTTCGCACTACTGCATCTCCATCTCTTCCACCCAAACTCTCCTCTCTGACTGGGGCTGACCCCAGGTACTTATAGAGGCCTGACCCCTGCCAATCCAGGTTGGGGATTTGTCAGAGCTCCTTAACATACCTCAGGGAGTTTCACCTCCTTTTCCCCACCTTTTCTTACTGAAACAGAAAGGAGGGGTTACGAAGGGGTGACACTTACCTGCAGTCACCAGTCACTCCCTAAGCCACTCCCCAACCCAGAATCACAACTATCAGGCCTGACTTTCAGTCATATCTGACTAAATTTACCTTCCTGTCAAAAATCCTGACATCTAGAACCTACCTAACCCTTTACCTAACATATACCCACTGTATATATATATACATGTAGTGCATCTGTAAGTGCTAGTGATAAATATGTGGTTGCAGCTCCTATCTGAATCTGGTGACACCCATAAAATCCCAATTCAAGATATCACCAGCACGCCATATTCAAACAAGGAGGTTCTTAACAGCTTTGGTACATTGCTTTTTTTGGTGATAAGAAAAGTGTCTTATTTTTTTTTTAACGTGGTGTGCTGGTGATATCTTGGTTTGGGACTTATGCTTTGGTGGGGCCATCCACCATTGCACAACAGCACCTTTTATATTTGGATCTAATTGCTTTATGGGTTGCACTGGATTTTTTGCATTTAAATCCTCAAAATCCTGTGATACGGCAAAACAAACAATTGGTCATTTATGCATCTTTATTCAGTACAAGCAGTCCCCGGATTATGAACAAGTTACGGACTGTAGGTTTGTTCTTACATCATATTTGTTTGTAAGTCAGAACAGTACATTTCTAAGTGTAACTCTGGCCTGTGCAGTGATATGGGATGTTCTGGGTGCTTCTGCGCATGCAGTCATGTTATTTGGGGCTCTTGCGGCCATGCAGTACTGCAGTGTGGGATGTGTCCGGCACTGCAAGATGGTTGCTCGGCTGTATCTGGGACCAGTGTGGAGCGCAAGTGGCTGACAGTGATGTCACACCACCTCTTTTGGTAAGTAGGAGTCGTTCGTAACTCGGATGTTCGTAACTCGGGGACTGCCTGTAATGGCTGATAAAACTAAGGAATTTTTTTTTTTTATGTAAAACCCCCTTAGGGTTTATATACTAAAGCTGGAGAGTGCAAAATCAGTCTCACTTCTTCATAGAAACCTGAGCTTCCATATTTTATTGCCAAAGCTTAATTGAACAAGCTGAGGTTAGCAGCTGAGGTTAGCAGCTGATTGGTTTCTCTGCAGAAATGAGACTGATTTTGCACTCTCCAGTTTTAGTAAATAAACCCCCTTGTGTGCATAGTTGGGTAGTGTAGGCAAATTTAGTTGGGTTACACTATAGCCTGTGAAGCCAGGTTACTTTGTGTCGTGTCGCTTTTTTTTTTTTAACAAGCAAAGTCATGAAGAGATTAGCTGGCAGGCTCTGAGGGCTGGCTCTCAGTCACCTCCCCTTGGCTTCTGGAAGCTACTAGAAGGTTCCAGAACTTAGTGGGCCCAAATGTTCACTTCAGCCTCAATGTTCATGTGGACTCTACCAATCCCTGGGGGAAGGACCACCTAGTAGGTGGAGAGTGGCCCATAAGTATTCTGGAGCCTGGCAAGTGGGGGAGCAGACTCCAGGATCCAGAGACCTGGAGGGGACCCTTGTGCTGGGGGGGCTCTGCCTCCTGGCAGAAAGTGTGCAGTGGTGGTTGGTGTGTTGAGAGAGTAAGAGGGGGAGAAGTTAGAACCACAGAGGGGCCCTCAACCCCTCATCCAGGAGACACCATGCTGCAGGATTTAAAGGGACTGAGTGAGAAACCTCTACCTATTCACCCTCCCAAAGCCAAGAGAGGGAGAAAGCAGCCGAGTGCAACATCTAGCTAGCCTTCAGGAGGGACAGTGTACAGCTTACCTTTATCTCTGTTTGGGGAAAGTTTAGTGAAGCCAGGTGCACTGGCATTTTTGCTTAAAGGAAGAGAATACTTGCGGTCTGTTCGGGACATGTACTTTAAGGATCCAGTAAGGACTTGTGATTATTCCTGCAGGAATTCCTACTCTGAAAGTTGGGATCAATTCACGTTATCCTTGGGATTCTTTTGTAAAAGAAAAAAATCTGGGCATCCCATTTCACCCTAACCACAGGCAAGTAAACCACCCTAATAAAACAACTAAAAATAAAGTCCTGGGACTTGTTCATTGACTGTTGGATGCTTGTGAAAAAATGCTTATTGCCTTGTTGTTGAACAAAGGGGGGGTCCATAATCCAGCAGCCCTTTAGGGGGCAGAGCTACACATATACATATATATTGTGACAGCAGGTGGGTAAAGACGCTGGGTTGCGTGCAGGATAGCAGGTACGTTTGCCCTAGATTTAAGGTGTATGCAGACTTATACCACTAAGGGGAGTCTTGCAGGTGTAGAGATAATGAGCGCAGCTGAGGTGAGCTGGCTCATTAAGGCCTCTACAAGAACTCTCAGCAGGGATAGGTGTGTGCTCCACCCTGGAACCAGGTTCTGTGTCATGTCAACAGACTGGGGAGTGTAACATCTTGTCTGGTAAGAAGCCTGTGTGGCTGACTGTGTCCAGTGAGAGGTAGGAGCTAGGTACAGCGGTAGGCTGGACCCAGCTGACAGACAGGGAAACCTATTGTGTAGTCAGTGGCCAAGTGGCCTAGGATTTATTTTGTTTTTGTTTTTGTTTGGGTGTTGTTCACATTGTAACTAGTGAGAATAAACTACGTTTTTGTTTTCATCTGAAACTGCTGTCTGCCTGTGCCTAAATTGTGTAGTGAACCCTTCCAGGGGGTCACACACACCCGCTGCCGAGCTAACCCCCCATACAGTGGTGGAGGAAGCCAGGGGCAGTTTTTTGTGAAAGGCCAGCATGGAAGAGTTAATAAGACAGCTTGCTGTAGCAAATGCTAATCAGCAACAAACGAATGCTAGTCTACAACAAGCAAACGCTAGTCAGCAGCGAGCTCTCCAGAAAAGTATGGAAGCACAGCAACGAGGCCAGCAACAATCTGAGGCCCGCTTAATTAAGCTGTTGCAGAAGCAAGAGCAGAGACTTCAACAACAAATGGATGCCATAATACAACATCGTCCGCAGACCAGTGAGGCAAGTGGTGCCAGTAATACACCATCATTTTGTGTGAGCCATTTATTGCCAAAAATGACTGGAGAGGATGATCCTGAAGTGTTTCTGACCACATTTGAAAGGACTGCTGAGAGAGAAAAGTGGCCTAAGGAACAATGGGCTGGACTGGTGGCTCCTCTATTAGCTGGGGAATCGCAAAAAGCGTATTATGACTTAAATCCGGAAAAAGCAAAAGACTATGTTGTGCTAAAAACAGAAATATTGGCACGGCTGGGTGTCACCCTGGCTGTCCGGGCTCAGCGTGTGCATAACTGGACTTTCCAACTTGAAAACCTCCCAGGTCGCAAATGTATGATCTCATTCACCTGGGCAGAAAGTGGCTGCAACCTGAAACTCTGACAGCACCAAAGATTATGGAACGTGTGGTAATGGATCGGTTCCTGAGATCAATACCTACTGCTATCCAAAAGTGGGTAAACCATGGAAACCCGGACACGGCCGACAAGCTTGTGGATCTGGTAGAGAGGTACTTGGCTACAGAGAATCTGACCGCCTCTCCCAGGGACTCACGGACTTTCCACCTTAAGACCAGACCATCCCCAGAGGCGGGTAAGATGACTTCAAGGGGTAAGGGTGGAGAGAGTGAGAGGGCGGGAAGTTTGCATAATGTATGGCGACCGCAGTCAAAGTGGCAGGAAGCAGCAAAAAAGTTTATTTGTTATCATTGCTGGCAAGAGGGACATATTGCAGCCAATTGCCCAGTTGTGGGTGAGCCTATGGAATGTGACTATCTAAGGGACAGACGTCAGTCGCAGTTCATGACAGTTGCATGCACTGCCACTCAGGGAACTGAAAAATATTTATGCAAAATGTGTATTAATGATAAAAATGTTTTTGTGTTGCTAGATTCAGGTAGTCTAGTAACATTGATCAAAGCTGAATTAGTTACTACAGAGGTCTCTAGGAATAGCAAAGTGGCTGTTATTTTTGTACATGGGGACACCAGAGAGTATCCTGTGGTTAAAGTGTTTTTTGAGACCCCCAAAGGTAACATAACTCATCAGGTGGGGTTGGTGCCTCACTTACCACATGATGCTATTGTGGGAAGGGATTTTCCAAAATTCTGGGAACTCTGGGATGGTCCTGAAGCCCCCACAGAGGCCCCTAGAGGCCAGGAAGGTGAATCGCAGGTATCCTCTGAGAATGGTGAGACCCCTCCAGATTTTCCCTTGTCGGTGTTGGCCGGAGACACTCGGGAACCTGGGGAGGAACCAACATCTTCAGACGAAAACATGCCGTCTGTGGAGTTCTCTGATTTAGAGGTTCACAGGGAAAATTTTGCCACAGAACAGGTAAAGGACCCCACCCTGATAAAAGCACAGGAAAATGTGGTAAAGATAGATGATGAATTAGTGAACCCAGATCATTCCTGCAGTTACCAATACTTTATGGTGGAAAGGGATCTGTTGTATCGGGTTGCCCAAAAGGCGGATGAAACCATTGAGTAACTTGTGGTACCCAAACCCTATAGGAAGTTGGTATTGGAATTAGACCATGGGCACATTTTGGGAGGTCATTTGGGGGCGGAGAAAACCAGAGAGAGAGTATTGCAAAGGTTCTATTGGCCTGGGGTCATGAAGGAAATAGAAAATGATTGTTCCTCCTGCCCTGTGTGTCTGAAGTCGGCACCTTTGTCGCATTTCCATAACCCACTGGTACCTCTCCCCATCATTGAGGTTCCCTTTGAGATGATCGCAATGGATTTGGGAGGTCCGATACTGAAGGCCGCTAGGGGGCATCAGTACATTTTGGTCAATATGGATTATGCCACCCGCTATCCCGAAGCGATCCCTCTTAGAAATACCTCCGTCAAGACGATAGCCAAAGATCTATTTCTGGTCTTCAGCCGTGTGGGTATTTGTAAGGAATTGCTTACAGACCAAGGGACCCCATTTATGTCCAGGGTAATGAAAGAGTTGCGCAAGTTGTTTAAAGTGACACAATTACGTACATCCATGTATCACCTTCAAACAGATGGGTTGGTAGAAAGGTTCAGCAAAACCCTAAAACAAATGTTAAAAAAGGTAGTGGATCGAGATGGAAAGGATTGGGACTGTTTAATACCCTACTTGATGTTTGCTATTCGGGAAGTACCACAATCCTCTACCGAGTTCTCGCCCTTCGAATTACTCTATGGGAGACACCCAAGAGGGCTGTTGGATATCGCCAAGGAAACTTGGGAAAGTGAGAGTTCTCCCCACCGGAGCGTGATTGAGCATGTTGCCCTGATGCAAGATAGAATTACACAGGTAATGCCAATCATCAAAGAACACTTGGCCCAAGCACAGTTAGCACAGCAAAGGGTGTATAACCACAAGGCCAAGACCCATACTTTTTCACCGGGGGGATAGGGTGTTGGTACTAATCCCTATGGTTGAAAGCAAATTCCTGGCCAAATGGCAGGGCCCTTATGAGATAATTGAACAAGTGAGTGAGGTGAACTACAGGGTCAGACAACCAGGATGGCGAAAGCCAGAACAGATCTACCACATTAATCTGTTGAAAGCCTGGAAGGATAGGGAATCCCTAGTAGCAGAAACCTCGGTGTCGCAGACTCAGTCTGATTGCTTAATTCCTGAGGTGGGAATAGCAGTCACATTATCAAAACCCCAAAAATAGGAGGTGATAGAGTTTGTGCTCCGCAACAGAGAGGTGTTCTCTGAGCTGCTGGGGTAGTGCATGACATTATCACCCCGCCAGGTGAAAGGGTAAAACTAAAACCCTATCGAATACCGGAGGCCCGACAGGAGGCAATTCGAGGGGAAGTTCAATGAATGCTTGAATTAGGTGTGATAGAAGAGTCCCAGAGTGACTGGTCCAGTCCGATCGTTTTAGTGCCCAAACCCGATGGGAGCTGGCGATTTTGTAACGATTTGTATAAAGTTACAAAATTTGACACCTACCCCCATGCCACGCATAGATGAACTGATTGACTGGCTGGCAACAGCCCAATATATGACGACCCTTGATCTCACCAAGGGGTATTGGCAAATTCCCCTAGCTGAGTCAGTGAAGGAGAAAATGGCATTTGTAACACCAGAGGGGGCATTCCAATATAAAATAATGCCGTTTGGGTTACAAAATGCACCAGCCACATTCCAGCGGAAAATGGACAAAATTCTGAGGCCCCATCAGAAGTATGCTGCAGCCTACTTGGACGATGTGATTATCCACAGTACGGATTGAGCCTCACATTTGCCAAAAGTGCAAGCTGTACTAGACTCCATAAGGGAAGCTGGGTTCACGGCTAATCCAAAAAAATGTACCACTGGACAGGAATATTTGGGGTACACTATTGGGAGGGGAGTAATAAAACCCCAAATCAACAAAGTGGAAGCCATAAATAACTGGACGCGCCCCAACAGCAAGAAGCAGGTTCCAGCATTCCTCGGAATTGCTGGATACTATCGGCGATTCATTCCTCAATTTGCTTCGCAGGCTGTGCCCCTACCAACCTGACAAAAGGGAAAGAATCTACCATGGTGAAATGGTCTCCGGAGGCTGAAGCAGCCTTCCAGGCTTTAAAAAAAGCCCTATGTAGCCAACCAGTGCTGTACTCACCTGACTTCGCTAAGGACTTTGTGGTACAGACTGATGCATCAGACGTAGTTAGGAGCAGTGTTGTCCCAGGTCTGGAACGGAGAAGAGAACCCAGTCATTTACCTTAGCAGGAAACTGAAACCCCACGAAGAGAACTATGCCACAATTGAGAAAGAGTGTGTAGCAGGGAAATAAATACTAGACGATATTATTTGCTGGATAGACACTTTGATCTGATTACAGATCACGCACCCTTAAAGTGCATGGCTCAAAACAAGGAGACCAATAGAAGGGTAAATCGGTGGTTCCTGGCCCTGCAAGAATACAACTTCACCGTGAAGCATCGGCCTGGTGTTCAAATGGGGAATGTGGATGCCTTGTCTCGGGTACCTGCGTGCCTGACTGCCTGTGTTACAAACCCCAGTTTGAAACAAGAGGGGGGGTATGTGACAGCAGGCGGGTAAAGACACCAGGTTGCGTGCAGGATGGCTGGTACATTTGCCCTAGATTTAAGGTGTATGCAGACTTATACCACTAAGGGGGGTCTTGCAGGTGTATATGTAATGAGTGCAGCTGAGGTGAGCTGGCTCATTAAGGCCTCTACAAGAACTCTCAGCAGGGATAGGTGTGTGCTCCACCCTGGAACCAGGTTCTGTGTCATGTCAACAGATTGGGGAGTGTAACATCTTGTCTGGTAAGAAGCCTGTGTGGCTGACTGTGTTCAGTGAGAGGTAGGAGCTAGGCTGGACTCAGCTGACAGACAGGGAAACCTATTGTGTAGTCAGTGGCCAAGTGGCCTAGGATTTATTTTGTTGTTTGTTTTTGTTTGGCTGTTTTTCACATTGTAACTAGTGAGAATAAACAGTTTTTGTTTTCATCTGAAACTACTGTCTGGCTGTGCCTAAATTGTGTAGTGAACCCTTCCAGGGGGTCACACACACCCGCTGCTGAGCTAACCCCCCTTACAATATATAAATATATATATATATATATACACATGTGTATATATATATATATATATATATATATATACATATATACACTGTGTATATATATATATATATATATATATATATATATATATATATACAGATATATATATAGAGAGAGAGAGAGAGAGAGAGAGAGAGAGAGAGAAAGAGCAAGACAGGGACAGAGATGAGTCTAAAGTCACAGTTTAAAAAGCTATATCTGCATTATCCTGTTAGTTCCACCTCCTCAGGTAGCAAGATGCAACAAAAGAGTTCACACAGAATTAATTGTTGCTGGAAGCTCATGTCTAGCTCCCCTGATCTGGCTCCCAGTACTAGTGAATTTGCTGTATCACCATTCTTTCTACCATTTGTTCCACCCGCTTCGAAACACTATTTTTCATATTTGCCTTTTTTGGGACTTTTCAGCAAGAGTAAATTGCCAAGAGCAAATGGTCAAGTTGCCAAGAGTACATGGTCACCTAGTGAAACTAGAACTTGTAAAGTAATCATTACTGATTACTGGCTCTCTATTTAGATTATCTGCTCAAAATCTGGCCAACTGGGCAAATGTATGAGAGTGTATATTTATAATGATAAAGCATGTCCGGTTTCTGGCACAGGAATACTCAGTGGCCCACACTAATTCCCCTGTTTTCCTAGTTCATGCTGACTCTATGTATCATAGCAAATTTCAGTTTATTAGGGGATGTTTCATTTATGTCTTAGTACTTTGGGTATCCCCTTTCTCAGTTTGTCATGCACTCATTTCGTATTGATGCTGCCACAACAGCTGCCACCATGAGGTTTACTGATGAATTACTGTTGATGATCTTGGATCATCCTTCAAAATTTCCACTCCCCTGCTTGCATTTGGCGAGTGAAAATACGTTGAGGGGAGTGTGGAGTAGGGGCGGACAGTTTTCTGGCTAAATGCTTCTGGCAAAAGTGGTGCAGCCATTTTTGCAGGGTATCAGAGTGGCCCGGGGGGCAATTGCTTCCCTGCTCCCCGGGCCACTCTTATGCCCTGCATAAAAAGGCTGCACCACCAGATCACACAGAGAGAGGATCTCCTGCTGTCACACAGCTTAGATCTGAAATGCTGGCAGCTGTCAAACAAAGTCTCGCCTCCTGGACCACCTCCTATGATAGACAGCACACTGGTCCAATGCCGGGAAATTGAATCAATGGGCTGTCTATCATGGGATCCGGTCCAGGAGGCGGGACTAGGGTTGCCACTTCATCCCTTTAAAACCAAATACATATTAATTACACAGGTGTTGAGTCTAATTTAATGCAGATAAGGCATTAATGAATTTAATTACCACCTTAATTAGCCACAGCACCTGTGTAATTAATATGTGTTTGGTTTTAAAGGGATGAGGTGGCAACTCTAGATGGGACTTTGTATGGCAGTGGCCAGCATTTTTGATCCAAGCTGTGTCACAGCGGGAGATTCTCTCTCTGTACTATCAGGCCAGCTCTCTTCCTGATTCCTCCCTGTGATCACAATGCAGTGATAGGCTGCTTTGATAGGCCCTGATGAGGCTGCACTGATGGGCACTGATAGGCTGCACTGATGGGCACTGGTGGGCTACACTGATGAGCACCAATAAGCACCGATCAGGCTGCAATGATGGGCACTGATGAGGCAGCATTGATAGGCACCAATGGGCTGCACTGATAATGCTAAATTGATGGGGACTGATGAGGCTGCACTGATGGGCACTGATAGGCTGCATTGATGGGCACTGATAAAGATGCATTGTTGGACTCTGATAGGCTGCACTGATAGGCACTGATAGGCTGCATTGATGGGGACTGATAAGGCTGCACTGATGGGCATTGATTAGGCTGCACTGATGGCCACTGATGAGGCAGCACTAATGGCCAATGAGGAGGCGCACTGGTAAGCCGCACTGATGGGGCTGCATTGATAAGGAAGCACTGATATGCTGCACTGATGGATGCTGATGTGCTGCACTGATGGGAACTAATAGGCCGCACTGATTGGCACTGATAGGCTGCACTGATGGCCACTGAGGAGGCTGCACTGATGACCACTGATGAGGTGGAACTTATGGCCACTGATAAGGCGGCACTTATGGCCACTGATACGCTGCACTGATGGGCACTGATGAGGCTGCACTGATAAGGCAGCACTGATGGGCCCTGATATGTTGCACTGATGAGGATACACTGATGGGCACTGTTAAGGCTGCACTGATGGGCACTGATAAGGCTGCACTAATGGGCATTGGTGAGGCTGCACTGATGGCCACTGATGAGGCAGCACTGCTGGCCACTGATGAGGCAGCACTGATAAGCTGCACTGATGAGACTGCACTGATAAGGCAGCACTGATATGCTGCACTGATGGCCACTGATGAGGCTGCACTGATGGCCACTGATGAGGTGGCACTGATGGCCACTGATGAGGCGGCAATGGGGAGCGCTGATAAGCTGCATTGATGGGCCCTGATGAGGCTGCACTGATAAGGCAGCACTGATGGACACTGATATGCTACACTGATGGGGCTGCACTGATGGGTACTGATAAACTGCACTGATGGACACTGATGAGGCTGCACTGATGAGGCTGCACTGATGGGCCACTGATGAGGTGGCACTGATGGCCACTGATGAGGCGGCAATGATGAGCACTGATAAGCTGCATTGATGGGCCCTGATGAGGCTGCACTGATAAGGCAGCACTGATGGGCAGTGATATGCTACACTGATGGGCAGTGATATGCTACACTGATGGGCACTGATGGGTAGGTCCTTAGGTCGCATTCACACTTTGCATTTCCTAAACATGTGACATAGTGCATGGGAAATGCATGCTTTGCAGTACATTTATAAATGCCCTGCAAACTTGCATATCGCCTGTAGTGAAGGAAAAATAATGAAAGACTAATGCGCTCACTTATTCCTAGCACTGAACAGCCGCCAGCACAACACAACACAGTGACACACAGTGCAACCAGATAGATAGTAATAGTGCATCTCTAATCAGATGGCAAAAACATAAAAAGATTAGAATGTTGGGCTCATTAATAATAATTAGGGTTGGTGAACTCAGTTCAAGCCTATAATGCCAATAAACAAAAATTGGCTAAACATATCAAGGTGAACCAAACCCACTGTATGGTGGTAAGTAATAAATAGTATACACAGTCTTGATTCCAATCTGAAAGTTCATATGAAAGTGAGGAAGGAAGAAATATATAGAAAGTCCCACACTGTGATCTGGGTAGTAGGTGGAAGTAGTGAATCTTCACAATGAATGCCGGTTATTGAAGCAGGTGTGTCAACATCATCCACCACCAGACAGAATGAACACTTACCGAATACCAGTAATAACCAGCATGGGGTTAGCTCCCAGGAAGAGGATTTCCAATATACTGTAGTGAAGTTCTACCTTGGGACCGTAAGCCAGCGATCCCAATGTGGGATATTTAAACCATGAAAACAAGTCTTCAAGTCACCAAAAGCTGCAGCATCAAGATGACTCTTCCATCCATGCAAGAAAACAAAAATCTCGCCATAGCATAAAATCCTTATGAAGAATTTATTAAAAACAGTATAAAAACTTACATTAATGCGGTATACATGAGCTCATATCCAAATGGTACATAGCAGTGTTCGGGGGACCACAAAACCCAATGTGTTTCGTTACCAATAGGACATCTTCTGGGGTGTCCCCCCCCCCAAACGGTGCCAGTATATATAACATTTTCATTCCTCCATAATAGGTATAGGCTCAACCCCCCATGTGTGTCTATGTCCACCAGTCAAGATGGCGCCACCGGCGTGCGTTCCACGCCTCATTTCAATGTACTATGGTAACCACCTATCAAAACCATATGCAGTCCAGGCCTCAATAGAAATGAACTATAGTGCCTATAATGCATATGAAACTCAGTTTGAGTGGACACTATATAGATGTAAAGTTAATGTAGGGCAATAAAATAGTAAAAGATGCAAATATGGATGTAGTTCATGTGGGATCAAGCACAAATACGGCAACTGGAAATCCGGAGGTGCCACATCACAAGCCAACCCCTCCATATTCTCTGGAGATATGAGGGGACATAGCCCGGAAGTAAAATAGACAGGACGTAGGCCAGCCAGAAGTGCAGACCTCCGGGGCACAGAAATCCACTCCTCCGCAGCCCATAGACCAACCCGCGACACCTCTCATCCCGTCATAGGGCAGGAGGGGCGGGGAGATCAAACGTTCCCAGAAAGAAAGTGTCAGCAGAGAAAAGCTCACTATGAGTCCACTCCCCTACCATGTTCTTGTAAAGGAGATGAACAAAATTAAAACGAACATTGAATTTCAAAATCTTATAAATAAAGAGAAAGCGGGAACAACGCTCAATCTATATTTATATGTATATATGTAAAAGTACAAGCTTGTTTTCGCATTTGTGCTTGATCCGACATGAACTACATCCATATTTGCATCCTTTACTATTTTATTGCCCTACGTTAACTTTACATCTATATAGTGTCCACTCAAACCGAGTTTCATATGCATTATAGGCACTATACTTCTACTGAGGCCTGGAACGCATATGGTTTTGATAGGTGGTTACTATATTACATTGAAATGAGAAGTGGAACACACGGCGGTGGCGCCATCTTGACTGGTGAACATAGACACACATGGGGGGGTGGAGCCTATACCTATTATGGAGGAATGAAAATGTTATATATACTGGCACCGTTTGGGGGGGGACACCCCAGAAGACGTCCTATTGGTAACGAAATGCGCTGGTTTTTGTGGTCCCCCCAAACACTGCTATGTACCATTTGGATATGAGCTCATGTATACCACATTAATGTAAGTTTTTATACCGTTTTTAATAAATTCTTCATAAGGATTTTATGCTATGGTGAGATTTTTGTTTTCTTGCATGGATGGATGAGTCATCTTGATTCTGCAGCTTTTGGTGACTTGAAGACTTGTTTTTATGGTGTAAATATCCCACATTGGGATCCCTGGCTTACGGTCCCAAGGTAGAACTTCACTACAGTATATTGGAAATCCTCTTCCTGGAAGCTAACCCCATGCTGGTTATTACAGGTATTCGGTAAGTGTTCATTCTGTCTGGTGGTGGATGATGTTGACACACCTGCTTCAATAACCGGCACTCATTGTGAAGATTCACTACTTCCACCTACTACCCAGATCACAGTGTGGGATTTTCTATATATTTCTTCCTTCCTCACTTTCATATGAACTTTCATATTGGAATCAAGACTGTGTATATTATTTATTATTTACCACCATATAGTGGGTTTGGTTCACCTTGATGTGTTTAGCCAATTTTTGCTTATTGGCATTATAGGCTTGAACTGAGTTCACCAACCCTAATTATTATTAACGAGCCGAACATTCTAATCTTTTTGTTTTTGCCATCTGATTAGCGCTGCACTATTACTATCTATATCGCCTGTAGTGCCATTAATTGTTAATGGCACCCCAAAAACACTAAGCTGACTTGTGTTTTGTCATGTGGCAAACTTACAAAGCTGCACGCCTGAAAAGAACATTCTATGGTGAGTTTGTGAAACGTAGGGCAGTCCATTCAAGTGAATTTCCTGCCCTATGTGTAAAAAACAGGATAATGAAAATGTGATCAGGAACATGCTTTCCTGCTACGCTAAGTGTGAATGGGGCCTCAGGGGTGCCATATAGAAATGGCTGGTGCAGAGATGTCTGTCACGTGGAGGTAGAGGTGTATTCACTTGCCTCTAGCTCCAACACTGCAGTGGTAGCCAGTGTCTACCTGTAGGTCTAGGCTGGCTCTGGGCACATTTGCCTCCTTTCTGAATCCTGAACGTTTTGCAGATTCATTCCCCCACCCCCTCCAGCAAAAGCACTACAACATTCAGCCACTGTAGCCAGCACTGCAAGTTACAGTGAATACAGAGCAGGGTGTGGGGGTTGGCAGAGCTCAGAACTCAGGGAGGAACAGGCAGAGGACTTCTTACCTCGATCTTCTTTCCTTCCTCCTTGCAAGAAATAACACTGCTGATCACAGGGGGAGGTGAGGGGGAGTTTCAGGGCCCGGCAGTATAAATTAAGTATGGCCAATGATGAGGTGGCACTGATGGCCACTGATGAGGTGGCACTTATAAGCTGCACTGATTGGGTTGCACTGATAAGGTGACACTGGTATGCTGCACTGATGGGCACTGATATGCTGCACTGATGAGGCTGCATTGATGGTCACTGATGGGGTGAAACTTATGCCCACTGATGAGGTGACACTTATGGCCACTGATGAGGCGGCAATGATGGCCACTGATAAGCTGCACTGATGGGCCCTGATAAGGCAGCACTGATATGCTACACTGATGGGCACTGATGGGCACTGATAGACTGCACTGATGGGCACTGCTGAGTATGCACTGATAGGCTGCACTGATGGGCACTAATAGGCTGCACTGATGGGCACTGATAAGGCTGCACTGATGTGAACTGATGAGGCTGCACTGATGTGAACTGATGAGGCTGCACTGATGGGCACTGATGAGGCTGCACTGATGGGCACTGATAGACTGCATTGATGGGCACTGATAAGGCTGCACTGATGGGCACTGATGAGGCTGTGCTGATGGGTACTGATAAGGTGGCACTGATGACCACTGATGAGATGGCACTGATGGCCACTGTTGAGGGGCACTGATAAGCTGTGCTGATGGGGCTGCACTGATAGGGGAGCCCTGATGGGCACTTATGCCGCACTGATGAGGCTGCGCTGATGGCCACTGATGAGGCGGCGCTTATGGCCACTGATAGGCTGCACTGATGGGCATCAATGAGGCAGCAATGAGGGCCACTATTATGCTGCACCGATGGGCACTGATGAGGCTGCACTGATGGGCACTGATGAAGCTGCACTGATAAGGCTGCAGTGATGGGCACTGATAGGCTGCGCTGATGGGCACTGATAAGGCTTCAGTGATGGGTACTGATAAGACTGCACTGATGGCCACTGATGAGGTGGCAATGATGAGCACTGATAAGCTGCACTGATGGGCCCTGATAAGGTTGCACTGATAAGGCAGCACTGATATGCTGCACTGATGGGAACTGATATGCTATGCTGATGGGCACTGATGGGACTGCACTGATGGGCACTGATAGACTGCACTGATGGGCACTGATATACTGCACTGATAGGCTGCACTGATGGGCAATGATAAGGCTGCATTGATGGGCACTGGTGAGGCTGCACTGATGGGCACTGATAGGCTGCATTGATGGGCACTGAAAAGGCTGCACTGATGGCCACTGTTGAGACGGCACTGATAAGCTGCTCTGATGGGGCTGCACTGATAGGGCAGCACTGATGTGCTGCAATAATGGGCACTGGTATGCTGCACTGATGGGCACTAATAGACTGCACTGATGGCCACTGATGAAGCTGCACTGATGACCACTGAAGAGGCAGCACTTATGGCCATTGATATGCTGCACTGATGGGCACCAATGAGGGGGCAATGTTGGCCATTGATAAGCTGCACTGATGGGCACTGATAGGCTGCACTGATTGACACTGATAAGGCTGCACTAATGGGTACTAATAAGGCTACACTGATGGGGACTGATGAGACTGCACTGATGAGGCTGCACTGATGGGCACTGATGAAGCGGCATTGGTAAGCTGCACAGATGGGGCTGCACTGATAAGGCAGTACTGATATGCTGCACTGATGGGCACTGGTATTCTGCACTGATGGGCACTAATAGGCCACACTGATGGGCACTGATAGGCTGCACTGATGGGCACTGATGAGACAGCCTTTATGGCCATTGATGAGGTGGCAGTGATGGCCACTGATAAGCTGCACTGATGTGCACTGATGAGGCTGCACTGATAAGGCAGCACTGGTATGCTGCACTGATGCGCACTGATATGTTGCACTGAGGGTACTGATGGGGCTGCACTCATGGGTCTTGATAGGCTGCACTGATGGGTACTGATATACTTTATGTCAATATTGTTAAAGTTTTTGTTAATATTTAGTTTTGTAACTTAATTCTGCATAAAACATTTAACATGAGATAACATGTCAATTCATTAGATAATTTATGAGGACATGTTAAGGGGCAGAGTTAGGGGTGGGGCGGGGCAGGGTAGGGGTTGGGTGGGCGAGTAAAGACCCATACACACAATGAAAAATTTGTATGGGAATTTTTGTACGACGACAGATCGTCTGAAAATCTTACCGTTAGTATGCTCCTTTCGACAGTCGATTCTGACTTTTCGGACGACAAAAGCTGGATGTGCAGACTATACATTTTTTTTCATATGTGAACTCAACGTCCGATTTTCGTTTAATCAGTACGGTTTCCGTCTGAAAAAAATCGTAAGACCAAGACTACGCATGCTCAGAAACAAAAGAATACATACAAAACTATTCAACACATTACGTCACTTCTGAAGTTGTATTCTGTCGTACGAGAATTTTCGTATGGTGAGTAACCTCTTGACTTTTGACATGAGACATGCATGCAACAAAAAACGGACGTACGGTCGTCCGAAAATATAACCGCGTGTACGAGGCTTTAGATGTTTGAGTTCTGCTCACAGAATCAATGGACAGGTGGTAAGGAATAAGGAGCTGGAGGATAACAGCAGGGATTTATTATGGCATGATGGTGTACATGTAAATGCTATTGGTTTAGATATTATCACGTAGCATTGAATGTGCACTGGTTTCAGTGGGGTGCTGCATCAGTTGAAGCCTGACGGGCGTGTAAAGGGGGTTTACCTTGCCAGTAAAAAATTGTATCTGATGCCCTCAGTGACCATGGTTATTTAGTATGTCTGTCAAGCCATGTTATGTTGGGTGCCAACAGTGCATTTGTGGCTGGCCCAAGTTTGGGTTGACTACTGGAGGTTAACAGTGTGTTGGTTATTATCACTGAAATAGGCTTTTGGATATTAATTAATAAAGCTGTGACTTTGTCTTTCCAATGAAGAACTGTTCTTTCATGTCATTCGTCATCATAATAATGGTATATTCTACTGCATCACTCTCTTTGCGTTCCAGTCAAGCTAACAGGGAGCTGAGACTTTCCTGCATAGTATGCCCACTGCTGCAGCTATGGCTGGTCTTGTCACAGTGGCAACATATAGCAGCTTAAACCAAAACAGTAGTGAAGCGCAATCCACCGAAAATATAAATATAAAACTATGTAACAATTTTTAGTATAGCCAACAAATACTAGAATGGGGTAAGAGGGGGGTGGCCTATTTAGCCCCCCCCCTCGCCTCATGGGGCTGTGGCATCTGCCATTTTATTTAAAATAAGGGGTTTTAGATAGGGCTTATTAGGATAGGCTGTTGAAGGTCACATGGGTCAAAATTGGCTTGGCTATTTTGAGTCAGGTGACCATTAGAATCTTCTAGAAGGGGTTTTTGGGGTTATATAAGGAGCCCCCTGACAGGATTTTGCGCCAGTTACCGGAGAAGGAGCGTCACAAGGAGCCCCCCCCCAATCCCCCCTTCATGTCACGGCCGGTTTATGTGGTGGGTCCCTTTGGTGAATGACCTTTGGGTATATGTGGGGATATGATAAATGAGATGATGTCAGCCCAAGTCTGAGTGGCTGGGTTGAATGATGGTGAATACTGAATAAAAATATTTTGGTTGATTTAAAGTGATATTTAATTTGATAATAACATTTTGATGCTTAATTTTGATTTAAAACCAATAAACCAGGCCACGGCCTATATTTTTGCCAAAATTATTTGAGTGTGGAGTGTTTTTTCTATTTACGGAGTTATGCATGTTTGCAGATGATTTTTCTTCCCCTTATCCAGCATGACGTGTGCGGTCCCATATGCATACAATTCACTAATTGGTGCAATAAAACAATAACATTCCAAATACAACAGCCATCTATCAAAAACCATTAAGGTGCAATGTGCAAATACCATCATTGATGAACGATAAGTGCAAAGTGCATAAATAAGTAGATTGTGATCCAACATAGTCCATAAATATTAGTGTTATATCTGTGAAGATGGAATAGCAAATCTTCAATGTGTCAACACACTGTGTTTCTCCACGTGCATATTACTTTTCAAAAGTAGAGTTGAGCGAACCTCTGGAAGTTCGGGTTCTGCTGGTCCGGCCGAACTTCGGGACAAAGTCCGGGTCCGGGTCCGGACAGAACCCGAACGATCGCACGGACAACGAACCCCATTGAAATCAATGGGGACCCAAACTTTTAGGCACAAAAATGGCTGTAACAAAGTCCTGGAAAGCCCTAGAGGGCTGCAAAAGGAAGTAAAATGGGGGTAAGGGTAGGGCAAGTGCCCTACAAAAAAATGGGGACAGGGAAATAACTTTAAATATTAAAAAAAAAATAAAAACATAAAAAAAGCAAAAATGGAGGTGAATGTGGATCATCTTCAAACTGTGTCTGAAAAGTATTAATTAACGGTAGAAGCCATATAACTGTTCTAAAATCATCTTCAAACTAGGGCAAGTGCCCTACAAATAAATGGGGATAGGGAAAATAAA
>BLSH010412557.1:404626-417572 GCA_018402905.1 Glandirana rugosa
TAAACAGGATTTATCATGTAAACGTAGGTCTTACTCGTCTCGCAGTTTATTCCCTTTACCAGCACCAGTACCACACGACCACGACGACCACAACCACCACATCCACTTCGAGGACAACGTTTCTCTCCTACACCAGCTAGACACGGTCGATGTGCGTGTTCACTTTGTGGAAGGAGTCCACGCTCATCGGCTGTCTTGGAAGTTGCAATATACCATCCGGGCTTACGGCTAGTTGCTTACCACTCCGGTCTTGTTCATGTCCGCTATCATCTAACCCACCGACTGTTAATCTCAACTCGCTTGTGGACCTGCAAGCCCAAGACGACCAGGCAGGCTTGTCCGTGCGATCGTTCGGGTTCCGTCCGGACCCGGACCCGGACTTTGTCCCGAAGTTCGGACGGACCAGCAGAACCCGAACGTCCAGGTGTTCGCTCAACTCTAATTGTCAGCCACCCAATCTACTATCGCCTGTACTTGTTCTGGCCTCACCATTCGTTGATCGGCATTCGGGCCTACCATATAACGTTGAAGGTTCTGTCGGCTACTCGCACCTGAGGAAGGTGTTTCACTTGTGCGTGTAGCTGGCACAGATCGACCACATCCTCTCTTTGCAACAGGAGCTTCACCTACACCACCAACACCAGCAGCACCAGCACACCATGACCACGACCATTTCCCTTATTTGACGCTCTGCTCATTCTGGATGCAAATGTACTATTTAGGACAAATTTATATTATTTTTAAAACCGGCAATGTAGACGCACTTTTTAATTTTTTGCAAGAAATGCACAAAAAAAAAAAAAAGTACTATGTAGCACTATTTTTTATTTTTTTTTAAACCAGCAATTTAGACGCACTTTTTAATTTTGTGCAAGAAATGCACAGCAAGGTGCAAATGTACTATGTAGCACTATTTATTATTCTTTTTTTTAAACCAGCAATGTAGACACACTTTTTTAATTTTGTGCAATAAATGCACAAAAAAATAAAAATGTACTATGTAGCACTATTTATTATTCTTTTTTTTTAAACCAGCAATGTAGACGCACTTTTTAATTTTGTGCAAGAAATGCACAAAAAAAAAATTTACTATGTAGCACTATTTTTTTTTTTAAACCAGCAATGTAGACGCACTTTTTAATTTTGTGCAAGAAATGCACCGCTGGCCGCAAATGTAGTATTTCGAATTTTTTTTAAACCAGCAATGTAGACGCACTTTTTAATTTTGTGCAAGAAATGCACAAAAAAAAATGTACTATGTAGCACTATTTATTATTCTTTTTTTAAAACCAGCAATGTAGATGCCCTTTTTAATTTTGTGCAAGAAATGCACAAAAAAAATAAAAAATGTACTGTGTAGCACTATTTTTTTTTTTTTAAACCAGCAATGTCGACGCACTTTTTAATTTTGTGCAAGAAATGCACCGCTGGCCGCAAATGTAGTATTTAGAATTTTTTTTTAAACCAGCAATGTAGATGCACTTTTTAATTTTGTGCAAGAAATGCACAGCAAGGTGCAAATGTACTATGTAGCACTATTTATTATTATTTTTTTTAAACCAACAATGTAGACACACTTTTTAATTTTGTGCAAGAAATGTACAAAAAAAATAAAAAATGTACTATGTAGCACTATTTATTATTCTTTTTTTTAAAACCAGCAATGTAGACGCACTTTTTAATTTTGTGCAAGAAATGCACAAAAAAAAAATAAAAAATGTACTATGGTGCACTATTTTTTTTTAAACCAGCAATGTAGACGCCCTTTTTATTTTTGTGCAAGAAATGCACAAAACAAATAAAAAATCTACTATGTAGCACTATTTTTTTTTTAAACCAGCAATGTAGACGCATTTTTTATTTTTGTGCAAGAAATACACCTCTGGCCGCAAATGTAGTATTTAGATTTTTTTTTTTTTTTTTTTTCCGTTTGAAATGTTTTATTGGTTTTATAATGAGATGTACATACATTGAGTGTTATCGTTAGACCATCAAATCGCAGTGTACAATACATAAACAGTTTAGAATATATGCAGAGGCAAAACATAGTCAGAACCATAATTACTTCTACTGGAAGGAGCTTTTGACGCCTATGACAGTATTTGATTGTCGGTGAAAAATCGATATGCGTTGGGAATCGGTCGGCTCTATATGACACCCAGTGTCCCTAATGGGAACCTGTCTGCGCTGGGGCTGTAACCATGCAGTCATAATGTTGCCGATCGAGACCCTTTATCAGACGGGCTCGACAGTAATAGAAACCTACTTGGATTAGGTGTCAGTTGGATACTACTTTAGCCAGTATCGGTCTCCTTGTAGCTTTAAAAGACTGGATAGTAATGGATCAGTATGAAAAAACAAAATGCATCAGTTAATTGGACAATAATCTCAGAGCTATAAAAGATAAGGTAAGGAAATAGGAGGAAGAAAGAGTAGTAATCAGGGGGAAGAGAGGAGGAGGAGAAATATGGTCCGCTGGAGAGACCCCCAGGCCGCCCACAAGCCCAGTCCACTGAAGTATATGGCCCTACCATGGTAGAAGGACCTTAAGGTCAAAACCGGAGGGGAGGCATGTATTGATCCAGGGCTGCCATATACGGTCAAACTTATGGTCTGCATCCTTATCTCGAGCGTCAATTGATTTATTTTTTTTTCAATCAGTAATGTAGACGCACTTTTTAATTTTGTGCAAGAAATGCCCCGCTGGCCGCAAATGTAATATGTTGCACAAAAAAAGAATTTAATTTGTCTAACTGCAATGTAAAAGCAGTATTTAAATATGCCAAAATGTTGCCAACTGAACTAGCAGAACACAATTAAAGTAGTGTCCCTGACACACAAGCAGTTGCAATTGCATTGCACTTGCAAAAATGGCTGCAAACGCCCACCTAACAAACAGAAAAATTGCTTAGGTTTTATATGAGGCACTTTGCTTAGCAAACAAAAATCTCCTCTAGCACCCACCCACCCACCAATAAATCGCTGTTTTTAACAGATTTTCTAAAGCTAATCTGTCCCTCACAGCAGCATCAGCATCCTCTCCCTACACTAGTATGAGATGATTTTCGAAAGTTAATCTGTCCCTCACAGTAGCAACAGGATCCTCTCCCAATACTAGTATGAGATGATGGGACATGCAGCACTATGTGACTCCAGCTTATATAGAGGCTGGGTCACATGATGCACTGGCCAATCACAGCCATGCCGTTAGTAGGCATGGCTGTGATGGCTTCTAAGGGCAAACGAGTGAAACGCTTGTTGATTGGCTGTCCTGCAGCTATTCAAAAGGCACAAAAAAATACCCAAGCCCGGACTTTGTCTCAAATGTCTGGGTTCGGGTTCAGGACACCCTAAAGTCCAGTACGACTGGGTTAGCTCAGCTCTAATGTTGGGCATAAAATGCCAGGACAGTTGTTCAACCCCCCCCCAAATTACCCCATTTTGGAAAGTAGATACCCCAAGCTATTTGTTGAGAGGCATGTTGAGTCCATGGAATATTTTATTTTTTGGCACAAGTGATTGAAAAATGACAAAAAAAAATTACAATGAAATTATATATTGCTCACACATGCCATGGGTATATGTGGAATTACACCCCAAAATACATTCTGCTGCTTCTCCTGAGTACTGGTATACCACATGCCTGGGACTTTTTGGTGTTCTAGCCGCGTACAGGATCCAGAAAACCAATCACTGCCTTCAGGATTTCTAAGGGCATAAACTTATGCCTTCACCCCACACTACCTATCACAGTTTTGGAGGCCATGAAATGCCCATATAGCAAAATGACCCCATTTTGGAAAGTATATACCCCAATCTATTTGCTGAGAGGCATGTTGAGTCCATGGAATATTTCATATTTTGCCACAAGTTTCTGGAAAATTACAACATTTTTTTTTTACACAAAATTTTCACTAAATGATATATTGCTTGAACATGCCATGGGTATATGTGAAATTACACCCCAAAATACATTCTGCTGCTTCTCCTGAGTATGGGGATACCCCATGTGTGAGAATTTTGGGAGCCTAGCCATGTACAGAAACCCCAAAAACCAATCACCGTCTTCAGGCTTTCAAAGGGCATAAAATGGTGATTTTACTCCTCAGTACCTATCATGGTTTTGAAGGCCCTGAAATGTCAAGATAGCACAAAACACCCCCAAACTACCCCATTTTGGAAAGTAGACACTCCAAGGTATTTTCTAAGAGGCATGTATATAAGTATTTTGCTGCTCTCATTTGTTTTGGAAAACAAAGAAAGAAAGGGAAAATGTATGTTTTTTTCTTTTTTCAAATTTCAAAACTTTGTGACAAAAAACAAGATCTGCAAAATACTTAACGTGCCTCTCAGCACATAGCTTGGAGTGTCTACTTTCCAAAATGTGGTAATTTGAGGGGTTTTGTGCTATCTAGGCATTCCATGGCCTCTGAAACTGTGATAGGTAGTGGGGAGGGAAATAAAAAAATGTACGCCCTTAGAAAGCCTGAAGGCGGTGATTGGTTTTCGGGGTTCTGTATGCGGATAGACTGCTAAAAAGTCTCACATCTGTGGTATCCCCATATTCAAAAGAAGCAGCAGAATGTATTTTGAGGTGTAATTTCACCTATACCCACTTCATGTTTGAGCAATATATCATTTAGTGACAACTGTGAAAAAATTGTAATTTCCCCGAACTTGTGGCAAAATATAAAATATTCCATGGACTCAACATGCCTATCAACAAATAGCTTGGGATGTCTACTTTCCAAAATGGGGTCATTTGGAGGGGAGGGGGTGTGCTATCTGGGCATTTAGTGGCCTCCAAAACTATGATAGGTAGTGTGCGGTGAAGTCAGCAATTTTCGCCCTTAGAAATCCTGAAGGTGGTGATTGGTTTTCAGGGTCCTGTACGCGGCTAGACTGCCAAAAAGTCTCACACATGTGGTTTCCTCATATTCAGGAGGAGCAGCAGAATGTATTTTGGGGTGTAATTTCACATATACCCATGGCATGTGTGAGTAATATATCATTTAATGACAACTTTGTCTATTTTTTTTTTCTTTTGTCATTTTTCAATCACTTGTGACAAAAAAATAAAATATTCCATGGACTCAACATGCCTCTCAGCAAATAGCTTGGGGTATCTAATTTCCAAAATGGGGTCATTTGGGTTTTTTTTTTTGCTATCTGGACATTTCATGGCCTCCGAATCTGTGATAGGTAGTGTGGGGTGAAAGCATTAGCTTACGCCCTTAGAAATCCTGAAGACGGTGATTGGTTTTTCGGGTCCCATATGCAGATAGGCTCCCAAAAAGTCTCATACATGGGAACCCCCATACTCCGGAGAAGCAGCAGAATGGCACTGTTCTAAACATCAAAGAGATGCACCCTTTTACAAGCATACTAAGAGGACCCCCCCAAGAACATTATTTAAAGGAATATTTCATTTTTATTGTTTCACTTTAACCACAAGTTAAAAACATTTTTTTTTGCTAGAAAATTACTTAGAACCCCCAAACATTATATATATTTTTTCAAACACCTGAGAGAATAAAATGGCGATTGTTGTAATACTTTTTGTCATACGGTATTTGCAGAGCAGTCTTTCAAGTGTGATTTTTTTTTGAAAAATTACACTTTCTTGAGTTAAAAAATAAGACAGCAGTAAAGTTAGCCCAATTTTTTTGTATATTGTGAAAGAGGATGTTACTCTGAGTAAATAGATACCATACATGTTATGGTTGCAGAATGGCGACAAACTCCGGTACTTAAAAATCTCCATAGGCGACACTTAAAAAACTTTAACGGTTACCAGGTTAGAGATGCAGAGGAGGTCTTTTGCTAGAATTATTGCTTGCACTCTGGTGATCGCGGCGATACCTCACATGTGTGGTTTGAACACCGTTTTCATATGTGCGTGCGACTTACGTATACGTTTTCTTTGCTATGCGAGCTCGCGGGGACGGTGGTGCTTTAAAAACATTTTTTTTTTTTTTTTTGGAATGTTCCTTTTAAAAAAAAAATTCTGATCAATTTTATTGCTATCAAAGGAATGTAAACATCCCTTGTGATAGTAATATGTGGTGACAGGTACTCTTTATGGAGCCCCCATCCCTCCTTTGCTCTTCACAGTATTCAGATCACCATACTGTCATTTTTTTAAAACCGGCGCCGTTAGTAAACCAGAAGTGACGTTGTGACGTAGCTTCCGGAATTTGATGAAGGAGACCCGATCTGAGCCGATTCCGGCTTCCTTCAGATCTCCTCCTAGCCGGCGGACGCGCCGGATCAGAGCTCCGGTCTCCCTGTGGGACAGGAGGCCAGAGAAGAGCGGCGGAAGATGGCGGGAGAGGGGGATGCCCCCTCCTCTGGCCCGGGATAACGACCGAGTGGCTCGCTGGATAGCCGATCACCCGCTCTAAAAAACGGTACCAGGATATAGCCTGCAGCTTTATAAACGACGATTCGTGTTGAGTGGTTAAGCATTATTAAAATCACTGCCTCTGAAAAAATTATTGATTTAAAAACTTTCTTTTGCATTGATAAATGTCCCCTAGAGCAGTACCCGGGTCCCCATATACTTTTTATGGCAATAACTTGCATATTAGCCTTTAAAATGAGCACTTTTGTTTTTTCTTGTTCGGGTCCCATAGACTTGAACAGTGTTCGAATGTTCGCATAAATTTTTTGTCTGTTCACATGTTCTGGTGCAAACCGAACGGGGGGGGGGGGTGTTTGGCCCATCCCTAGTCACTGTGTATGAGCTGCAGGGGGTGGGTAGTTTTTCTTTGAGATGCCTGTGGAAGGGGAGCACGTGTGGCTTTTGCTTCAATACCGTACTTGCATTTCATGAGCACTTTGCAAGGTATTATTGTCAAATCTTCTGATAAGCCTCTCCTTATAATGTCCTGTATAGCTATGGACTTCTGTGCCCCAGCCGCCGGTGCCATAAATTATTACATTTGCTGTGTAGGTCATTAGAGACTATATTGGCTTGCTGGTGTGTGGTGATGAGCTTGTATAGGTGATTAGGTTTTTATATAGGTGATATAGGTTTTCCTTTTGCGAGTAATCTCTTATTATTGTGATTTGTGCATTCATCACCCTGGAACTTAACTGTGAGACCGTTGTTTGCAAGACTTTTCACTGATAGAAGGCTGTCCTCTAGTTCTGGAACATACAGCACTTTCTTTACAAGGATACATGCTTGCCTCCTTGTAGTGTAATGTAGTTCAGGAAGCCCTGGCCTTTACCCTCTGCAGTGATGCTTTTCCTGTTTGCTAAGGAAACTTTGTCTTTTGCACTGTAAACATTGTTTGTGAAGAAGGTCTCATTGCTAGTCACGTGGCTTGTCGCACCTGAATCTATGCATGAGCCGCATGACTTGCCGCTCTGTGTCACTTTAAAGGTGCCACTCCATGATGAGTCTTCAGTTTCCTTTGTGGCTGCTTTGACTCTTTGTTTTTTGGATAGCTGTAGCTTTCGCTGCTCGGCTTTCCAGATAGAACAGTCCTTTTTTTAAGTGGCCGGTCCTTTTACAGTGAAAACAGGCTCTGCTTTCTTTGTTGTGCTTTGTGCCTTTGTACATTTTAAGAGCTTTGTCATAATGGAGCATATTTTCTTTTCTTGTCATATTCATTATTTAATTTGGCTTTGACATATTCCAGCGTCAGCTCTTGCTCAGGTCTGATTTCTAAAGCGTTAATAAAAGCAGTATATGTCTCTGGAAGGCTGCAGAGGAGCAGGGCAACAATATGGTTATCGTTGATGTCCTCTTCGATGGCCCGTAGCTGCTCTATAATCTCTAGCATAGCTTTCACATGCTGACACATTTGCTGGCCTTCTTATAGCCTTATCTTATAAAGCTTTCATAGTAGAAACAACTTGCTATTTAAGCTTGAATGCTCATGCGGTTTTTGTAATGAAGTCCACATACCTTTGGCCGTTTTCTCTGTTCTTATGTGGATAAGCTGGTCATCTTCCACTAATAAGCTTATAGTTGCTTTTGTCTGTCTATCTTTCCTATCCCAGTCCCCTGTCTCTCTGTTTGTGGGTCTGTCTGTACTAAGTACTTGCCACAAGTTATCCTTGCTGAGAAACATTTCCAGTTTAAACTTCCACAGCAGGTAATTGGCATTATTCAGCTCTGCTATTGCAGACTTGACATCTGAACAGCTTGTCATCTTTCAGTAGCTTGTATTCAGTATTCACTGAGTATTATTTCCAGTGCCTCTGGGTGCTGCTGGGTGCCTGCTAGGTGTGCTGGGCCCATAACCTGTTAGCTGAGTACAGGAAGAGAAAATCAAACAAGTGCACACTTAGATATAGAAGGTACATCCTGTGGTTACATTATCATAGAATACACACTATAACACTGCGGTGCCACCTGCTGGTATATAACAGGTATAATGTATATATAGTTCACAGTACAAAGCAACTCTACATTATGTGCTGTTGTTCTTCCAATGGGGGGGGGGACCAAAATGCATCTTTACCTAAGTAGACAAAAATCCTTGCACCAGCCCTGCTTCCCTCCCACCCTTTCATATAGCCATTGTCACAGCATTATAGGTGGAGTTTTACGTTGTACTTTGGTTGAAAAAATTGTACATTATTGATGCCTTAGATGGCCTTGGTTAATTGGTATATCTGTCCTGAACTTGTGGTTAGGATGGCATTGAAGCCATGTTACAGTGTGTGCCCACACTGGCTGACACAGTTCAGGTTGTCCTCTCCAAGTTATCAGTCTGTTATTTTTATTGGTATATGCTTTTGGATAAGAATCAATAAAGTTGTGGTCTTGCCCTTCAAGCAAAGAACAGTTCTTAGTGTCATTCTTTGGGATATGAATGTTCAAGGTATATTCTACAAAGGTATATTATACATGCTGTTTACAGTAGCATTAAACCCAAAGTCAAAAATGTAATATATTGCAGTTTAAACCTTATATATGGTGGCTGCATTAGTTTTCTTTTCTTAGGCTTTTCCCCTGTGTTTTCACCTGGTGATCTGGCCAGTAACACACCTCCTTTATTAGAGTGCCTCTAATGCCTCTAACTCTCTGGATGAAGGAGCACAGGGGCACCTTTGGATAGCAGCATTGTCAGTCTGGGGGAGGGGATTGTTAGATGAACTATAAGATGTAGATGCACTAATGAATCAAAGCCAAACTTCAGTTAACACTTTATAAGCATTTCTAGCAGAGTTCCACCACTACAAAAATTGTAGCTGCTGACTTTTAATAATCAGACACTCACCTGACCCACGGTCCAGCAATGCAGCCGCCCACTGCCTCGCTCCTCTCCCCCTCCTCCGTGCGGCGCTGATATATAAAGTGTGGGCGTCCGGCATTGGCTTCAAAACCAGGCTCTCACTGCGCAAGCACGAGCTGTGCTGCATGCTATGAATGGCCGGGCAATCTTTTGGGACCTGTGACATGTCCCAGAAGTTTGCCGGGAGGGAGGTGGGAGAGGAGATCGTCCCTCCGGCTCCACGGCACCAGGAGAGGAAGTGGGAGCTGGATACCTGTAAAAAAAGGTATCCGACCCCTCCTCCCCCGCAAAAAAAAAAAAAACATGACATGCCAATTGTGGCATGTCAGGGGGTCACCTTCACTTAAAGCAGAAGTTCCACTTTTGGGTGGAACTCCACTTTAAACAATATATTACATTTTTTGTTTGGGGATTAATACCTCTTTAAGTCATGAACTCTCAATCCAAACCTCATTCAGTGGCAGTGGTGCATTCGATGATCTCACTTTACAGATATTCAGCTCTGAGGCTCAAGATACAGGAATGTCAAGGTACAGGAAGTGAGCTATATCCCTGAAGGTATTCAAGACAAAAGGTACATTTTCAGGATGCTGCTTAGGCACAATAAACATATTTATTCATAGAAAAAACCTTGACACTTGCTGTAATAAATAAAATGTACCGGAAGATCTACTCATACCCTTGATAAACTAACAGGAAAGGAATATGCCATTGCTTGCTTGTTTTTGAGGTGGCAAGTTTCAGGGCATAGTGATCACATTGTGAAATTGCACCAGTAATAAACAAAAATAATAATAATACTAAAACCTCATAAACAAAAGCTAAATAAAAGCAAACAGTAAATTAAATCTTTGAAATATATATAGTTCAAATTCCTTCTAAACACTACAAAAGCAATAGCCGCAGAAAACTGATATATCTCTAAATCCAAACATGCCAAGGGTATAAGAAATCCTACAATTAAGATAAAAAGGCAGAACATAAACAGCATTTTTCTGTTTTACCTGTTCCTAGAAGCCATGGGGAAGTAGGAGCAGTAGAAAACGAATTCTCATTTGCTCCTTTTCTCTGGTTTATATCTAATGCCACAAGAAAGGTTCTGCCAAAAAGCCTATAAAACATGACAAATGCTTTACCCATGCTGTTATAGCTAGGTTTGCTATTGAATAAAATGTGAGAATTTGTGTTCCTAAGTAGAGTTGAGCGGACACCTGGATGTTCGGGTTCGTCAGGTTCGGTACCGAACTTGTCCCAAACTTGACCACGGAACCCGAACCCCTTTGAAGACAATGGTGACCCAAACTTTTCGGCACAAAAATGGCTGTGAAAAAGTCCTGGAAAGGGCTAGAGGGCTCCAAAAGGAAGCAAGTGGGGATAAGAGTAGGACAAGTGCCCTGCAAACAAACGTGGATAGGGAAATAACTTAAAATCACATTAAAAAAATAAAATTTGGAGGAGGAGGTGGATGTGGAGTAGGAGCCTAGAGGTTGAGTAGGCCGTGACCGTGGTAGTGTAGGTGGAAGTGGCAGTGGAGGAGGAAGAGGTAGCTAAGTTTGTTTGGGTTTTTTTTTTAATTGGGGTAGCCCCCAAAATATTGAAACATATTAAAAAAAAAACAAGTATACCAATGGCTGTGTGAGGCCGGTCTAAATGTCTATTTTACACAAGGTACAGACAAGTCTTGTGGGATCCATGCCTGGTTCATTTTAATAAACGTTAGCTTGTCCACATTGGCTGTGGACAGGCGGCTGCGCTTGTCTGTGATAACGTCCCCTGCCATGCTAAACACACGTTCAGACAATACACTGGCTGCAGGTGTCCCAAGGCATAAAGGGCAAGCTCAGGCCATGTGCCCAATTTGGAGACCCAGAAGTTGAATGGGGCAGACCCATCAGTCAGTACGTGTAGGCGTGTGCACACATACTGTTCCACCATGTTTCTGAAATGCTGCCTCCTGCTAAGACGTTGCCTATCAGCTGGTGGTGCTGTTTGTTGTGGTGTGCTGCTGACAAAGCTTTTCCACATTTCGGCCATGCTAACTCTGCCTTCTGAGGTGCTGGCTTGGCAACCTCTTCCTCCTTCTCTGCCTTCGCCTTGTGCTTCCACTGAGCCCCCTGTGTCATTTGGGAATGCCCTCAGTAGCGCGTCTACCAGCGTGCGCTAGTAGTCGCGCATCTTCCGATCACGCTCCAGTGAGGGAATTAAGGATGGCACATTGTGCTTGTAACGGGGATCCAGCAGGGTGGCCACCCAGTAATCAGCACAAGATAAAATGTGGGCAACTCAGCTGTCGTTGAGCAGGCACTGCAGCATGTAGTCGCTCATGTGTGCAGCCTGCCCAGAGGCAAAGACAAGCTGTCCTCTGTGGGAGGTGTATCATCTGTGTCCTCCGTATCCCCCCAGCCATGCTCCAGTGATGCCCACAAGCTCCGTTGGGTGCCACCCTGCTGTGAACACGGATCCTCCTTCTCCTCCTCCTCATCATCCTCGTCCTCCTCATCCTCCAGAACTGTGCCCTGGCTTGAAATTTTTTTACCTGGCCTATGCTGGTGCAGGAACCCACCCTCCCAGCCACTTGTGAATGACTGGCCTGATAACCGTGGAAATGACCCCTCTTCCTCCTCCTCTTCCTCCTGTTCCACATCCTCTTCCATGAGCGCCTGAAGTGTTTTTTCAAGGAGACATAGAAGTGGGATAGTAACGCTGAGAACAGCGTCATCGGCACTAGCCATGGTGGAGTACACCACAATATGGTACACAGGTCTCGCATGGAGGTCAACTCGTTGGTGGTGAAGTGGTGCTGTTCCGCAGAGCAACTGACCCGTGCATGCTGCAGCTGAAACTCCACTATCGCCTGCTGCTGCTCGCACAGTCTCTCCAGCATGTGCAAGGTGGAGTTCCACCTTGTGGGCCCGTCGCATAGGAGGCGGTGAGCGGGAAGGCCGAAGTTCCACTGGAGCGCAGACAGGCGAGCAGCAGCAAGGTGAGAATGCCGAAAGCGCACACAGATGGCCCGCACTTTCTGCAGCAGCTCTGACATATCCAGGTAGTTTTTTTAGAAGTTTCTGCATCACCAAATTCAGCACATGCGCCAGGCAAGGGATGTGCGTCAAACCGGCTAGGCCCAGAGCTGCTACGTGATTTCGCCCATTATCGCACACTACCAGGCCGGGCTTGAGGCTCAGTGGCAATAACCACTCATCGGTCTGTTGTTCAATGCCTGTCCATAGCTGCTGCGCAGTGTGGGGTTTATCCCCCAAACATATCAGTTTTAAAACAGCCTGCTGTCATTTCCCCCTGGATGTGCTGAAGTTGGTGGTGAAGGTGTTACGCTGAGTGGATGAGGAGGTGGTAGAGGAGGGGGAAGCGGAGTAGGAGGAGGAGGCAACAGGAAGCAAAGAGAAATGCCCTGCAATCCTCGGTGGCGGAAGGACATGCGCCAAACGGCTAGCCGCCTCAGACCCACCCGCCACTACATTTGCCCAGTGTGCAGTTAGCGTCCCTTCCCGTGCTTACTGGTCCTCGTATCAGTGGTTATGTGGACCTTGCCACAGATGGCGTTGCGCAGTGCACACTTGATCTTGTCCATGACTTGTTTGTGCAGGGAAGGGATGGCTCGCCTGGAAAAGTAGTGGCGACTGGGAACCATGTACTGTGGGACAGCCACCGCCATCAGGTTTTTAAAACTGTCC
>BLSH010412557.1:432542-456320 GCA_018402905.1 Glandirana rugosa
CAAGGACGACAAGGACACTCCCTGTCTCCTCTCCCTATAGCACTATGAGATGATTTTAGAACAATAATCTGTCCCTCACAGGAGCAGCAGGAACCATTCCCTCTAGCACTATGATGAGATGGTTTTAGAACAATAATCTGTCCCTCACAGGAGCAGCAGGAACCTCTCCTTATAGCGCTATAAGAAGATTTTAGAACAATAATCTGTCCCTCACAGGAGCAGCAGGAACCTCTCCCTCTAGCAGTATGAGCTAATTTTAGAACAATAATCTGTCCCTCACAGGAGCAGCAGGAACCTCTCCCTCTAGCAGTATGAGATGATTTTAGAAGAATAATATGTCCCTCACTGGAGCAGCAGGAACCTCTCCCTGTAACACTATGATGGGATGATTTTAGAACAATAATCTGTCCCTCACAGGAGCAGCAAGAACCTCTCCCTATAGCACTATGATATGATTTTAGAACAATAATCTGTTTCTCACACCAGCAGCTTGATCCTCTCCCTATAGCACTATGATGAGATGATTTTAGAACAATAATCTGTCCCTCACAGGAGCAGCAGGAACCTCTCCCTATAGCACTATGAGATGATTTTAGAACAATAATCTGTCCCTCACAGGAGCAGCAGGAACCATTCCCTCTAGCACTATGATGAGATGGTTTTAGAACAATAATCTGTCCCTCACAGGAGCAGCAGGAACCTCTCCTTATAGCGCTATAAGAAGATTTTAGAACGATAATTTGTCCCTCACAGGAGCAGCAGGAACCTCTCCCTCTAGCAGTATGAGATAATTTTAGAACGATAATCTGTCCCTCACAGGAGCAGCAGGAACCTCTCTCTCTAGCAGTATGAGATGATTTTAGAAAAATAATCTGTCCCTCGCAGGAGCAGCAGGAACCTCTCCCTGTAGCACTATGATGGGATGGTTTTAGAACAATAATCTGTCCCTCACAGGAGCAGCAGGAATCTCTCCCTATAGCACTATGATATGATTTTAGAACAATAATCTGTCCCTCACAGGAGAAGCCGGAACCTTTCCCTATAGCACTATGAGATGATTTTAGAACAATAATCTGTCCCTCACACCAGCAGCAGGAACATCTCCCTGTAGCACTATGATGAGATGATTTTAGAACAATAATCTGTCCCTCACAGGAGCAGCAGGAACCTCTCCCTATAGCACTATGAGATGATTTAAGAACAATAATCTGTCCCTCACAGGAACAGCAGGAACCTCTCCCTATAGCACTATGCGATTATTTTAGAACAATAATCTGTCCCTCACAGGAGCAGCAGGAACCCCTCCCTCTAGCAGTATGAGATGATTTAGAACATTAATCTGTCCCTCACAGGAGCAGCAGGAACCTCTCCCTCTAGCAGTATGAGATGTTTTTAGAAGAATAATCTGTCCCTCACGGGAGCAGCAGGACCCTCTCCCTGTAGCACTATGATGATATGATTTTAGAACAATAATCTGTCCCTCACAGGAGCAGCAGGAACCTCTCCTTATAGCGCTATAAGATGATTTTAGAACAACAATCTGTCCCTCACATGAGCAGCAGGAACCTCTCCCTCTAGCAGTATGAGATAATTTTAGAACGATAATCTGTCCCTCACAGGAGCAGCAGGAACCTCTCCCTCTAGCAGTATGAGATGATTTTAGAAGAATAATATCTCCCTCACAGGAGCAGCAGGAACCTCTCCCTGTAGCACTATGATGGGATGATTTTAGAACAATAATCTGTCCCTCACAGGAGCAGCAGGAACCTCTCCCTATAGCACTATGAGATGATTTTAGAACAATAATCTGTCCCTCACAGGAGCAGCAGGAACCTCTCCTTATAGCGCTATAAGATGATTTTAGAACAATAATCTGTCCCTCACAGGAGCAGCAGGAACCTCTCCCTCTAGCAGTATGAGCTAATTTTAGAACAATAATCTGTCCCTCACAGGAGCAGCAGGAACCTCTCCCTCTAGCAGTATGAGGTGATTTTAGAAGAATAATATGTCCCTCACAGGAGCAGCAGGAACCTCTCCCTGTAGCACTATGATGAGATGATATTAGAACAATAATCTGTCCCTCACAGGAGCAGCAGGAACCTCTCCCTATAGCACTATGAGATGATTTTAGAACAATAATCTGTTTCTCACAGGAGCAGCAGGAACCTCTCCCTGTAGCACTATGAAATGATTTTAGAACAATAATCTGTCCCTCACAGGAGCAGTAGGAACCTCTCCCTGTAGCACTATGATGAGATGGTTTTAGAACAATAATCTGTCCCTCACAGGAGCAGCAGGAACCTCTCCCTGAAGCACTATGAGATGATTTCAGAACAATAATCTGTCCCTCGCAGGAGCAGCAGGAACCTCTCCTTATAGCGCTATAAGATGATTTTAGAACAATAATCTGTCCCTCACAGGAACAGCAGGAACCTCTCCCTCTAGCAGTATGAGATGATTTTAGAACAATAATCTGTCCCTCACAGGAGCAGCAGGAACCTCTCCCTATAGCACTATGAGATGATTTTAGAACAGTAATCTGTTTCTCACACCAGCAGCTTGATCCTCTCCCTATAGCACCATGATGAGATGATTTTAGAACAATAATCTGTCCCTCACAGGAGCAGCAGGAACCTCTCCTTATAGCACTATGAGGTTATTTTAGAACAATAATCTGTCCCTCACAGGAGCAGCAGGAACCTCTCCCTATAGCACTATGAAATGATTTTAGAACAATAATCTGTCCCACACAGGAGCAGTAGGAACCTCTCCCTGTAGCACTATGATGAGATGGTTTTAGAACAATAATCTGTCCCTTACAGGAGCAGCAGGAACCTCTCCCTGAAGCACTATGAGATGATTTTAGAACAATAATCTGTCCCTCACAGGAGCAGCAGGAACCTCTCCCTCAAGCAGTATGAGATGATTTTAGAACAATAATCTGTCCCTCACAGAAGCAGCAGGAACATCTCCATGTAGCACTATGATAAGATGATTTTAGAACAATAATCTGTCCCTCACAGGAGCACCAGGAACCTCTCCCTCTAGCAGTATGAGATGATTTTAGAACAATAATCTGTCCCTCACAGGAGCAGCAGGAACCTCTCCCTATAGCATTATGATGAGATGATTTTAGAACATTAATCTGTCCCTCACAGGAGCAGCATGAACCTCTCCCTATAGCACTATAAGATTATTTTAGAACAATAATCTGTCTCTCACAGGAGCAACAGGAACCTCTCCCTATAGCACTATGAGATGATTTTAGAACAATAATCTGTCCCTCCTTCCACCACTAAACTGTACCTAGTCCAGTATCAGATTGTTTTAGAACTCTAATCTTTCGCCTCACAGCACCGCCAGGAACCTTTCTGTAATGCAGGATGAGATGATATTAGATCGGTAATCAATCCCTCACATCACTAGTAAACTGTACCTAGTCCAGTATCAGATGGTCTTAGAACGCTAATCTTTCCCCCCACAGCACCACCGGGAACGTGTCTGTAATGCAGAATGAGATTATATTAGATTGGTAATCTATCCCTCACAGCACTAGTAAACTGTACCTTGTCCAGTATCAGATGGTTATAGAATGCTAAGCTTTCCCCTCACAGCACCGCCAGGAACCTGTCTGTAATGCAGGATGAGATCATATTAGATCAGTAATCTATCCCTCACAGCACTAGTAAACTGTACCTAGTCCAGTATCAGATGGTTTTAGAACACTAAGCTTTCCCCTCACAGCACCGCCAGGAATCTGTCTGTAATGCAGGATGAGATCATATTCAATCGGTAATCTATCCCTCACATTGCCGGCAGCATGCTCTCCCTACACTAGCCTGAGACGATGTGAAATGCCAATAGTAGGCATGGCTGTGATGGCTTCTAAGGGCAAATGAGTGAAATGCTTGCTGATTGTTTTAGGCAGATGTAAAGGGCACACACTGATGTGGCTCTGCATTTGTTAATACATCTTTAACCACTTCAGTCCAGAAGGAATTCCTACGTAAGCACCAGAGCACGTTTGCGATTCGGCACTGTGTCGCTTTAACTGACAATTGGGCGGTCTTACGACGTGGTACCCAAACAAATAGAGCTTTCTTTTGGTGGTATTTGATCCCCTCTGCATGATTTCTGATCACCGCTATAAGCAAAAAAAAGCAACAATTTTGCAAAAAAAACAATATTTCTTACTTTTTGCTAAAATACATATCCAAAAAAATATATAAAAAAACAAATTTGTTCATCGGTTTTGGACGATTTCTATTCTTTCTCATATTTTTGGTAAAAAAAATCGCAATCAGCATTTATTGATTGGTTTGCGCAAAAGTTGCCACGTTTACAAACCATGAGATTTAATTTCTGGCGTTTTTACGAATTATTTTTACTAGTAATGGCGGTGATCTGCAATTTTTATCGGCACTTTGATATTGGGGCTGACATGTCGGACATTTCTGACACTTTTTTGGGACCAATGACATTTATACAGCGATCAGAGATTTAAATATGCACTGATTACTGTATAAATGTCATTATGCCAGTGAAGGGGTTAACCTGCAGGGGGAATCTAGGAGTTAACGGTGCTCCCTAGGCGTGTTCTAACTGTGAGGTGGCTGGGCTACCAGGGGCATAACAGACCTAACTGATCCCAGTGACAGGGATCAGTAGATCACTTACATGCCCACTGACAGATCAGGGAACCGCCGTGTTTACATCGACGGTTCCCTGTTCTTCCTCTCTGCTAGGCAATCGTGGCTCGCCAGCGGAGATCAAGTCCACCCGAGCCAAGGCCACACTCCTGCAGAGTGCGGTGGGCATGAGCCACGCACAAGCGTGCAGCCGTTTATAGACAGCGATTCACGGGACGCTGCCACATTGCGGCACATTGCCACATCGCAGCAGTAAATGTACACGACACGGTCGGCAAGCGGTTAAATGTGCTTGGTAATACATGCAGGGTAAATACATGAATTTGACATGGTATCAGCTTCTTGCAATGCACTGTAGAACAGAGCTCAGACTGCGAAAGGAAGAGGCTATATAAGGAGCCTGTCAGTTGCACTTCAGTGCTCATGTGCTAACAAGTGACATCCAAATAGAAGAGAGAACAGCTGCTACTTCTTTTACTGTTAAAGAGGGAGGGTGGTAATGGAGCAAACTGTAATCAAGGATTCCAACAGCCTTAAGTCTGGGATGTGATGGGGTGGCATGGGGCAAAGGGGAAATAAAAGTCAATCATTGGGCAGAGTGGATGACGATATCCAGCAGAAATGGTAGACAGTCCACAGCTCAGGGCAGGCCTCTTGCGGGAAATGGAAACACATTGCAAACATGTAGAAAAAAAGCAGAAGGGACGCCTTCTAAGTGTAAACAGTGTGGTATAGAACAACGATTCAAACACTCACAGGTTAGTATGTGTCAGCATAGGAGTGGTCCTGCAGCGGTGTATTTCTTGCACGCTGGTCCTGTAGGCTGTGTCACCATCAAAACATATTATATATTTTTTTTACAGATTTACCTGGTCTCGTTTTGATGGTTGGGTGGACCTCGACCTTTGGGTGGTGGGTGTTCGGTTCATTGTCTGTAAGTATATTCTCTGGCAACATGTACACAATTACACATCCCTCACCCAGATCCACCCAAGGCTTGTGGCTGGCACCATAGACAGGCAGCCACCCCATTACAGGATATGATCCACGTGTATAGGCATCTTGGCCATCTTGGATCACCCCGGCCTTCAATGCAATCCCCCTATATTGTTGGACATGTGCACATGACATATGCACGTGCACATGACATATGCACTTGTCCTCCTATGGTATGTTCCTATGCTAATGGGACAATAATACACAATGACATACTCACACAATCTGTGTGTCTCAAAAACCCAATCCACATTCTCCAGTTCATACTTTTGTAATATTAGGTCCATGACATGCTCTAACAGTTATATCTGTGGTGTCACACATGTGTTCATTTTATCATTTAATTGATTGGTTGGTTTATTTACCAATTAATTAATTTTTTAATCATAATTATTTCATTTGTTTTATGGGCTATTATCACACCATTGATTATTCATTTAGGGCTCATGCACACTGTAGCTGATAAACAACCTTTTTTGGTCGTTTGGGTGTTTTTATTAACAGCCCAAAAACACCCCTTTATGTTATCCTATGTGTCCATGCACACATGGACGTTAATTGTCGTTTAACAGCAGTGGCGTTTTTTGGCTGTTATCTGAACGCCCTGAAGTGGCGCTCAAAAGTCGTTCATCTGACCGCTAGACACTGATAAACGCCAATTAACGCTCATAAACGCCTGTAAACGGCCGTTTATCGGTGTCCGGCGTTTTTTGTAGTCAATGGAAGCTAATGAAGTAAAAAAAGAAATGCTGATGCCCATAGACGCATATAAACCCTGCTTACAATATGCTGCAAAAGAACGTTTTCTAAACAGCATCTCCTGCCCGACGCCCAGAGAGCGTCCAGTGTGCATGGAGCCTTATATGTTGATTGTATTGAAGTCCTAACCCTATCAGAATTCCATCGGCAGGTTGGAACTTGTTTTATCTATGTTTTTAGCCTTTCATAATTTACGTTCTTGAAGTCCATTCATCATTCCCCTCCATTTCCATTGCCTGTATCTTCCCCATTTTATATGCATAACATTGTTAAAGCAATTTTATTTACTCTTTATTATTGTCAGCAACCTGGATTATATCCACTAGATGGCGCTTCATTAATATGCCCATCCAGTTGCCGACCGCCCGCCGTGGCTTGACGGTGGCAACATGGCTCGATATCGCATATCGCCGTCACCTGCGAGATCGTGTAACATGAGCGCGCGTGCACCGCCGAAGGCACGCTCGCACGCTCACTGTGTATTGGGGGAACCAAGGAGCGGATGGGGTGGACTCGATGTATTTTCATAGCACTGATCTCTGTATAAATGTCAATGGTCCCAAAAAAGTGTCAAAAGTGTCCGACTTGTCGGCTGCAATGTGGCAGGACCACTAAAAATTGCAGATTCCATTTCTAGTAAAAAAATAAAAAATCCCCATAAATGAATTTTCATTGTTTGTAAACACAGCAACTTTTGCACAAACCAAGCAATATACACCGATTGCAATTTTTTTTTTACCAAAAATATGAGTAAGTATATAAATATCAGCCAGAACTGATGAATAAATTTGTGTTTTTATATATTTTTTTGGATTTGTATTTTAGCAAAAAGCAAGAAATATTGGATTTTTTGCAAAATTGCAGTTCTTTGTTTATAGCGGTGATCAGAAGTGACACAGAGGTGATCAAGTTCCACCAAAAGAAAGCTCTATTTGTGGGAAAAAAAGGATGCCAATTTTGTTTGGGCACAACGTCGCACGACCACACAATTGTTAGTTAAAGCGACGCAGTGCCGAATCGCAAAAAGTGCTCTGGTCCTAAAGGGGGAAATCCTTAGCATTTTCCCTTGTCATTTTTCCTAATTACCACTAGAAGGTGTTGTATATAAGGCACTCTTGCCCCTGCAGCCCATAGCTTGAGAAAGGAGCACGCCTGTCCTCTCCGCCGATAGTGCGCATGCTCGGAAATGCATTGCATCACTTCTGGTGACGTCACACACTGCGGTCCATGTGCGTTCCAAACCTCCTCCCTGGGCTCACTACCATACACTGAGCCGGTGGATGGCTCCCACAGGGAAACGAGTGACACAGCCTACTGGACCAGTGTGCAAGAAACACACAGCTGCAGGACCACTCCTATGCTGACACATGATGGATAAGGCATGCAAGTGTTAAGCTGGCCATACATTATACAATATTCTTCTTCAATTTCCTTTAGACTTACCTTCATGGGCCTGCCTAATTGCATACAAGTTGAAAGTGCTCATATTATATCGCTTTGGTAAATCTAAAGGAAAATTATACAAACAAAAATTGTATAATGTATGGCCAGGATTACTTAAAGAGACATTCCCATCTTATCCATGCCAGGCCAAGTTACAATGTCTCTGAAAAGGGTGCATCCCTTACCCTGATCTCCTTATAATCACTTGCCCTGTGATTCCATGGAGCTACTTCCTCTATAACAGATGGAGGTCCTACCGAGCTTACAGGTATAGGGGCCCTCTGACCTGCTCCTACAGTGTGTGGGCCCAGCATCCAATTACTAGATCCTGATATTGTCAGATAACTGAGGGAGTGACATCACCACCCAAAGCCCCCACCCCAGGTTGCCAACAAGGTTGATTTCAGCACCGGCCGGATTGACCGGCAAAGGAGTGCAGGAAAGGGGAGCATAAATTGTCAGCTTTTATAAAGACTCCCTGCAAAGACCTGCATGGGCAAGGTGACAGTATCTCTTTAACTACTGCAGAGAAATAAATCAGACAGTGCTGTGCTGTTTGGCAAAATTGTTCAAAAATCTCAAGACTGAATAGACAGAAGTACAAATCATTTGACAGGTAAAATAGCTCACATATGTGTATTGCACCTGTAAGTTTGCCTGGGATTCAATTTTAAAATGGTTCTAAAGTCAAAAGGTTTTTTTTTTATCTTAATGCATTCTATGCATTAGGATAAAGAACTTTCAGTGTGCAGCAGACACCCTCAGGCCCCCTAATACTTACCTGAGTCCCATCTCAATCCAGTGATGTTGCACAAGAGTCTCAGCTGCCCGATACAGCTTAGACAGCAGTGGGGCGCCATTGGCTCCCGCTGCTGTCTAACAAAGTCAGCCAATGAGGAGAGGGGGCGGGGCCATGCCACGGCTCCATGTCTGAATGGACACACAGAGCAGCAACTCGGCTTGAGTGCCCCCATAGCAAGCTGCTTGCTGTGGGGCACTCGGCAGGAGGGAGGGGCCAGGAGTGCCGGCGGGGGACCAGAGAAGAGGGGGATCTGGGCTGCTCTGTGCAAAACCATTACAAAGAGCAGTTAAGTACAACATGTTTGTTATTTTGAAAATGAAAAAAATTAAACTTTAGTATCGCTTTAAAGTATATGTAAATCTAATCATTACAATTTCATGAAAGTTTTAACAGTTTAAAATCACTTGCAATATTTTTAAACTGAAAGCTTTTATTAAAATAATACATAGTGATTCTGCCATGAAGGTCCTTGTTAAGACACTTACTGTTATAGAGCGACAATTTGTTGTTCCGGTTTTCCACGTTTGCTCCTATGTTGTCACCCTGTCAGACAGGCTTATAATGGAGACTTCAAGAGGGAGATTTACTAAAATTGGAGTACACAGAATCTGGTGCAGCTGTGCAGAGTACCCAATCAGCTTCCACGTTTTATTGTCAAAGCTTACTTGGACAAGCTGAAGTTAGAAGCTGATTGGCTACCATGCACAGCTGCAGCAGATTCTGTGTGCTCCAGTTTTAGTAAATCTCCCCCAAAGAGTCCATTTGAGACACACAATTTGGCAGGCATATTCCACTGCAGTCACTATCAGGAGATAAATGCCATCTCATGTATACATGTAGACAGGAAGCAGCTGCAAAGAGGTTTCAGGAGAACAGCAGCACTGGGATGCAATAAAAGATTTAAAAAAGTTAAAAATAAGTAATTTATGAGGGGGGCGTGTCCGGCGGAGCTAGTGCATGGACGGGATCGCTGCAGCAACGAGCGGCTACTAATCCACGATCCGAGGGGCACAAAGTAAAGCTGGAAGGGAAGGTGAGCTCACACACCCCGATGGGGAAGAGGAAATCGCGGGATAAACCCCACAAATTAGAGGCATTTCACAGCCTCGGCGGGTCCCCGTGCAAGCAAGATGGCGCTGGCCCCTCCCGCATCTTACTCACAGACAGTCAGGCAGAATCTGCAGAAGGTAGAGGAGAAGGGCAGGCACATATTAACAACCAGTCCATTGATTATGATCCTCTGCAGGCTGAAATTAACAGCCCTTTAAAGCAGAGAAGAAAGATCTCAGAACCTGAATCACAGGGAATGGAGAACAACATGGAAGCTGATAATACAGCCCCTATTAACCCCTATGGAGAAAGATACCGATATGAAGGAGATGTTACTTTCTCTTAGAGGTGCACTCCAAATTGATATGCAGGCTTGCATGAACAAAGCTAAGAAGGAAATTGACGACTTAGGGAAAAGGGTAGACTACATTGAGAATAAAATGACAGACTTTACGGAAGCTCATAATGAGCTTGTAGATGACCACTTTGCCCTAGAGGAAGATTTGAAACAACTAAAACTTAAAGTCTCAGACCTTGAGGACAGAGCAAGATAGAACAACATCAAATTCTGCGGCATACCGGAAAGCGTCACAAAAATGGCGATCTTAAACAATATTTGCAAAAAATGATATTGAAGCTTCTTCCTAATGTCAAAAAACAGGAATTGGTGATTGACAGAGCTCATAGGCTACCAAAACCACCTCATATCCCAGAGAGACTCCCAAGGGATGTAATCGCCAAAATCCACTTTTTTTCACGTAAAAGAAGCACTAATGCAATTTGCTAGACAATACTCCCCCTTGCCGGAACCTTACACAGGAATATTGCTGTTTACTGATCTTTCCCAAGCAACCATATAAGCGCGGAAAAATTTGATACCCATCACCAAAATTTTGCGCAATCATAAGATAATCTACAAATGGGGATTTCCCATGAAATTGATGATAGATTACAACAGCAAATCATTTACAATATTCTCCCTGGAGGAAGGACTAAAACTGCTAAAAGCCCGGGGTCTACTCCCCACGGATGAAAAGAGATCTGACCCAACAAACAACCCCAAATGGAAAATGACACCCCAATGGAATCCCAGTCATGGATGAAAATACAAACTAAGCAAACCTAAGGAGGACACCGCCCAATCCAATCCAACCAGCATAATACTCCATCAAATAATAAGCCCCTCAGGAGATAATTGTCAGGGAGCATGGTTCTCAGGATCTCACCCACCCCCCGCTGATAACCTAATAGCACAGTTCAGTGCGCAAGGATTTCATACAATCCTTTACCTCTTTAAGGTTTATTTGTTTGTTTGTTCAATGTTTTTCTTATTCCTTCTTTTTTACTTCTATGGATCACCTAAAGTCAATTTTAATGACATACGGAAGTTACACCAGAAACATTATTATCCAATATTTAAGAAAGGCATCACCAAGAAGAGGAAAGCAATACCCAACAATGAAGCAAGATCCAAATGGCCAAACTAAACATTTTTTCACTGAACGTTAAAGGACTCAACAGCCCTTACAAAAGGAAAACGTTATGGAACAAAGTCCTTAAACTAGGCTGCGATATCGCATGCATACAGGAGACACATTTTGCAAAAGACAAATCACCCATGTTTTCCCACCCTAAGTTTCCTCAAATCTTCTCCTCAAGAAACCAAAGGAAAAAAAAAGTGGTAACTACAATTATTAAAGATACAATTTCCTTTCAACTACTAAACTCCAAATGCGATTCTCAAGGGAGATACATTATTCTAGTAGCAAAGATCAACAATACAACAATGACATTGGCAAATGACTACGCCCCAAACAAAAATCCACATCAGTATCTACAAAAAGTACCTAAGGCTATTGAGAAAATTCAACATGGGAATTTTGTAATTTGTGGGGACTTTAACGCCCAAATGGACCCAAGTATAGACACCACCAAAGGAGTCAAATCCACTAGAAGAGGTCTCTCAAGCATTTTTAGACAAGAAGACCTTCACGTCCCGTGGAGATGCATGAATTCAACTGAAATAGACTTAGACTACGTATTTCTCAAATGTGCACAAAACATATTCCAGAATCTACTTCTTCGTCACGGATAGACATCTCCTCCAAAAAGTTCTAGAAGCACGAATATATAACATTACGTGGTCCGATCATGCCCCGATTACTTTAAAGATTGACCTGGGTCAAAAGACCACCAACACCTCATTATGGAGAAATAACATCTATGTATTATCCCAGGAGGAGAATCTATCGGTGATGAAGGAGAGGCTCAAAGAATATTTCAAAGTAAACGACAATGAAAATACATCAAATATGAATATCTGGTGTGCGCACAAGGCATACGCAAGGGGAATACTGATCCAGTTGGCCTCTAGAGATAAAAAGAAAAGAACGCAAATCACTAAACAATTACTAGAAGACATATCTATAATTGAAAAAAAGCATAAAAAAGACCCAAATAACGGGATGCGTGATTTGACCTCGGAGGAATATGGGCGCTTGAAGAGCTAGCTCTATCCAGTGGTGTCACCTTTTCTACCTGCTTTGAGGCTAACTTGTTTTCAGCAGCTCGCACAAGATGGGGACAGCTTCCTGTTTGTCCTCAGCCTCAAGATCCCGCTCACCAAGGAGGTCCGTTATAGGATTGAGTCAAACCATCTCAACGCTGTTCCAGTCACAGAGGCCTAACATGGAGGCGTCTTCCCAAAACCCGCACTCTCACACGGGACCACTCAATCTCTCTCCCTCGCAAGAAATAAGGAATAATGGGGACATCTCAACACCAGCCTAGCCTGAGCGATCTCCGCTCGGTGGTGACCGACATAAAGGAGACCTTAACAGCGGCGATTGCGGAGCTCCGCATCGATATACATGGCATTGCCGGCAGATTACAAGATGTGGAAAATATGGCGGCTCACCAAAAAACTGCAATCCGACAGATCTACCAGACAGTGGACACGCACACTCTACAACTGCGGGAAACCAACCGACACCTGGAGGACCTCGACAACCGTGGCAGGAGACATAACCTAAGGATCCGAGGTCTTCCAGAATCGGTCGAAAACGATCGCCTGCAGGAGACGGTGATGGCCATATTTAATGGGCTCCTAGATAGGCCTCGCAGCACACCCATTGGAATGGAGCGCATTCACAGTGCCCTGCGACCAAGGAGCAGAGAATCTGATCCCCCGAGGGATGTTATCTGCCACATAATCGAGTTCAGACTAAAAGAGGGCATCGTACGTAAGGCACGCAACAGAACCCAGCTGCGATATGAAGACAAGGAGTTCCAGCTTTATCAAGACTTATCGCCTATCACGCTACAGCACCGTAGAGCTCTGCACCCACTCCTTGCGGTAGTACAGGAGAGAAACATCCATTATAAATGGAAATTTCTGTTCACCCTATCAGCCTCCCCTCAAGGCCGTCAAGCCTTACTGAGAGTCCCTGAGGATCTCCACCATTTTTGTGAGACGCTGGATAGCCCGCCAGTAGAAGTCCCGGAGTGGTATGCAGACTTCAGACAGATGGGACAGCGACAGCAGCACAGAAGCACCCCGGTGATCACTACAATGGAAGCTCAAGAACAACGGAACCGAAGAAGGCGATCCCCACCCGGGAGCCCTGGGGCACCACAACCGATCCAGCCCGACCAAAGCTCCGCAGACTAGGAGAATGCTCGGGAACTGTTAAGCCTATGCTCCAGAACACCCATAACGTGGTAATCAGGTACCTGTAAACCTAGACTCCCACTCAAGGCTGTAGGGGACCTTTTACCCTCCATATCACAGGCCTCTGGCCACATACTACATTAGTGCCCACTACTTACACACCCCCTCCATAATAGGCAATGGCTCCTGTCATCTATGGCATTAACCCTGGACTGGAAACCGGCCGTCTATCACACCATTCTACAGTTAAAATATCCCCTCGGCTTACCCTCAGATCTCCTTGTACAAGCATGCACCAATATGCCCCCAAACATGCAAGTTTTATGCAGTCCTGACACTGTGAAGGACATAGTATTCTCTCCGGAGATGTGGTATCTGGCCCACCAGAAAACAAGAGCTATGAACTTAAAGACTCAGTGGACCTTGGAAGTATCATGAGGCTGTTTTAAGTTAAGTTCACCGGTTAATGAAGTATGTCCAGGGAGAATTGTGCCGAGTCCTCCTACTGTCCCCGGCAATAGTAAAGCAGAGCACGCCTCAGAAACATATTTTGAACTGTAACTGCGGCCTCTCACTCTTTCCTAACAGTTAAGGGTCCCCCCAGAGACTGATTTACAGACAATGAGCTCCACTCGTCTTCTCCTCTCCCAGGTGCATACTCCCAATGAGTTATACTTAGTGAAACATCATACACTAGGAGGATGCATCCTCCCCTGTTTTTTGGTTAAACGCTCTCCTTAGTGTGAGGCTTTGCTCTCCCATAATTGTTACCTGCATGGTTTGGAGAAGTCGAGGGATGCTCACAGAGGGGAGTATACTTCTCCCACTGTGGAGGGAGTACTCTTGTAGCTAGAGGTCCAGGTCATAATAGTCTACACGTTAACAGGTACAAAGAAGGAGGGGGTTACCGCAGATCTCGGTTACTATAAATGGTTAAATCCCCTGTTCTTAGTTGCTGCAGTTTTATGGTTACAAGAAGAATCATATGTTGAGTTACAGCCATAAACCAAGTTGCTTTACAGGTTATTATGGTTAACTTGTTCGGTTTGTCTTGTCTTTTGCTGACCTTATAGCCACCAACAACGCCAACTACTGCCACTCGGACAGACCCATCACCTACATGACTATCAGAGACGATTTCCCCCTCGTACTGACTAAGTACATGACTCTCCAGCACTACACACTCCACCCTCCATAACCCTAGTAAAATAATAAAACAACCCAAAACACGTATAATTACTTTTGTGCTATTCCCCATAGTTATACACCCCATAGCCTCCCCTAACACTCGAATTAATATGATCAGGTGACGCCGACTGGTTGATTAACTCCCTCTTTTGATCTACCCTAGTGACTCTCTTCCCACCGGGAACAAATTCAACTCCGCACTGTGGTATCCATATCATATAGATCATATAGATTCTCCATTTATCTCGCCTACGTAAACTTACCACTGACCCTTTCCGGCCCTACCAGGACACTTGTACATACACTTGGACAAGCGAGCAGGTTCTCGCAAGTCGCCGGATCTGTAAAAAGTTTGCTCGAAACGACTTTGAACATACCCCAAAAAAGCTCCCCAAAGCACACTCAGCTTTCTCTCTCTGACTTAACTTTTCGTCTGTACTGTCACTTTCCTGTGTGCTGCTCTTCTTTGTCCCCCCTTTTTTCTTTTTTCTCCCCCCCCCCTCTACTGTAAGATAAGCACAGGTCTCATCCGGAGGAAAAATAGAGCTCCACGTACATAGAGTGCTAACTTCAGTAAAATGAACACCCCAGCTTTAGGCAGTTCTGGGATTACCCTAAAACTCATGTCCCTGAACGCACATGGATTGAATGTCCCTGAGAAACGAACCCAAGTATTGTCCTTTATGCATAAACACAGAGTAAATATTGTTTTCCTACAGGAAACTCATCTCAGAGCTGATTCCATACCAAAAATGACCAACTACCGCTACCCTACAATATTCCACACGCCGAATCAATCATCTAAAACAAAAGGAGTCTCCATCTTGATAGCAAAGAAATGTCCATTTCTTGTTGAAGAACCCTGGTCAGACCCGGAAGGTCGCTACCTTCTTCTTAAAGGTAAACTCCACGGGAAACCCATAACATTAGCAGATGTTTACGCCACAAACACAAAGAAAGTCCAGTTTTTCCGCTCCCTAACGAAACAGATCCTCGACTTCCAAAAAGGTATCTTGATTATGGGTGGAGATCTGAATGTCCCGTTGTATTCCTTACTAGACACCTCCACAGGTTCTACGTCAATAACATATAGTGCTCTGCGAACAATTAGGAAACAACTACAAAATCTCTCGCTACATGATGCCTGGCGAACTTTACATCCCCAAACAAAAAATTACACTTACTACTCGACTCCACATAAACGCTACTCTCGTATCGACTGTTTCCTAGTGTCACAAAGAGATCTTTCTTTATTGAAAGCGACCACCATAGAGCCCATGTCATCTCAGATCATCACCCAATCTCAGTAACACTTATGTTTCAGCATTTCCCCAGAAACCCACCTCAATGGCGCCTGGATCCATACCTACTCTCAGACCAGACATCCGTTTGCAAAATAACGGAAAGCATAACACAGTTCTTCCAACAACACATCAGATATCTCCCCAATGATCAGGTGGGAAACCCACAAATGCGTCATATGCGGCAAATTCATAGCTATTGCCGCTGAACGTAACCGTAACCGACAAGCACGTATCAACGAACTACTATCCCGAATAACTGCCCTAGAATTAGCTCATAAAACATCTCAAGCTACATCTACTCTACATGAACTAATACAAGCCAGACAAGACCTGTTAGAGGAAATCGATAAAAGGACTAGAAAAAATTACATTTTATCTCAAAAATGTTTTATGAACATGGGAATAAATCGGGTAAACTACTAGCAAGATCACTGAAGCCCAAAAGAGCAGCAAATACCATTCACTCCCTTACTGACTTCAGAGGAGAGAAAGTAGTGACCAATACTGATATAGCCCGGCAATTTGTTCAGTATTACACAAAATTATACAATTTAGATCCCCAAGCATACCATGAGCGGACTACAAATAGAGACAAAGAGATTAGCGATTTCCTAAAAAAAAATTCAGCCCTAACCCTATTACAGACGCAGAAGCTATAGACCTAGAAAAACCGATTGCATCCGAAGAACTAGACCTGGTCTTAAAACAAATTAAACCAGGTAAAAGTCCAGGTCCGAACAGTCTAACAGCTACCTATTATAAAACATTTCCAGATATCCTCAAACCACACTTCCTAAAAGCGTATTCACACCCTCACAACATGCCCCTCACCACCACAAGACCTTCTGACGGCATATATTACAGTGGTGCCCAAACCAGACAAGGATCCAACATTTGAAACCAATTACGGACCAATCTCCCTCCTTAATGTGGATCTAAAAATTTATGCAAAAATACTGGCCAATCGCTTGCTACCCCTCCTGCCCAAACTTGTTTCGCTAGATCAAGTAGGGTTTATACCCGTCAGGGAAGCAAGAGATAACACACTGAAAGCTATTAGCATTCATCATTGCCTCAGAAAAACATGTAAACAAGTTTTTTTCCTTTCCCTGGATGCTGAGAAGGCATTCGATAGAGTGGCCTGGGACTTCATGACGGGGGCTCTCAAGGTCATAGGTTTGAGAGATCACATGTTACACTTTATCTCGGCCCTGTACGCAAACCCTACCGCCAGGGTCCATGTAAATGGCCACCTATCGGATGCCTTCTCAATAACGAACGGAACAGGCCAGGGATGTCCTCTATCCCCAATAATTTTCATACTGACATTAGAACCGCTCCTCCGCCGTCTAAGAGCAAACACTGACATTAAGGGAATCGAGATACAGCAGAACACGTACAAATTGTCGGCTTTTGCCGATGATGTTCTCCTGTTCTTGACGGAACCACATATCTCTTTACCCAACTTGCTTAAAGATCTATCGCTATTGAAGACATTATCTAACCTTCAAATAAACCTAGATAAATCTAGAGCCCTAAATATCTCACCAAACGCTAGAACAATGCCGACAAAACTATCCATTTAAATGGGACCCATTGGCGATTACATATTTAGGAATCCAACTACCATCCCACTTATCTGACTTATACGCCAAGAATTTTCTGCCCTTACTACAGAGCATTCAGCTTGACCTAAGGTCTTGGTCTAAGGGCAGACTCTCGTGGTTCGGCAGAGCATCTGCCATCAAAATGAATGTCCTTCCTAGAATCCTCTATGTGATGCAGACGGTCCCTATCAAACTACCCAAGGCTTTCTTTATCTCAATCCACAGAGCTTGCTCGGAATTTATATGGGGGAAATCATGACCCAGAATAAGCTTTGAGAGGTTAACGATCCCAAAGTTGAAGGGAGGAATTGGCCTCCCTGACTTTGGGAAGTACTATCAAGCTTGCCAGCTCACCAGAATTGTTGACTGGAACGTACACTCCAAAACGAAAGCGTGGGTAGACATTGAACATGCTTTTTCATCAATACCTATACGTCAAATACCTTGGATCACAGAGACTTACATACCGAGAGAGTGTACAATGCACCCACTAATAGACTCCACACTCCACACATTTAGAGAAACATGTCGTCGAATCAAGCTATCCACCGTGCCGTTTCCTCTTACACCTATACACTTAAATCCAGAATTCCCTCCCGGAATGAGTAACAACTTTCTACATCACCCCAACACTAACACGGCTAGGGATATACGAGCTGAAAACGTCTTCTCCGGACCCAATTTCTTACCCCATACAAGTCTAGCTGAACAAATTCCAAGATGCCACATCTCCTTCTGGACGTACATGCAAATCAAATATTTCCTTGACGTTCCCAAATTGTGCCCCAAGTTTACAAGGCCCTACACGGCATTTGAAACACTCTGCACTAAGGACTCCCCGCAAAGACATACAATCTCAGATATTTATGCTATTCTGTTCTCAAAGATTGAACCAAAAGATAACAAAGCTAGCAGAGAATGGGAAAAGGAACTAGGTATAGATCTGACCAAAGATGAGTGGGAACTCATCTCCTGCATGCACAAAGGGACAGTTAATGTATCAGCCCAGCAGAATAGCTGCAAGCTATTCTCCAGATGGTACAAAACCCCACTGGTACTCCACAAAATATCCCCACACATACCATCAACATGTTGGAGATGCTTTAAAGAAAAGGGTTCTCTTCTGCACATTTGGTGGACATGCCCTCGCATCACTCCATTTTTTAAAGAGATTCACCGCCTAATCTCACAAATTACCACTCACTCGATTGACTTTACACCCGCACAAATGTTACTTCATCATTCTTCCATCCCCAAAAAGCATTACAACAAATCACTACCTATGCATTTATTAAATGCAGCGAAGATGGCACTCCCAGTATGCTGGAAATCCCCAAACCCTCCTACTATTAAAGACTGGTTTAAAAGAGTTAATAAAATAGAAGAGATGGAAGATCTTATCCATCAAGCAAATGAAACACAAGCAAAATTTAGGGAAACATGGGCTTGTTGGCAGCACTTCAAATCTACAAACGAATATTCCCGCCATTGGGATCTTTAAATTAGACCCGCTCATGAGACCTGGGCTAGGGTGAAGAGGAGGGGAGGCCACCCACCCTCTTTCTCTTATATCGCATTTCCCCCTGCTCTCCAGTTCTGTTCTTTTGTTATTTCTTTCCCTCTCCCTTCCCACTATCTTGCCCCACTCACCTCCTCCTTATGGATCCTTCCAAACGCTTCTTAGATATGCCAACTAAATACCATCTTTCTCCAAGCACATTACCAAAAGCGATATAACCTCAACACCTGCCGTACACCCCAGCTACGATATAGTTAGTAAATTTTCATCCTTTCACGACGCATTAGACACAAATCCCATATTCCACATGGACATCATGACTCAGGCTACTCAGTCTTGGGAGGCTACGGGTCCAGTGACCGCTCCCAACCTGACTAGCGACTGCTCTCTTACCAGAGGACAGTCCATGGAGAAAAATTTTAGGGCTTACCCTTTGGTAAAACAAAAGGAGAAAAAAAGGGAAAAAAAAAAGTGATGAGAAAACAGAAGAAAGCACTTAACACTCAGCCTTCCTCGGAATAAACTAACAGGAGTAAGAGAGAAGCAAAGACTGTATGGTTATCGAAAATGTATTTATATACATATTTCAGTTTACTGATATGAGCATACTGTTATACCTACCCTTATTATGATGTTTCTAAATGCAAAATTTCTGTACTATTGTTACATTTCAATAAAGCTTTTCTTGGAAAAAAAAAAAAAGACCCAAATAACACTTCAAAAACTAAATGAGACAAGAAACGAATTAAGAGCCCTCCTAATCAATAATCACGCAAGGTACCTTAATAGATTAAAATTGAACCATTATTCACAAAACAACAGAGCAGGCAAATTTCTTTTTAATAGGAAGGCTTTTTTATGTTTGTTTTGCATAAAGTTTAGAACGCATAATAATCAGGAATGATAAATTGTTCTAATTGGTTTCTGTAAATTATTATTTTTTTTTTTTTTTTCCAAACAAGGTTTTTATTGTGGAAACAGGAAACCAAGATATGACATAAAGAGGTATGCATAAAAAGTGATGTACATAAGGAGAAACGGCAAAAAGCAGGCAAATTTCTTGCCATGCAAATTAGACAAAAACAATCCAAACAGAAAATCCAGAAATTAATCCACCATAGAAATAGGGAAATCCATATTTAATCCACAAGAAATAGCAAATGCCTTTGCAGCCTTCTATGAAGAGCTCTACAATTTAAACAAAGATAAAACTATCCTTCAACCCCAGAAAGCAGACATAAATCAATTTCTAAAGAATATTAACCTCCCTAAAATAAATCTAAATACCCTTGATATTTTGAATCAACCAATCAAGGAAGAAGAAATCAACAAGGTCATACAAAACCTATCCAGAAACATAGCTTCAGGTGTGGACGGACTATCAAGTGAATATTATATTGCATTCAACTCAATACTCACCCCATTTTTAAACAAAAATTTTAATCAAGCCGCCAGCAATACACCCTTCCCCTCAGAAATGCTTGAGTCTATCATTATAACGATTCCTAAGCAGGGAAAAGATCCGTCCATACCCAGTAATTACAGACCCATTTCCCTACTAAATATGGACTTGAAAAAGTATTCCAAAATCATTGCGAACAGATTACTAGACATAACTCCCCAACTCATAGGACCGGATCAGGTAGGGTTTGTAAAAGGACTTCAAGGCCCAGATAGTACCAGAAGGATGATAAACCTTATAAATTACATTGGAAATAACCGGATGCCTTCTCTGCTTCTGGCGTTAGACGCAGAGAAGGCCTTTGACAGGGTACATTGGCTATATATTGAAGAGGCCCTGAAAAATTTGGATTCAAGGGCTTTATATTGAAAGCCATAATGTCTTTATATACATTACCAACAGCTAGAGTATTCACTGCAGGAAATATTTTAAATAGATTCTCCCTGTCTAATGGTACAAGACAGGGATGCCCTCTATCCCCTATAATATTTTCATTAATAATTGAACCCTTAGCAGCACAAATTAGAGCTAATCCCGATATAAAATGTATCAAAATCGGAGTAGTTGAACAGAAATTAGGACTTTTGCAGATGACATCATCCTAACGCTGTCATCCCCAGAATGCTCTCTACCTGAGATCAATAAAGTAATAGAGGCCTTTGGTCCTACTATAAAATAAATCCTAGTAAATGTCAAATACTACCTATGAATATCCCCACCAACCAGATCACTCAGATGAAACAAAGGTTCGATTGTGATTGGAATAATTAATTCATTAATTATCTTGGCATTAAGCTTACCTACCCAGTATCAAGACTATATGAAGATAATTTTCCAATCCTCCAAGAAACTATGAAACAAGATTGCCTAAACGTCAAAAAATCTAAACTTTCATGAATTGGAAGGATTGCTCCAATCAAAATGCAAATTCTTCCTAAAATCCTATGCTATTTTCGGTCGATTCCAATACCTATACCTGCAAAGTTTTTCTCGCAGGCCAACAAGAAAATGAGTGATCTGGTTTGGAACGGGAACAAACCACGAGTGGCTATGGCAATACTCACTACATTACAAGCCAAGGGAGGCATGAATCTCCCTAATTTGAGATGCTACTATTACGCAACACTATTAGATCAGATGAAATACTGGTTTAAGTATAAGGAATGTAAACTATGGTCCAACATTGAATACACGGTGGTAAGAGGAAATTATATATATGCCTTAGCAATAGCATACTACCTGCTTCCCAAAGTTATAGTTCCCAATTACCTCACAATCAAATCATCTCTAATTGCCTGGAAATACCTACTTAGTAAATTGACCCCTGAGACAGAGACATATCAAATTCCATTACCTCTTAGAACTCTTGATTACAGCAAAGCGCGGATAAATACTACCCCTGGATAATAAATGGCATAAATCTCTGTCTCAGGACCTTAAAACGCTCCTAATAAATAAAGTGAAACAGAAAAAATACCATAAATATTAACCCTGAGCCAACTATTGGAATAAATGGACAAGCCTGGAGGTTTCTCACCTTCAAAGATATCAAAAAGAAAGGAATTTCACTGTTCTACAATCTAGTCGCCTCCCACCCAATCAAAGAAAAAACAGATAATATGATTAAATGGGAGAGAGACATAGGAAAAACATTTTCCTGGGAAAAGTGGTCTAAAGCTATGCTAATTAATAGGAAGGCCTCCTCTTGCATAGAACATTGGGAAAACGCACAAAAGATACTGAACAGGTGGTACATCACTCCGTTCAGATTATCTAAAATATTTCCTCTATCTTCCCCCATCTGTTGGAGGTGCAATACTCACACAGGAAATTTAATTCACATACTATGGGAATGTAAAATGCTCAGGAGCTTTTGGAGATCAATCTCCAATTTTATAGCCTCCCTCACAGGGAATATAATTCAGCCTACCCCAGAAACAGCACTGCTAGGAATTAATCTAGATATATATCCTACTACGCACAGGACTATTGTAGCAAACATTCTAACAGCCTCCAGATTAACCACAGCTAAATTATGGAAAACAGACCAAGCCCCTAATCTGTCTGAAGTAGTTATAAAACTGAACTTCACTGCCCACTATGAACTCATGTTAGCACACAAAAATGGTTCCACTAACAAATTCATTAAACTATGGAAAGAATGGATATCCCACCCTAGGGCACCAAAACTCCTGAAAAATAAGATTACTTATTAAAAAGTACTTTGGGTAAATCAATAACTTCTGATATCACACATAAAAGTTCTAACCCCCTACAAAAACCAAGTCCTACCACTGGTTCCTTGTACCTCACCTAGTATTTTAGTCTTATTTGCAGTATGTTCCCATTGGGGTAAATAGGACTACTAAAATGGGAAAGTTAGAGGAACCAGATACCAATATCACTCTAATTACAATTTGTGATCCTCTTTTACTTTTATTTTCATTTACTCAAGTGTATGCTCAGATACGCTTGTCTTCTTTCCCTTTTTTTTTGTTGGTTTCTGTTCCTTTCCTGTCTTATTATCATTTATAGATGATTTAATTGTACAATAAGTAAATACTTATACAAGGTAATGTCGGTATGGATTACAATTTGATTAATCTGACTTTTAACCAGTACAGAACCGCGCTATAGCCAAAAGACGGCTACAGCGCGGCTCTGAAAATCCGGGAGGACGTCCATGGACATCCTGCCTCATGCACGCTCCCTGCACGCACTCGCAGCCTGCAGCGGTGCGCTCTCACTACCGCCGCACGCTGCGTGGGCATGCCCGCCGATCACTTGTAGCAGCCTCAGAATGGGGAACCAATGTAAACACGGCGGTTCTCCATTTTGTGAATGGGACATGACAGATCTACTGATTCCTGTCACTGGGATAAGTTAGATCTGTTATGTCCCGACCAGCCCATCCCCCCCACAGTTAGAACACACCCAGGGAACACTGTTAACCCCTTCACTGCCCCCTGTAGGTTAACCCCTTCACTGCCAATGACATTTATACAGTAATCAGTGGACATTTACATTTCTGATCGCTGTATAAATGTCATTGGTCCCAAAAATGTGTCAAAAACGTCCAACATGTCCGCTGCAATATCGCAGTCCCGGTAAAAATCGCAGATCGCCGCCATTACTAGTAAAAAAAATAGTAAAAACGCCATAAATCAATTCCCATAGTTTGTAGGCGCAATTGCTTTTGCGCAAACCAATCAAAATACGCCGATTATTATTTTTTTACCAAAAATATGTAGAAGAATATATATCGGCCAAAACTGATGAATAATTTTCTTTTTTATATATTTTTGGGATATTTATTATAGCAAAAAAGT
>BLSH010412557.1:456330-470988 GCA_018402905.1 Glandirana rugosa
AAAAAGGTACGGGGACCGCGTCGCCCGTTCCCGGGCGCTCGGCCGTTCCGATGATGTCCCCAGTCTTTTTCTGGGATCGTCACGTTTTTGCTTTTTCGTCTCCTATTCGCCTCCCGACGTTGATGCGGGAGTCTTAAGTTCGATGGGAAGAACCTGTCTGGGGGTAGAGTGCTGAACTCTATCCTGTACCCGGAGGACACCACTTCCTGCACCCACCGGACAGAAATGCGGGCAGTCCACCTGTCTGCGAACCCCAGAAGACATCCCTGAAGATCGGGTGGGGGCAACCCATCATGCAGAGGAGGGCTTATCCTCTGCTTTTTCGTTTTTGCACTGCTAGGGTCTTTTTCTGACCCCTGTAGTAGCCTTGCCGGCTCGCGGGCCCTTGCCCGCTGCGCCAGGGGCATGGAAAAACCTCTTCTGACCCGAAGAGACAGGCCCCTGCTTGCGGCAAAAGTGGGAAAGCTTTAGCAGAGTGCCAAGCCAGGGACACAGTGGGTTAGCGTGGGTGAAGCTTGAGAAGTATACAGCAGGTTAGCTGTGGAAGAGCTCGGGGGTTCCAGCAGAGGCTGGGGACTTAGAAGTCTAGAGAGACAGGGAGTTCAGTGAGTGAAGATGTACAGTAAGAGACGGTCAGATGTAAGAGAAGATCTGCAGCAGGATACTGTGAGTTACGTGTGCAGATCTATATTGAATTGTTGAAAGTAGCAGTTCTACAACACACAGTTGCTGCATCCAGCTTAAAAGCCCTCTACCAGTATAGCTGTCTGCCTATTACCATTTTTGTCTGCAGAGTCCGCCAATTGCATCTACCCATGAGTGCCCTGGCCCTAACCCTCTCTCCCCAGTTCTTGTTAAGAGATAATAAATCTCTTTTTGCATTCAAAAAATGACTGGCACCCATGTTTCCAACTTGCATTACACCCACCATGCCTAATAACCTGCACCTTGAGGAGGAATATCAGCTCTCCCTGACTCTGGAGGTCACCACTAGGTCTCTAGAGGGCTGGGACATCGCTACACTAGGGATGCGCCGATACCATTTTTTTAACACTAAATACCGATACCAATTACTGATACCTATCGCCCAGGAAGAGAGGTGGTTGTCAAGGAGTTGGGTGATGGCAGAGTGGGAGTAGAGGGTAAGCGAGGGCAGGTAGTTGAGGGTGGGGGTGAAATATGGCTTGTGGGGTGGGAGAGTTGGGATAGATAAGCCTGTGATCGCTGGGGGGGGGGGGGATGGAGATAGGAGGGATATTGGGAGACATGGGGGCAGAGGTGACAGCTGGTGGAGGGAAGGAGGAGGCAATAAGAAGAAGCGACTGCAGGTATTGTACAGGAGACAGTCAGAATGCAAGCATGGTACAGAAGACAGCCAGAGACTGCAGGCATGGTATAGGAAAAAACAAGAAGGGCCAGGCGCAACTATGAAACCTAAAGGACACAAAGGATGATGGGCAATAGCAAGATGGCCCCAAATAGGGGAATATACCCGCTTCCTGAGCGTGGAGTGTAGCAGTCGCTCCCTAACTCTGAGGACAAAGAGACAGAAAATAAAACCATAGAGGGTCCACTGCAACAGAGGAGGGGTTTGTGGACAAAAATTTGATCAAAATCAATGTACTAAATAACAGACCATTTATTGTAGGACAGTCCAATAATTGATGAAGGATTTAAGTAAAAAATTAAAAACAAAAATTATAAATAGTCCATACAACATAATTAAAAACAGAGCTCATAAATGAAGGGATGGATATACACTCAGTGATCCGGAGTGTGGATGAAAAGGTGGATGGCTGGAAGTGTCTGAACCTGCAGCACAGGGGAAGTGTAGATGTAACTAGACGTTGTGGCACATAGAAGGAAGTACTGTGAAGGAGCGTGGCAGCCGTGGATCACCCTCAATCAGCTGGAGCTGGCAGCCCAGCAGGGAGACATACAAATACAGCTCAAAGGATGCCAGGGAGCTGGCCTGCCAGTACATAGGGAGAAGGCAGATGCTGAAAGAACCGTGTAAATCATATAGTAATACTGCGCTAGAGGAAAGAATGCGTGTTGATACTACAGGAGAGGGTATGAGCTGCTGCTCTATCTCACAACTAGAAGATAAGTATAATATGTCAAAACCCTGAGCAGTGCTAGGTCCTATTCAATGTGACAAGAACAGGCTAATACCCCTCTTTGTCGTGATATAAATAGAACTGAGCACTACTAATGATCCAATTCGTGGATGCAAAAGCCAAATGAAGGTAAAAAACAGTCTTAGGGGATTGCTAATAAATGTCCTTGCTGAACACTATGCACTAGAAATAGACAGTCTTTGTAGAAAAAATAGATAAAGATCCTTGATAGTTGAACCGCCACACCAGGCGCAGAGAAGGAAGAGGAGACACCCGATGTGTTACACAGCACTGCATGCAGTGTGAATCCTTCACCAGACAGCTAATGTGTTTACCAGATGCAGCTGGTAAAACCGCCTTTGGCTTTCTACCCTGCCAGGGTCCCCCTACAGCAGTGGTTCTCAACTCCAGTCCTCGGGACCCACTAACAGGCCAGGTTTGCAGGAAAACTGAAATACATCACAGGTGATATACTTTGCTGCTCAGTGATTGCAGTATTCTAGTCTGCATCTCCCCAAGGTAATACTGAAAATCTGGCCTGTTGGTGGGTCCCGAAGACAGGAGTTGAGAACCACTGCCCTACAGGGATGTGGGATCCTTTCACACTGCAGATGTTCCAACTGGAAACGCTTGGTGTCCAGGATCAAACCGCAATGAATACCCAGAGGGATGTAAGAAGAGCCAAATAGTGTAATCCAGTAACACTTAAGTAGATTTATTAATATAAAATAATGCACTTACATGGTATAGATGAAAAATCAGCAGTGTAAAAATGTGCTGGCCAGCACTCACAGAACCAATCGTGTCGGCACTCACAAGACAGATTGTGTCCGATGCGATCGGAGGGTGAGTGCTGGCCAGCACATTTTTACACTGGGTATTCATTGCGGTTTGATCCTGGACACCGAGCGTTTCCGGTCGGAACTTCTGCAGTGTGAAAGGATCCCACATCCCTGTAGGGGGACCCTGGCCGGGTAGAAAGCCAAAAGGCGGTTTTACTAGCTGCATCCGGTAAGCACATTAGCTGTCCACTGAAGGATTCACACTGCATGCAGTGCTGTGTAACTGGTGTCTCCTCTTCCTACTCTGCGCCTGGTGTGGCGGTTCAACTATCTTTATCTATTTTTTCTACAAACACTGTATTTCTAGTGTATAGTGTTCAGCAAGGACATTTATTAGCCATCCCCAAGACTGTTTTTTACCTTGATTTGGCTTTTGCATCCATGAATTGGATCATTAGTAGTGCTCAGTTCTATTTATATCACGACAAAGAGGGATATTAGCCTGTTCTTGTCACATTGAATAGGACCTAGCGCTGCTCAGGGTTTTGACGAGATGCTGAAAGAAGCCTGTAGAGCGGGGGTGCCACCCGCTGCTCTAGTTCCGGGTTGCAGACGTCCTCCCCCTCTTGTCCCAGCCCTCAGTGCAAGGATTGGGAAGAAGCTCAGCGGCCACAATGTCCATGGTGGGGGGGGGGGCTACAACTGAAATCTGGGGAGCACCCCCATAGATCTGGCCATGGACAGCAGGTTGCCTCATCGGTCTCTCACGGGGGAGGAGCTGGCCAAACAGCACACGGAGGAGGGAGAGAGCCCCGCTGCTCAGTGCAACAGGATACCTCCCATACAGTGTCTACATACAGAACTCCTCCTGTTCTCTGCCTCAGCATTCAGCCAGGGAGAGCCTGGATCCAGCACTTTATGTGGCTGGGAGTCAGAGCTGGAGGAGGGAGGTGTGCAGCGCAGAGACAAGGCTGGTGAGCTGTTAGAACAGGCAGCCTAGCGGCCCAGCCCACCGGGTGGGCCTGCACCCATCGATGCCACTGGGAGGAGGAGGCTTAGATGGCGGTCTGCTCCCAAGCGTATCGGCATCGGTTTCCAGTATCAGAGTACCAATACTCGCAGAAATGGCTGATACAATTATTGGTGCAACCCTACCTAAAACAATTCTTTAACCAGTACAGAACCGCGCTATAGCCGAAAGACGGCTACAGCGCAGCTCTGAAATTCCGGGAGGAAGTCCATGGACGTCCTGCCTCGTGCGCGCTCCCCACGCGCACTCGCAGCCTGCGGTGGCGCGCTCTCGCTCATCGAGTCCGCCCGAGACCCGCGATCATTTGTAGCAGCCTCAGAACGGGGAACCGCCGATGTAAACACGGCGGTTCTCTGTTCTGTGAATGGGACAAGACAGATCCACTGATCCCTGTCATTGGGATCAGTTAGATCTGTTATGTCCTGACCAGCCCACCCCCCCCCCACAGTTAGAACACACCCAGGGAACACTGTTAACCCCTTCACTGCCCCCTGTAGGTTAACCCCTTCACTGCCAATGACATTTATACAGTAATCAGTGGACATTTACATTTCTGATCGCTGTATAAATGTCATTGGTCCCAAAAATGTGTCAAAAACGTCCAACATGTCCGCTGCAATATCGCAGTCCCGGTAAAAATCGCAGATCGCCGCCATTACTAGTAAAAAAAATAGTAAAAACGCCATAAATCAATTCCCATAGTTTGTAGGCGCAATTGCTTTTGCGCAAACCAATCAAAATACGCCGATTATTATTTTTTTACCAAAAATATGTAGAAGAATATATATCGGCCAAAACTGATGAATAATTTTCTTTTTTATATATTTTTGGGATATTTATTATAGCAAAAAAGTAAAAAAATATTGTTCTTTTTTCAAAATCATCGCTCTTTGTTTGTTTATAGCGCAAAAAATAAAAACCACAGAGGTGATCAAATACCACCAAAAGAAAGCTCTATTTGTGGGAAAAAAATGATAAAAATTTTGTTTGGGTACAACGCCCGCATGACCGCGCAATTGTCATTCAAAATGCGACAGCGCTGAAAGCCTAAAATTGGTCTGGGCAGGAGGGGGGTTTAAGTGCCCAGTAAGGAAGTGGTTAAGGAAACTCTACTCAACTCGTTTTTGTACCTGTATTTTGAAAATTCAATAAACACTTTTAAAATGGAAAAAAAAGTAATTTATTTCAACACTTTCAGCATCTTTGGAGCATGTTTGGGGAGCTAAAAAAAAATAAGGCACCAAAAATACACCTTCCCATTGAAAGCAATAGAAAACACAGTAAAACTGCAACAAAAACACTGTAAAACAGAAGCAAAAATGCACCCGCAGTGCAGTTCTGGTGCGTTTTTTGAGTCCCATTTAAAAACCACACAGCAAATGCGGTAAAATCGTGATGAAATCGCAGGAAAAGCGCATATGCATTTTTGCAGCGGATCAGTGTGAAAGTGCCCTTAACCAAGCTGCTCATTTATGAGCTTATGCTTATAAACTGCATAAAGTATCCATAAGTGGCCAGGGCACCCTGTAACAGCCATGAGCCAAGTGGTCACCTGACAACTTGGTTCATAGACATAGGGTACTGACCAAATTTAAGTGGCTTTGCACCATCTAATCACTGTAATGATCAATCACAGTAATCACAGATGTAGCACCCTTCTAGTTAGGTCCTAGTGAGATAAGTAAGGCCCCTTTCACATGGACGTGCCATTCAGATTTGCCTTTCCGTTTTTTGAGGTGGACATGAATGGACAATCCATGCACTCCTATGGAGCGACGGATGTCAGCGGAGATATGTCCGCTGACACCCGTCGCTCTCCGATCTGCTCCAGACCCGTAAAGTCTGATGAACAGCAACTCCATTTTTCCATCCATCTGCGGATCGGATCTGATGACAACGGACAGATGGATCCGTTGTCATCCAATTTCCCATAGGGGAGAGCGGGGCTCTGACGGATCTGTCTCTGCACAGTGAGCGGAGACAGATCCGTCAACCATCGGCTCAGCGGGGTTCAGCAGAGCTAAATGGAGTAAATTTAGCGTAGGGACGAGCACGTCCTCTCTGGTCTACGAACCACGGATTAGAGCATGCCGGCTCCTGCAGCAGAGCGGGGTTCACACATAAAAACAGGCAGATAATTCCTGGGTTCCGGGGTTGGCACCGATAAATGTGAGTGTGTTTCTCATATATTTTTATGGATTTTTAATAAACTATGGTATACACAAACTCAAACTAAATCTATCCAAAACCGAGCTCATCATTTTTCCTCCCCCACATGCCCCTTCCCCTGATCTCTCTGTCAAGATCAATGGCACAACTATCAGCGCATCCCCGCATGCCAAGGTCCTAGGTGTAATCCTTGAATCTGATCTATCCTTTAGGCCCCACATCCAATCTCTGTCCAAATATTACTGCCTCAACCATCTCCAGAATGTGCCCCTTTCTAACCAATGATACCACAAAGCTCCAAGTTCAATCCCTGGTCATCTCTCAGGTCGACTACTGCAGTTCTCTTCTCATTGGCTTATCTTAACATAGGCTATCCCCCCTTCAATCCATCATGAATGCTGCTGCAAGGCTCATCCACCTTACCAACCGCTCCATGTCTGATACTCCTCTCTGTCAATCTCTCCACTGGCTTCTGCTTACCCAACAAATTAAATTCAAAATACTAACAACTTACAAAGCCATCCACAACTAAGTCCCCAGCTACATCACTAGCCTAGTCTCAAAATACTAACCTAATCATTCTCTTCGTTCCTTCCAAGACCTCCTGTTCTCTAGCTCACTCGTCACCTCCTCCTTTGCTCGCCTCCAGGACTTTTCCAGAGCCTCTCCCCTCCTATGGAAATACCTACCCCAATCTGTTTGATTATCTCCTACTCTGTTTGCTTTTAGGTAATCCCTGAAAACCCTTCTCTTCAAAGAAGCCTATCCTACCCATCCTACCCACACCTAACAACTGTACTTTTATTTTCTTCATCAGCTCATCCCCCACAGTTATTACCTTTTGTATCACTTGACTCTCCCTTCTAGATTGTAAGCCTTAGTGAACAGGGCCCTCTGATTCCTCCTGTATTGAATTGTATTGTAACTGTACTGTCTGCCCTCATATTGTAAAGCGCTGTAAAAACTGTTGGCGCTATATATAAATCTTGTATAATAATAATAATGATATACACTATGAGATCCCTTTCTGTTTGATCCCTCCCTGCATGAGAGCTGTCTCTTAGTTCTGTGTTAGACCCCTTTCACACTGGGGCCATGGCCGCCTTCACGGTGAAGTGCTGCTCATTTTAGCGGCACTTTACCACTGTTTAAGTGGCGCTTTTGCTCCGCTTTTCGGCCGCTAGCAGGGAGCTTTTAACCCCAAAAAAAGGGGTTAGAAACTCCCGTGTTGTGGCACTTTTGAAGTGCTTTTCAGGCGCTCCGGAAGCGCTACCCATTCATTGCAATGGGCAGGGGCGTTTTGGGAGCACAGTATACAGTACTCCTAGCCTGCCCCAAAGATGCTGCTTGCAGGACTTTTCTGAATGTCCCACAAGCGCACTTCACTGAGGCAGTTTTCAGGTGCTTTACAGGCGCTATTTCTAGCGCTAAAACGCCTGAAAACTGCCTGTGTGAAAGGGGTCTTAAAGAGGCTGTAAGAAGAGGAGAGAGGCCACGCACAGCGGAGCTATAGAAAAGCATTTGCAGACCCTTTATGGCATATGCTAAAGGGGGTCATCTCGTCTAATGAGTTTGAACTCACTGCGGTTGGGGCGCAAACCTGAGTGGAGCGTTGGCAGTGGAGATCACCTTAATTCATATAGAAGGACAGCATCACTTTAGCACTTTTTTGAGCACTGGCACTCTATGTAAGAAGATTTATTGGTATCACTTTGGACTTTCTTGATTTTTTCACAGATTTTTCTTGCAGACACTTTTTATTTAATTGTACAGTATCTCACAAAAGTGAGCACACCCCTCACATTTTTGTAAAGTAGTGAGTGTACAGCTTGTATAACAAATGTGAATTTGCTGTCCCCTCAAAATAAATAAATAAACACACAGCCATTAATGTCTAAACCACTGGCAACAAAAGTGAGTACACCCCTAAGTGAAAATGTCCAAATTGGGCCCAAAGTGTCAATATTTTGTGTGGCCACCATTAGCTTCACAGGTCATTTCCACTCCTCCATGACAACATCACGGAGCTGGTGGATGTTAGAGACCTTGCGCTCCTCCACCTTCTGTTTGAGGATGCCCCACAGATGCTCAATAGGGTTTAGGTCTGGAGACATGCTTGGCCAGTCCATCACCTTCACCCTCAGCTTCTTTAGCAAGGCAGTGGTTGTCTTGGAGGTGTGTTTGGGGTCGTTATCATGTTAGAATACTTCCCTGTGTACTGTACAAGATAGATCTTGTTTGAGCAGCACTTTTCCCTCTTATTTATCTTTACAATGTTTTACTATACAGTTTTTTTGCAGCTGCTGCTGTAGCCCATCTGCTGTGCAGAGGGTAAGGAAATTTGTTTATATGAACAACATTACTTGCTGTTCCAACAGCGCTTGCATAACATACTATGTGTCTCTTATTTTAAAGTGACTGTGCCTATGAAAGTGCCTTTATCTAATACTTGTGTTGAACCAATTTATGTGCAAAACTTTTAAAACATCATATTATTATGTGGTACAATTAAAACATCATATACAAATAATTCATTGTTAAGAATAAGTGCTGGTGCCTTTAAATACTATGCAAAAAGTCTATATTTCAAAAGTGCCAGTGATAGTTTGTTTTGAAGATAAAATTGAAGGTAAAAAAGATTTCTTCAGGGCAATCACAAAAAATTTCTTAGCTTTCTTAAATCATAAAAACGTGCCCGTGCCGTGCTGGGTGCTCGAATAAGATAAGTGGTTGTGGGTTTTTTCCCCGCTTACCAGACTCTGTGGACTCTCCTACCGTACGGTAGGAGAAGTCACTTGCGCTTTAGGTCTACAATCCGACCTGTGGATGTGGTGTCATCTGCTTCCCTTGCTTCCTTTGTCCGTTAGCAAACCATTAGGAAATGAATAAAAAGAATCTCATCGCGTACATCTCTTGTAAAAGGATTTATTAAGCCACTTTCCACAGTACAATTCAACAATCACACTGCGAGCACTCCGTGAACACCGCCACTGAATGCTGGTGGTCACTTTCGTTCCCGCCCACCTTCGTTTGCGCTTCACAGGAGCGTGGCTATGTACACCTTGGGCTTAATAAATCCTTTTACAAGGAAGCAAGGGAAGCAGATGACACCACATCCACAGGTCGGATTGTAGACCTAAAGTGCAAGTGACTTCTCCTACCGTACGGTAGGAGAGTCCACAGAGTCTGGTAAGCGGGGAAAAAACCCACAACCACTTATCTTATTTGAGCACCCAGCACGGCACGGGCACGTTTTTATGATTTAAGAAAGCTAAGAAATTTTTTGTGATTGCCCTGAAGAAATCTTTTTTACCTTCAATTTTATCTTCAAAACAAACTATCACTGGCACTTTTGAAATATAGACTTTTTGCATAGTATTTAAAGGCACCAGCACTTATTCTTAACAATGAATTAATTGTATATGATGTTTTAATTGTACCACATAATAATATGATGTTTTAAAAGTTTTGCACATAAATTGGTTCAACACAAGTATTAGATAAAGACACTTTCATAGGCACAGTCACTTTAAAATAAGAGACACATAGTATGTTATGCAAGCGCTGTTGGAACAGCAAGTAATGTTGTTCATATAAACATACTTCCCTGTGACCCAGTTTCCAAAGGGAATGGATCATGCTCTGCTACAGTATGTCACAGTACATGTTGGCATTCATGGTTCCCTCAATGAACTGTAGCTCCCCAGTGCCGGCAGCACTCATGCAGCCCCAGACCATGACACTCCCACCACCATGCTTGACTGTAGGCAAGGCACACTTGTCTTTGTACTCCTCACCTGGTTGCTGCCACACACGCTTGACTCCATCTGAACCAAATAAATGTATCTTAGTCTCATCAGACCACAGGACATGGTTCCAGTAATCCATGGCCTTAGTCTTCTTGTCTTCAGCAAACCGTTTTCAGGCTTTCTTGTGCATCATCTTTAAAAGAGGCTTCCTTCTGGGACAACAGCCATGCAGATCAATTTGATGCAGTGTGCAGTGTATGGTCTTAGCACTGACAGGCCGACCCCTGCCCCTTCAACCTCGGCAGCAATGCTGGAAGCACTCATACATCTGTTTCCGAAAGACAACCTCTGGATATGACGCTGAGCATGTGCACTCAACCTCTTTGGTCGTTATGAGTGGAACCTGTGCTGTTAAACTGTTGTATGGTCTTGGCCACCATGCTGCAGCTCAGTTTCAGGGTCTTGGCAATCTTCTTATAGCCTAGGCAATCTTTATGTAGAGCAACAATTCTTTTTTTCCAGATCCTGAGAGAGTTCTATGCCATGAGGTGCAATGTTCAACTTCCAGTGACCAGCATGAGAGAGTGAGAGCGATAACACCAAATTTAACACACCTGCTCCCCATTCGCACCTGAGACTTTGTAACACTAATGAGTCACATGACACCGGGGAGGGTTAATGGCTAATTGGGCTCAGTTTGGACATTTTCATTTAGGGGTGTACTCACTTTTGTTGCCAGCGGTTTAGACATTAATGGCTGTGTGTTGAGTTATTTTGAGGGGACAGCAAATTTACACTGTTATACAAGCTGTACACTCACTACTTTACATTGTAGCAAAGTGTCATTTCTTCAGTGTTGTCACATGAAAAGATAGAATAAAATATTTACAAAAATGTGAGGGGTGTACTCACTTTTGTGAGATACTGTATATAGATGAATTTATTGACAATCAGTTGTATTCATTTTAAGCACTGGTACCTTTACAAAGATGTTTTTTGATGCATTCTCTATTGCACTTATTTGAAGGTTTTTGAGTTTATTGGAGGGTGAGCATGTTTTAAATAATATAGAATACATGGTATTGCCTAAGTGATTGGAAAAACATATTTGCTATGCTACAAAGTTCTTTAGCTAAATTAATACCATATATTTCATGTTTACATCATTGAGTATTTGCAGTTTATACTGTAGAGTGCCTAATTCTTAGTTTACATTTTTTTCCCTGTCTATAACTAAAGTGATCCTGTAGTTTTCATCAAGAAAATGAGGTTGTGTTGTATGACAGTGAACCTGTGAGCTTGTCAAAATGAATAAAGTATCAGAATCAGCAAACAGGGAACAGTATAAGCTGCCAGCGGGTATTTTTTGTTCTAGCTACAGTTTGCTAGCGGCGCCCAGCTCCCTGCCAGGGGGCTTCTCTCAATGTCCCCAGAAAGGCCAGTCAAAATCCTTAGGAAAAGGAATCATCTTCAATGCCCACACAATATACTGTATAATCACTTTGACCTTTTGAATGACAAGCTACAAAGGCAAATTTTGGTCTCTTTTATTACTTTTTTGCTTGAAAATGACCTGGTTTTAACAAAAGATTTACTTTATATACTGTATATAGTTACACTATTATCTATTTTGGGTAGGAATTGAGTGGGATGAAATAACTAAATATTTTTACATTTCTGCATATGTGAAATGTTCCTGTGTGCAATGTTCCAGTTTAACCACTTCAATAGCGAGCACTTTTACCCCCTTCCTGCCCAGACCAATTTTCAGCTTTCGGCACTCTCACACTTTGAATGACAATTGCGCAGTCATGCTACACTTTACCCATAAGACATTTTTATAATTTTTTTTTTCACACAAATAGAGCTTTCTTTTGGTGGTATTTAATCACCACTGGTTTTTTTTATTTTCTACTAAATAAACGTAAAACAATGGAAATTTTTTTTAAAAAAAAAGCATTGTCTTTGTTTCTGTTAGAAAATGTTGCAAATAAATAATCTTTCATCATAAATTTAGGCCAAACTGTATTCTGCTACATTTCTTTGGTGAAAATAACCCAAATCAGTGTTTATTATTTAGTCTGTAGGAAAGTTATTGAATTTACAAACTATGATATATATATATGAAAATTGATCAATCCCGATGTACTGAAGGCCTATCTCATTTCTTGAGGTCCAAAAACCCCAGGACAGTACAAATACCCCCAAATGACGCATTTTTGGAAAGTATACAGTCCAAGGTATTTAACCACTTCAGCCCCGGAAGGATTTACCCTCTTAATAACCAGAGCACTTTTTGCGATTCAGCACTGCGTCGCTTTAACTGACAATTGCGCGGTCGTGCAACGTTGTACCCAAACGAAATTGGTGTCCTTTTTTTCTCACAAATGGAGCTTTCTTTTGGTGGTGTTTGATCACCTCTGCGTCACTTGTGATCACCGCAATAAACAAAAAAATGATTTTGAAAAAAAAAAAAAAAACAAACAATATTTTTTTACTTCTTACTATAATACATGAACAAAAAAAAAAATATAAAAAAAACAATTTTTTTTTCATCAGTTTTGGCTGATATGTATACTTCTACATATTTGTGGTAAAAAAATCGCAATCAGCATTTATTGATTGGTTTGTGCAAAAGTTGCCGTGTTTACAAACCATGAGAATTCATTTATTGCATTTCCACTATTTTCTTTTTACGAGTAATGGCGGTGATGTGCGATTTTTATAGGGACTGCGATATCGCGGCGGACATATCAGACATTTATGACACTTTTTTGAGACCACTGGAATTTATACATCGATCAGAGCTAAAAAAAAAAAAACACTGATTACTGTAGAAATGTAATTGGCAGGAAAAGGGTTAACCTGCAGGGGGCAATCTGGGGGTTAACTGTGTTCCCTGTATGTGTTCTAACTCTATGGGGGCTGGGCTGTCAGGGACATGACAGATCTAACTGATCCCGATTACAGGGATCAGTAGATCTCTGTCATGCAGCCTGTCAGAACGGGGAACCGCCGTGTTTACATCTGCGATTCCCCATTCTTCCTCTCTGACAGACGATCGCAGGTTGCTGGCGGACAAAGAGTCCGCCCAACCCACAGCCACACTCAGGGAGTGCGCAGCTTGCATGAGAGCGCGCCTGCACCGATCGCCGTTTATAGACGTGCTCTGCGCTATCGTGACACTTTGCCGCCATATATTGGCGTTACACGGTTGGCAAGTGGTTAATAAGAGGCATGGGAAGTTTTTTAAAGTTTTCATTTTTTTGTCACTAATATTTGGACTATGAATAAAAAAAAATCTTCACAATTTTTTTTTACATGCTGTCACCAAAGTACAGTACAGCTTTTCCATATGACTGGTGTGGCGGTGATCAGGGATACTGACTGGTGACAGTATGTAAAAAAAGGAAGCAATCAGGATTGTTTTTTACACATTATGATTGCATATACCAATGGATTTCATTCAGTGTTTTTTGTTGTGATTAGCTGTGATTGGTCAAAGCTAATCACATGGTACAAATGGGCTGTGATTGGCCCTATATGTACCATATGTTCACTGTGAGCAATCACAGCTAGAAACACAAATGTATACAATGGATGGCATAAAAGAAAGCCATCCATTGTTTGCAATTGTCATGTGATCTGCTGTGAGTGGTCACAGCAATCACATGACACTGGCAGAGGGATCAGTGACAGATCACACTGCTGCAAAGAGTTGTGTTCTGGGAAAACATTATATGACATCCTCCCAGAACATCAGTACTCCCAATTTAGTATAGGCCGGACGGGAAGGTGTTAAAAATAATGGCATTTGGTTTTAATGGCGTTGACGTTATTATATCTAAAGATGATTAGGTATCTTGGTTTCCTATGCATTAGGCCTCATTTACACCCGTACGAAAGGCTATATTTGTTAGATGTTCTGTATATCTGCAAACAGGCAGTCCCATTCATGTCTATTGGCATGCAGCAGCTGCACAGACACATTTGACATCTGCACCCCATTTGACAGCCCTGTGAGTGCATGTCCCTGAATGCACTCTGACCCGTATGGCTGTCAAATTAAAGCAGAGTTCCACCCAAAATGGAACTTTCACTTTAAGTACCGGTGACCCCCTGACATGCCACAATTGGCAAGTAATTTTTTTGGGGGGAGCGAGTACCTAGTTTTCACAGGTACCCAGCTCCCACTTACGCTCCTGGTGCTGCGGCCCCCCGAGCGGAAAATCACCTCTCCCCACTCCCTGCAATCTTCTGGGATAAGTCACAGGTCCCAAAAGATTGCCCAGCCATTCACAACACAGCCACAGCCGGGCACCCATACTTGCAATGCCGGCGCCATGGAGAGGAGCGAGGCTTCGGGCGGCCGCATAGCTGGCCTGTGGGACAGGTGAGTGTCTTTTTATTAACAGTCAGAAGCTACACTTTTTGTAGCTGCTGACTTTTAAATGGGTGGAACTCTGCTTTAAGACTAGTGGCTGTGTCTCACGAAGACAGCTCTTCACACGGGGGTAGGGGTAGGTAGCCCTGGGCTGGGACAAGGGGTTGGCAGGAGGGGCAGCTACCCTGGGCACTGTGGTATCATGTGATGTGGGGGGGCACCACAGGGGGATTGAGGTGGAGGGGATTTGTGTTGAGAAGGGGAATTTGGGGCACGGTAAAAGGTAATTATTCTAGGAGGGCAAATTTTTGGAGGTGTGCCAGGAGTGGTGATTTGGGGGGAATTTGTGTTGGGGGGGGGTGGGAGAAGAGGATTTGTGTGCTAGGAAGGGGGATTTGGGGGGGTTGCTATAAAAATAATATGG
>BLSH010412557.1:482757-507214 GCA_018402905.1 Glandirana rugosa
GTGGTGCCCCCCCCACATCACATGATACCACAGTGCCCAGGGAAGCTGCCCCTCCTGCCAACCCCTTGTCCCAGCCCAGGGCTACCTACCCCCCCCCATGTGAAGAGCTGTCTTCGTGAGACACAGCCACTAGGCTTAAAGCGGAGTTCCACCCATTTAAAACTCAGCAGCTACAAAAAAGTTTAGCTTCTGACTTTTAATTAAAAGTCACTCACCTGTCCCACAGGCCAGCTATGTGGCCGCCCGAAGCCTCACTCCTCTCCACGGCGCCGGCATTGCAAGTATGAGCGCCAGGCTGTGGCTTCACAGCCAGGAGCACACTGCGCATGTGCAAGCTGCGCATTGTGAATGGCTGGGCAATCTTTTGGGACCTGTGACGCATCCCAGAAGATTGCAGGGAGAGGTGAACTTCGGCTCGAAGCCACGGCGCCAGGAGCGGAAGTGGGAGCTCGGTACCTGTGAAAACTAGGTACCCGCTTCCCCCCAAAAAAATTACATGCCAATTGTGGCACGTCAGGGGGTCACCAGTACTTAAAGCAGAAGTTCCTTACTCCTGAAGAAGCGGATTGATCCGCGAAACCGGTCGGATGGGAAAGAAACGTACGGTTGGCCTTCCATCCCAAACCAAAAGGTCCAACCCCTGGGCCAATCGCCAATTCTCCTTCTAGACTTATAGCATTGCAGTATATGTATAACAAAATACTTTGTATGTAATTATACTTATTTGATTCATTGGTACCATGTATGTTTTATTATATTTTGTAATTGAATAAAAATTATTGTTTTATTATAATCTGTATGTTTCCTGAGTGCCGAGATAGTCCAAGCTTGCAATTCCCTGATTGAGACCTGTAACTGGGACAGGTCCAATCGTCCATCTTTCCATGTGCAGATACTAGTTCAGCCTTCTATATACAGAGTAACTGATTGCCACAAACTACACAATTTGTTTTTGTCACTACACTAAACTTTAGGGGTGCAATCACATAGGCAGTCACAGCCTGCTGTGATCGCGGCTGGGCACATTGGGTTTGATTTATTAAAGCTTGAAAGTGCAAAATTTGGTGCAGCTCCACACAGAAACCAATCAGCTTCAAGGTTTTATTGTCAAAGTTTGATTGAACAAGCTCAGGTTAGAATCTGATTGGCTAGCATGCACAGCTGCACCAGTTTTTTCTCTCTCCAGCTTTAGCAATCAACCCCATTGTATGGGCTTAGTAGCCACAGCTATTTGCACACCTGTCCATTTCAGTTGCAGGAATCACCAAAGTCTTGACACTGGAAATCGCAAGGTGTGTATTAGCCCATGTGAATGTAGCCTTAATGGGTGTTATCTGCTTGCCATAGGATTCTGCCTTTATACTATTTCTGCTTACATTATGTCATTATATACATTTCTTTTTCATGTTTTAATAGTTTGCCCAACACCCCTCCGACATGAACTTGAAAAAAAGGTGGATTGCATGTGGGATAAAAAAAAATCCATAATGAATAAATATCACAAATTGTTCTTAGGCCAGACTTTTTTGCTTTGAGGGAGTGTTGATTAATTGAAGCATGAATATGTTACTTTGGCCATTTTATGTCTGGTATGATTATAATATAAATGTGTCCTTATAGTTTTATATATATCATTTAACACATATGATTGACAAGGACACTATTGCCATTGTAAATATGCATTTAGAATCAATACTACAGAAAGTATACACATCAAGTGTGGATAAAAGACAATAAGGCTCGATTCACATCAATGCATTTTGCTTTTGAGCGTTTTTTTCAGTTCTTTTTGCTGTGCTCTCTGTGTTTTTTACCACGTTTTTACAGTGATTTTGCTGTGATTTTTGCCACAATTTGCGTTTTGCTTTTTTTTTGGGGGGGGGGGGGGTGGAAATTTTGCTGCTAGGCAGATTTAAAAATGCAAATCGCTGCAAAATCGTGCTAAAAATGCATCAAAAACGCAGCACTTGCGTTTTTCTTGCATGCCCTTTGAAGTCTATTACATGCAAAACGCTACATTTTGCAGGAAAAAAAGTCCCAGACCCTTTCCAAAAACGCAGAGGCACAAAAATGCATTCCATAGGAACCCATGTTAACCTCTTGCTAACTGGGCACTTAAATCCCCCTCCTGCCCAGACCATTTTTCGGCTTTCAACGCTGTTGCATTTTGAATGACAATTGCGCGGTTGTGTGACCTTGTACCCAAACAAAATTTTTATCATTTTTTTCCCCACAAACAGAGCTTTCTTTTGGTGGTATTTGATCACCTCCGCGGTTTTTATTTTTTGTGCTATAAACAAACAAGGAACAATATTTTTTTACTTTTTGCTATAATAAATATCCAAAAAAAAATATATAAAAAAAATTATTCAGTGGGTTTGGCCTATATATATTCTTCTACACATTTTTGGTAAAAAAAAATCGAAATCAGCGTTTATTGATTGGTTCGCGTAAAAGTTATCGCGTCCACAAACTATGGGGATTGATTTATGGCGTTTATATTATTTTTTTTTACTAGTAATGGCGGCGATCTGCGATTTTTATCGGGACTTTGATACTGGGGCGGACATGTCGGACATATTTTACACTTTACTGATGACATTTATACAGCGAACAGAAATTTAAATGTCCACTGATTACTGTATAAATGCCATTGGCAGTGAAGGGGTTAAGACTAAGGGGGCAGTGAAGGGGTCAGGTGTGTTCCCTGTATGTGTTCTAACTGTGAAGGGGCGGGGCTGGCAGGGACATAACAGATCTAACTGATCCCAGTGACAGGGATCAGTAGATCTGTTATGTCCCCTCTCACAGAACAGAGAACCGCCGTGCTTACATCGGCGGTTCCCCGTCCTGCAGCTCTGACAGGCAATCGCGGACATTGACATTTTTCACCATTGCAGTCATTTTCCATATTCATGCATGTCATATTTTTTTGTGAGCAGATACACAAATGAACTATTGCCACAGATAGTCATACAAGAGTGTAAGGCTGGGCTCACACTATCCGACAAAGAAACGGTCCGACTTTGATCCTACTTTGCCGTGCGATTCACGGTCCTACATAGGGTCAAAGTCGGACCATTTGTCTGTGAACAGGGATCCGACTTTGATCCCGACAATGCCAGGCACTTTGTGCTCTGATGATCATGAAGGGGAACTGCACGCCAAATTTAAAAAAACTGGCATGGGGTCCCCCTCCAGAAGTATACCAGGCCCTTTGGTCTGGTACAGATTTTAAGGGGGAACCCCATGCCGAAAAAACAGCGTGGGGTCCCCCCCAAAATACATACCAGACCCTTATCCGAGCACGCAACCCGGCAGGCCAGGAAAGGGGGTGGGGACGAGCGAGCGCCCCCCCCTCCTGGACCATACCAGGCCGCGTGCCCTCAACATGGGGAGTATGGGTGCTTTGGGGCAGGGGGGCTCTGCGCCCCCCACCCCAAAGCACCTTGTCCCCATGTTGATGAGGACAAGGGCCTCTTCCCGACAACCCTGTCCGGTGGTTGTCGGGGTCTGCGGGCGGGACTCATCGGAATCTGGAAGCCCCCTTTAACAAGGGGGCCCCCAGATGCCGGCCCCCCACCCTATGTAAATGAGTATGGGGTACATCGTACCCCTACCCATTTACCTGGAAAGAAATATGTACACAAAAAAACACCACACAGCTTTTTAAAATATTTTATTAAATCTGCTCCGGCGGGCTTCTCCCCTCTCCGGTGTCTTCTTTTCTTCGGCTCTTTTGCGGGGTCTTTCATCTTCTGAGGGGTCTTTTCTTCTCCTTCTCTGCGGCATCTTCTGCTCTTTTGTCGGTCTTCTCCGATGTCCTCTTCCCTCTCTTCTTCTTCTTTTCTTCTTCTTCCCATGTTGACACGACGCGTTCTCCTTCACGAATGCCCTCTCCGCTCTGTGCTGTGCCTAATATTGGCATGGGGCGTGGCCACCAGATGACATCACCTGCATGGGGTTCCCCTTAAAATCCGTACCAGACCAAAGGGCCTGGTATGCTCCTGGAGGGGGACCCCATGCCAGTTTTTTCTTTAAAAAAATGGTGTGGAGTTCCCCTTCAAGATCCCCACAGCACAAGTCGCATGCCAAAGTCGGATCAGTGAAGACACTGATACGACTTTGATCCGACTTCAATGCCTTTCAATGGGCTGAAGTAGGATCAAAGTCGGACAAAAGTAGTACAGGAACCTTTTTCAAAGTCGCTCCGACTTTGAAAAACACATGTCGGACCAGTTAAGACGGCTCTCATAGGGAATCATTGTTTTTGTGACGTAATGCAACTTGTGCTCTTCATGTCGGTCCGAGAATCGGACTAGTGTGAACCCAGCCTTAAAGCCAAAACAGGATGTCAATAGAAATCATGATTGCCTGAAAGTTATGTCGTAATCCAAGTACCTGTTATAAATAAAAGTTAAAATACTTTCAAACTGGGGGCAACATTTTATAGCATGATATTAATGGTAACAGAAAACCTAAAAACAACAAAACTTTTTTTTAAATGTCAAAATATTTACAACATAGTTATAATAATGTAATAGTTATGGCAAGAGCAAAAGATAAGGATCATAGCAGTCCACACAAACAGCACCAGTTGGCTTAGTAGTAATGTTTCTTGCTCAAAGCTTAAAGTGATATTGAACAGTGGCGGCTGGTGGTTTTTTGGGTGGGGGAGCAGCAAACAACCACCCCCCGTTGATTGGTTGGTTAGCATTATCCCACTCGGCACTTACCCCATCGGTTGCGGGCGGGTGGCTAGCGTATTGTGGGCTCCAGCCGGCAGCAGGCTTCTACGAGGCAGGCCGGCTCCTGTGTAGGGTTGCCACATCATCCCTTTAATCCAGGACACACATTAATTACACAGGTTCTGTGGCTCATTAAGGTGGTAATTAAACTCACTTAGTGCCTTATGTTCATTAAATTAGCCTCAGAACCTGTGTAATTCATATGTGTCCTGGATTAAAGGGATGATGTGGCAACCCTACTCCTGTGTCTTCTATGTAACGTGGAGGCTTCTACCGTGCGGCTCCTCCTTCCTTCTCCTAGGTAAACATGTGCGGTTAGTTTTGTTCCGAATTAAAATTCAGACACATTTTTTGGAAATTCAGATGCATCCGGATTTCTGAATTATAATAGTACCGAATTTAAACAAATCAGAAATAACGTAAAAGAAAATTTGGACGAAATTCAAATCATTTTGTAATACTTTTCAAATTCGAGTAGTTTTCGAATTCGAAAAGTTTTCAAAGTTCAATAGTACTGCTTGGACCTTGAAGAAGGGGAGATACCCCGAAAGCTTGTCCTGAAAAATTTTATGTTAGTGCAAATAAAAAAAGTATCACAGACAGTACTCAATTTTCTCAAAGTCCAATAGTTTTCGAATTTGAAAAGTTTTCAAAGTCCATCTATTCTATTTGAATAGATGTCCAATTCCCAAAGAGAACAAAATAGACTAGAAAACAAATGAATAGAACAGAACAAAAAAAACAACAGACTAGAAAATAATATAACAGAAAACAAAAGAATAGAATACAACAGAGTAAAACAGCTGTGTTCCACTCCACCACATTATATTCTTTCATTTTCTGTTATATTCCCCCCCTTTTGTATTCTATCTTTTTCCATTCCATTCTATTCCTCCACTTTCCACTCCACCCCATTCTTCTTGGAAAATGGAAAACGATTTGAAAACGATTTGAATTTGAAAACTTTTCGAATTCGAAAACTATTCTAAATTGATTTGAAAACGTTTCTAATCGATTAGAAAAGGAATAAATGAAACAAATTCCGAATTCGAATTAAGTGAATGAAACAAATCTAACTAAACAAACAAATCGAAATGAAACGAAACAATTTTTTTCGCTTTGCACATGTCTACCCCTAGGTATCCAATAGGTTTGCCTGTCTTTTCAGCCAATCAGGTGACGGGTCTCAGACCCGCTTTCTAATTGGCCGGGAGGAGGATCAGTGTGGCGATAGAGAATATTCATTCGCTAGTGTCACACAACTAGGTAGGGGATCACTGCGCCTGAGCCCACCTTTTTTTGAAGCCTGTTAGAGCCTCTGGCTCCCCCCATTGGAATCCATAGTCCGGTGCCCTGCTATGTAGATCAGGGGACCAGATGCATGGATAGGGGCTTCACAAATGGGAGCCTGCGACCCATAGGGTGGTCCGGAGGTCCTGCTAGCAGTCAGAGCAGGCCTCACCATGTGCTAGCTGCGGTGGAAGAGGAAGTGTCATGGAGGTCTGATAAATTTCACTTCAGGCCTGTAACAGCAAGTAGTGTGCAGGAGAGCAGAAGGAGTAGTGTAATGTTCAGCAAGCAGTGTGCTGGAGGAGAAAGGAGAAGAGTAACGGTCAGCAAGTAGTGTGCTGGAGAAAGAAGGAGTGTATATACGGCAGTGTATATAGAATCCTTGGGCATCCCACAGTCATCCCTATCCAAATCCAAGGTTAACCACTTGCTTACTGGGCACTTAAACCCCCCTCCTGCCCAGACCAATTTTCAGCTTTCAGTGCTCTCACGCTTGAATGACAATTGCACGGTCATGCAACACTGTACCCATATGAAATTTTTATCATTTTTTCCCATAAATAGAGCTTTCTTTAGGTGGCATTTAAACACTGTTGAGTTTTTTATTTTTTTGCTAAAAAAAACAAAACAAGACCGAAAATGTTGAAAAAAAAAATGTTCATGGTTTTTTTATATAAATTTTGAAAACAGGTAATTTTTTTTCTTCATTGATGTGCGCTGATGAGGCTGCACTGATGGGCACTGATAGGCCGCACTGATGGGCACCGATAGGCTACACTGATGGGCAATGATAGGCTGCACTGATGGGCACTAATAAGGTGGCAATAATGTGCACTGATAAGGCGGCACTAATGGGCATTGATAGGTGGCACTGATAAGAACTGATGAGGCGACACTGATGGGTGGCACTGATGGTTGGCACTGATAAGCGGCACTGAAGGGCACTAATGAGCTACACTGACAGGTGGCACTGATGGGTGGCACTTATGAACACTGATGGGTGGTACTGATGGGCACTGGCGGATGATGCAGATAGGCAGCACTGATCGGTGTCACTGATTTGTAACACTGGTGGGCAAAGGTAGGTGGCACTGGTGGGCAAAGGTAGGTGGCACTGTGGGCACTGATAGGTGGGACTGTGGGCACTGGTAGGTGGCACTTTGGGCACTGGTAGATGGCTCTGGTGGGTACTGACAGGTGGCACTGGTGTGCACCGATGTCCCTCTGACAGAAGCCAGTGATCGGTTACTTTTTCCCCTCACGCTGACAGCGTGAGGGGGAAAAAAATACCGATCACTGGCTTCTGTTTACATCATGTGATCAGCTGTCATTGGCTGAAGCTGATCACGTGGTAAGGGGGCGGGACCGCCCCCTTACTCCGTTCTGTGATCAGCCGAGTCTCATGGACTCGGTGATCACAGAGCATACTGCACGCAACCTGCACGAGGCGCACAACAGCTCGTGCACGGGAAGACGTCCATGGATGTCCACCCAGAGATTGAGGTCTGCACTGGAGCCGTCTTTTGGCAATAGCGCGGCTCTCAAGAGGTTAACCCCTAAATAAAACAACAAAAACAAAGCACCGGCCTATTCAGTGACTCCGGGTGTGAGGAAATCGTGTGACTGAGGGCAGTGGGCAGGTGGACCACAACTACCAGCCACCCCTAAGCAGGCACATGACTACAATACCATTAAGTGGTTAGATACATGATCACAATACTACAGGTTTTGGTTCACAACTTACAATAATTATACCCGACTTCTTAGTTTCTTAGTATAATAGCTAATGTCAACTCACTACAGTAGGTGAGATCCAAATTCATGTAACACCTATTGCTAGTCTTGGAACAGACTCCAGGGCTCAAAAAGAAGTTACGTTTTTAATATTGCTTTTTAAAAAGTTTATTACGTTTATTGGAAATATAAATTATTACAAAATACTGCAAAAAATAAATGGTAGAAAATACCCCAATATTTTTCTTCACACAATAAAATAGATAGCGCTGTCTAATTAGCAATACCCAATCAATGATAATGCGATGACCTCACAAGAATGCTAAACAAAACTATTATAGATACTGCTGCCTTAAATTGCCTCCATCTAGGTTATTCTGTTGCGCTCTTGTGGCTTGCCTCTCCAGAGTATTTACATTCAGTATTTAGTAAAGAGTGCGTCTATGGGAATGTCTGACCATTCCTCAAGGAGCGCATTTATGAGGTCCGACACTGATGTTGGACGAGAAGGCCTGGCTCGCAATCTCTGCTTTAATACACCACAAAGGTGTTCTATCGGGTTGAGATCAGGACCTTGCTTTGTGCACTGGAGTGCAGTCAAATTGGAACAGGAAGGGGCCATCCCCAAACTGTTCCCACAAAGTTGGAAGCATGAAATTGTCCAAAATGTCTTGGTATGCTGACTCCTTAAGAGTTCCCTTCACTGAATCTAAGGGGAGAAGCCCAACCCCTGAAAAACAACCCCACACCGTAATCCCGCCTCCACCGAATGATTTGGACCAGTGCACAAAGCAAGGTCCATGAAGACATGGATGAGCGAGTTTGGGGTGGAGGAACTTGGCTCGCCTCAGTCCTGACCTCAACCCAATAGAACGCCTTTGAGATGAATTACAGTGGAAACTGCGAGCCAGGCCATCTCGTCAACATCAGTGCCTAACCTCACAAATGCTCTTCTGGAAGAATGGTCAAACATTCCCATAGACACACTCCTAAACCTTGTGGACAGCCCAACTCAATATTGAACCCTATGGACTAAGACTGGGGTGCCATTAAAGTTCATGTGCGTGTAAAGGCAGGCGTCCCAATACTTTGATAATAATATATATAAGCTATAAATACAAGTATTGAAAAATATACTGTAAAACAACATGAAATGATGTACCCTACATTATACTAATGTTGGAATGCTATACAAGGATACAAGGAGGTTGGATAATCAGTATTTTCAGGAGAATATTCAGGCAACATGTCTATTGCTACAAGATCCACAAACCACCAAAAGCTCCAGCGATGATCTAAAACAGTTACATTTAATTTTTGGAATAATTTTCAATGTTTCAAACTTGCATTGTTTAAAATTAATTAAAAGTTTAATGGATATAATAATCTACACATTTTTTTAGATGAAAGGTTTTACTTTGAGGTGTACATGAAAGTAATTAAAGTAAATTAAAATGTTTATTTATTGCCAATGTTAATCATTGATTGAGTTGCAAAATTCCCCAGCAGAATATCTTTGTTTGCCTTCACATAGCCTTTATTTTGTTGAAGTAAAGGTCAGGGTTGTACGCCCCTTCTAGCAGCCCTATAATTAATCATTTATCTACTTACCCCCTATATAAATCCTCCAGGGTGTCTGGCACTAACATGACTGAACCGTCTGGAGGTAACATTTTCAAAATGAAAGAAGTCATTTTCCTGCTTTTCTTCCTATCCTCCAGCCATGCAGACCCCAGAGGTGAGATACAAAATGATATTTGTCTGTAGGAAAGCTCTGTACTTGTTACTGTGACTCATGTATAGGTTGCTTTTGGATGATGTGGGTCAAATCTCAGCTGGATACTAGTGGTAAAAGTAATGGACAGTTTTGGAACAAAACAATTATATGTAATGTGGCTGGAGCTATTTTTTAGTCAAACAATTTTCTTTTTGTAAAAATCTAATTTTTAAAGAACAATGGAACTTAGCCATGGTGCTTGACATGAGAGCTACTGTGTTTTCCATAATACACACTTTTTACTAGCGCAGATTATAGTATAAAAAGAATGAAAGGAACAATCTCACATTTTTTCTGCTCCGTAATTTTTAAACATTAGGGTCAGCGATATAAAGGGTGATCTAAAAATCATAAACATGCAGAGACTTTGCTGTCCATATCAGTCTGTTTGTGTTAGCACTTAAATCTGGTTTATTGCTGTGGGCCACACAGACAGATATTTTAGACACTATTACCCATCATGATGCCCATTTAAGTCTTTTCTAAATTACAAACTTTCAAACTTAAATTGCTTGTAGCACTGTACTACCTATGTAGCTAAAGTATTATGTGAAAAGTGTTCTAGGCATTCATTGATTATACTTGATGCCTTTAAGCACTTTTGTAACCCTAGTTTAGTAAATGCTAATATATATATATATATATATATATATATATATATATATATAAAACATTTTTTATGATTAAGCACCTTATTGTTTGAAGTTTGCTGTTAGCTAATGTGCTGTTTGCGAAGCATATTACTTTTTTTGCAAAAGTTGATACTGTTGGTTATCTCATACTAAACCAGTACAAATTGAGAGTACAAACATGTCTATGCCACTGAGGCAAATAGCAGCTTGGAGGTAGAAGAACAGTTGGATAAGTTATTATAAAATACAATAACCTTTGAAAAGAATGTTAACAATTTACAACAAGCTAACAGCTATCAGGGGCTCTATGTGTATTGATGCTAAACTACAAGTATAATGCTGCTTTAGGTGATTTCAGTTTTATGAATTTTCTTTTACCCTTCAAGCTCTATAGCTGTATCACATTGGTGTATGTAATGAGCAAACATTAGGGGGCAGGAAAAATGAAAAATGAGAACTAAGGACACTTTAGATAAAATGTATAATATATAGCTTAAAAAAGGATTATTATTGAAGTGGCTTTGAACTCTCTTTTTTTCTACACATCACATCGGTATTCATTATAAAATAAATGATTCTATTATAAACATCTATAAAAATTTTTTTTTTTGCTAGTATTCAGCCACATGCCCCGACTTGTATGCTGCCTCAAAAAATTTCTGTACAAGAGCATGCAATAAAAACATAATTTATGTTCATTACATTACATACATCAAGAGTACACGTCCCATAAGTGATATTGTGCATGATGACATCTCTTAATTATGAATAAATTCAGTTTAAAAAGTGAGTGCACTGCCTTGGAAACTGCTGTAAATCACTTTTCCTAGAAGAGTGGCCAAAGGCAACCCTCTTAGTGTAGGCAGGGATCGCACAGCACCCTGTAGTTCCATCCTAGAAGTGTGCACAAAAGGGTGGATCCATGGCACTTTGCAAAAGAATAGAGCAACCTCACATCTGGGTGTTGGGATCAACACTCAGGGGACCATCCAATTTATGAATAAAAAGCAGACGTTACAACATCAGGGAGCATAACACTCTGCATTACCAACATTTGCATACCTCCCAACTTTCTGAGATGGGAACGAGGGACACCTATTAGCAAAAGTATGCAGGCATAGGACACACCCCCTTCCACGCCCCCCCTTAACCTCCCTGGGGGTATGATTATGTCATATTTTTGCATCTCAAAGCGGTACATTGTTTTGCATAGAAATTTGGCATTTTATATTGTAGGCCTGTAATTCTTAGAAATAACTCTCTTAAATCTGTCCAAACAAGAGTCTAGTAGACATCCTGGGATGATAACGTTTGAAACAACAAAATCATAAATTATAATATAATAAATAACTATAAATAATTATCAAAAATATTAATGTAATAATAATATAATAATAATAAAATGTATTCAATAATGTAATCAAATCAAAACACTGAAATTTGCTCAGTTGCAGAATTGTCGCTGTCGTCACTTTCAGTGTCTGATGACGAATTTCCCCACGAATCAGTATCACTCAATTCTGCAAATGATTCTTATTTACTATCAGTGTTTTCTAGCTGGTCAATAACTGCTTTTGACATAAAGGGATGCTTTTTGGATGCCATGGACATTCTCAAGTTTCCAGGCAGAAAGAATGGCATATATAATATAATGTAAAAGTGCATGCAGGGCACTGGATAAAGCACTAGGGACAAAAGGGATGTGAAATGATTTGATACAGTAATGTAATCTTACAGATTACAGTGTACTGTATGTGCTATGTGTGTTTTGCACTTTTTGAATTTGCTGCCGGGCTCCTCCCCCATGCGTCGCGACGCTCACAGGGAATGGAGCCCGGAATCCAGAGACATCGGGCAAACATAACCCCAGAGGACACAGCGGGGGGACATCGCAGGATCCTGGGGACAAGGTAAGTAACTTTTATAGGATACCGCGATGCGATCCTGAGTGTGGCTCGGGGTTACCGCTTTTGGTAATGAAAACTCACCCTGAGCCACACAGGGAGGCTGCAGGAGAATTGTATATTAAAAAAGAAAATGATTGATTAAACCGCAAGTGCTTTTTTTACCGCTACTATTCCTTTATACTAACTTTTGGAATTTACAAATGCAGCAATTTAGAAATTGGATGAAATGTTTAGCACAGGTAAATGCTTTTTGATAAATAGTGCATTTTATATACAACTATATAGATCAGATCCAAATGAGGGACAAATGAGGAGGAAAGAGGGACTTTGTTCCAAATGAGGGACAGACCCTCAAAATCAGGGACAGTTGGGAGGTATGCATTTGGTAAGTGATTTCAGCAGCAATTTCAATAGCCTAACAAAAAATGAATGTATAAGTTCAGCCTAATACTAACATTTCTAAATCTACTGGCATCCACAATTTAAGAATAACCTATCTAGCCCTGTAAAGAAGAATTCGCTATACATACCCTTTTTGAAGCCGCACCGGTCCAGTCCTACGCTGATCTGTCAGTAGCGGCTTCACTGTGGAGGCAGGTGCAAAGGAGGCAGCCGACAATGGTAGCTCCATAGTAACTCTATGGGTGACGTCACTTCCCAGGCATTTCCCAGCCATTGTCAGCTATCTCTTCTGCAGAGCTTCCTCCGCTGGAGACACGGATTCAGAAAAGGTATGTATAGAGATTTCTTCTTTACAAGGCTAGATAGGCAGGGCCGTCTTTAAGGCAGGGCAAAAGGGGCAGCTGCCCTGGGCCCTGTCATTGTTGTTGGGCCCAAAGCAGCTGCCTCATACTTGCCAACTATCCTGGTTTAAATTCACTTGTCCCTTGAAGTTTTAGACCTGTGCTGTGTCCCGATATCTAAGTGCTGCTACTAAAGCTGCCCAACTCTGCCCTATTGTTGTGTACAGATGACTCACCTGCAGACCCTATGTTTACATGTAAATAACCGGCATTGATATGTAAATAGCGGCAGCATTCATATGTAAATAGTGGCGGCCAGCTGCGCTGATATGTAAACAAAGGTGGCATTCATATGTATATCATGCCCCCCCGAGGTCATATTCACCATCACCTATACTGGATGCTGCCCACTGGAGAGACAAAGGCATGCTTGAAATTCCACAGCACATGTCAGCAGATGCGTGAGGGTGTCATTAACAATTGATGGCACTGCTGTGTATCTGCTAAAGGGCAGCACATTTCTGTGGTGTCAGGAAAGTGATTTTGCACTCCCCAGTCCATGGTGTCCAGGCAGTGAGGAGATGATGTGCTGTAACCACTAGCAACCAATCCATGGGCAGTAATGATGTGCAGTAACCTCTAGCAACCAATCAGTGAGCAGTATTGATGTACAGTAATCTCTAGCAACTAAACAAGCAGGAAGCATGTGCTGTAACCTCTAACAACTAATCAGTTAACCGTAATGTGTGCGGTAACCTCTAGCAACCAGTCAGTAACTGGTAATGGTATGCTGTACCCTCTGGCAACCAATCAAAATTCACTGCTGATCTGATTCAGTAAACTGATTTTGAGTCTAGTTGCAATTTATTGTATGTCTCAGAGCATGTGGAGAGTGAAATTGCATGGGGGGGGGCCCAAGAAACTATTTGCCCAGGGTCCAATCAATATTAAAGACGGCCCTGTAGATAGTTTAGTCTTAGACTGTGGATGTCAGTAGATTTAGAGATTTTAATATTAAGGTGAACTTCTCCATCACTGCCAATCCTTACCTCCCTGTGCTACACCATTCCACTTGTCCTCCAGAGTTCCAAGAAAGAGCCCTCTGGAGGTTACAGGATGGCCTGGTTCGAGCTTACGCAGGGTTAAGGACCCTTCCCATGTAAATGGGCTGTGGCGCTACTTTGCCAAAGTACTCATAGTATATGTGATTGCATATAACATATAATGGTGCCCCCTAGTGGTTCAGTGGAGATAAGGCATGTAGTGTTGCACAATAAATTGAAGATAAGATCAGGAAAAATAAAATTGACAAAAATATATGTGAAAATGTGTGTGTTGCGTTAGTCTTCAATCAGATGGAGTGCATAATACAGGTGGCGTGTTTCATCTATATTCCTAAACCGTGTCACTGTTTTAAACAAGAATATATAATATATCACTGTTGTGCCTTTGCTAGGCCTTAAAGGTTCACTCTGTGATTAGAGACCAATAAATTAACATCAAAGTGCTGGTGCTATGTAATATGTGAATCTCAGAATCAACCCGATCACTGTACCAAATGTATAAATCACAAAGTGCTAGTGCAATACAATATGCCAAAGTCTTTATAGTTCAACAATATAGCAGGTGCTCAGTGCTCCAAAGTGCTTATGAAGTCCTGTTTTATCCTTAGATGGTTAATCTCAATATCACAGTTCATATGGATGTCGGTATTACTTAGTAGATTCTTAATAGTTCCGGTGCCAAGCGGGTGCGAATCAAACATACTCCCCTAAGGATACCCCACCTACCAAATGGCGTCACCCCTGCAGGGGTAAAACGCATGGACGCCTATCCAATATCTCCTGGGGTTCCCAAGTGGTGGACTGTGGTTGTTGATCCTGGGGTCCTCAGCAGAAGCATAAATGGCCAGATGCACGGAGGAAAAAACAAAGGATGTCCATAATGAAGTCCGTTTAAAAGGTATATTTATTTAACTAAGATCCACATAAAAGCAATGCCCCAAGCAATATAATAAAAGCCGTTGTTAAATGAGAGCAGCCGAGTGGCAGAAGTGTATTGAGTAAGTCCCACGCGCTTCCTGAGGCGGAGCTAGACTCACGCACGAACGAACATACCCTCCGTTCGGAGATACGGCCAATGGAACGCATGCTATCCTTCCAGGAAGCGTGTGGGACTTACTCAATACACTTCTGCCACTCGGCTGCTCTCATTTAGCAACGGCTTTTATTATATTGCTTGGGACATTGTTTTTATCTGGATCTTAGTTAAATAAATATACCTTTTAAATGGACTTCACTATGGACATCCTTTGTTTTTTCCTCCCTGCATCTGGTCATTTATGCTTCTGCTGAGGACCCCAGGATCAACAACCACAGTCCACCACTTGGGAACCCCAGGAGATACCGGATAGGCGTCCATGCGTTTTAAACTTGCAGGGGTGACACCATTTGGTAGGTGGGGTATCCTTAGGGGAGCACGTTTGATTCACACCCGCTTGGCACCGGAACTATTAAGAATCTACTAAGTAATACCGACATCCATATGAACTGTGATATTGAGATTAACCATCTAAGGATAAAGCAGGACTTCATAAGCACTTTGGAGCACTGAGCACCTGTTATATTGTTGAACTATAAAGACTTTGGCATATTGTATTGCACTATCACTTTGTGATTTATACATTTGGTACAGTGATCCGGTTGATTCTGAGATTCACATATTACATAGCACCAGCACTTTGATGTTAATTTATTGGTCTCTAATCACAGAGTGAACCTTTAAGGCCTAGCAAAGGTACAATAGTGATATATTATATATGCTTGTTTAAAACAGTGACACGGTTTAGGAATATAGATGAAACACGCCACCTGTATTATGCACTCCATCTGATTGAAGACTAACGCAACACACACATTTTCACATATATTTTTGTCAATTTTATTTTTTCTGATCTTATCTTCAATTTATTGTGCAACACTACATGCCTTATCTCCACTGAACCACTAGGGGGCACCATTATATGTTATATGCAATCACGTATACTATGAGTACGTTGGCAAAGTAGCGCCACAGCCCATTTATATAACAGTTTAACCCAGTTGACCCTCACTAGGGGGACCAACTTTCTGGGCGGCAGCAAGCTTTGTGTCACCTTCTTGCACTATCCTAAGCGCAGTACCTACCCACTTTACACTCTTCCCATGTGACAACAATCAGGCACCCAGCACTACATCACAGGTGGAAGAGGGGAGTTAAAGCGGTAGTAAACCCATGCATTTAACAGGTTAAAAACCAGTCACATTTCCGGCATGTGCCGGAAACATAACTCTCCCATTGGTTGTGCTCTAAACCAAACTATCAAACCATCCAATGGCTGGTGTCATAGCTGATCACATGTGCAGCATCATGGCAGTTGTAGATTAAACAGAGGCCAAGATGGCAGCTTCCTTGGCTGAAAATGATAGGAGGGTTTACTACCACTTTAAGCGGGACATACACACAGGCTGAATGAGAGAACTCACTCGATTCTCCCTTCCATGCTAAATAGCATGAATGGACCACACTGTATTACCAACTATTGTATTCTGACTCCTGCCGCTGACAGAATACCCCCACAGTGCCTGCATCCAGTTAGATGCAGGGGCTGTTGGCTGAGAAATTTCCACCTGACTCCTTCAAAAAAAAATCAGTTGAAATTCAGTCCTTGTTTGGACAGATTTACATAACCAGAATTATCAGGCATTTTCAAATAACAGCACCCTTCCCTTAGTAATCAATACCCCCAAAGACATACCCTGCTTGGTATGTCTGGATTTGATAGTGTGGACAGTAGTAATAGCAGATGTAATGCAGACTCTCACTCCCTGTGGTATTCCTTCATGCCTATCCTAATTGAGCAGTGGAGGCCATAAGAACATCACGTTATACCACAACTACAGGACGGAGCCTGGAAATTCTCACTTTTACCCTTATCCAATAAAGATTTTTTTACTTTTACTCTTAATTTCTAATTCTTAATTTTTTTAATATGTTCTGAAATGCTTTATTGAAGTAGTGATTGACAGCTAGACTCAACGGGAAGAGGAAATAACAGAGTATCACCAGCATAGGACTGGGAAGCCTGAGGAGAGCCTCCATCTAACAAAGGGGAGCAGAAGCTTTCCCTGCCAATATGCATGCTTTGCACATGCAGTGTAATCACTGCAGAGTAGAGAAGTAAATGAGCTGTTTCCAGACAGTCCACATCCCATGTGGCAGATTCAATCTGGCAAGGATCTGTAATAATTTTCTACACTGAAAACTGCCACAATCTCTTTTGCCAGTTTCTACTTCACTGTGAAATAGAAACTGGCATGGGTGGAACAGATAGATCAGAAACGGGTCTATCTGTTTGTTAATGTGATCATGCCAGATTCCTGTGCTTGGTTTCTAGTTCTTAAGCCTGTTGTTATGGAGCAGGGGTCTCTAAGCTTTTCAGTATAAGGACCATATTGTATATTTTGCAAATATTCGTGGGCCAAAAAAAATCAGTTTTATAAACAAATGATTGAACTTTAAATTATTGAATAAACACGCTTCAAGAAATTCAAAGAAATTTAAAGAAAACTTAACATCAGAAGTCCCCACTTTCACATCAGAAGCTCCCCCATCACATCAGAGTGCTCACTTCCATCAGAATCCCCCTTTCATTTCAATCTTTCTTTTCACATCAGAAGTCTCCACCGCCTCTTTACATCAAAGTTCCCTGTTTCAATTAGAGTTTCTGTGGGCCAGGTCTTGCAAATCTTGCAGCAGATATGTCACTATGGTCATAATTTTAAGACCCCTGTTTTATAGTTTTAGAGAGACTATGCTATGCAGCCACATGTTACCCTGATAGAGCTGTGAAGAGTCCATGTTTGTACACCTTATCTGTTTTGTATTATTCTGCAGTGTATGCAAGCTCTTTGCCAATTTGACCCTGTTTTGCATTCTTGTTTCTAACGTTGCACTTAATCAGTAAACTGCAAGTTACATTTACGTCCTGTCTGATCATTTGGCCATTTACACATCCTGTTACAGATATACAAATATTGAGGTTGTTTTACTAAAGTCAAATTTACTTTGTACTTTTGAAAGTGCAGTTGCGCTCTGCAACCGCAGTTGCTCCAGAGTTTAGTAAATAAGGGAGAGCTCTGCTCCCTTCCATCATCCAATCATGTTCAGGCAAAAATGCTGTTTTTTTAATTTTCCTTGCATATGATTCGTTGTGCTATGTAAAGTGAAGCTTTACCTCATTTACTAAGCTCTGGAGCAACTGCACTTGCAGAGTGCAACTGCACTTTCAAAAGTGTACAGTCCATTTGCCTTTACTAAATCAACCTCACTGTGTCAAAGACTGTCCAGTAGTTTTAGGCCCCATGGGGCAGATCCACTCAGTGGACTCCGCCAGGTCGGCAGGAGATTGCTCCATTGACCCCCGCTGAGCCAGCGAATGACAGGTCCGTCTCTGCTCATTGTGCAGGGATGGACCTGTCAGAGCCCCACTGTTCTCTATGGGCAGATCGGATGAAAACAGACTGCATGTCCATTTTCATCCAATCCCATCTGCTGCATGGAAGGCGAGTGCATCGCCATCCGTCTGTTTTGAGTGGATCTTGTCGGATCGGATAGCAGACGGGAGTCAGCAGACACATCTCCACTGACATCCGCCTGCCCATAGAAGTGAATGGGTGGCCAGCTCGGATTCGCTTGAAAAACGGACAGGCGGATCTGAGCGGGCCTATCGTGTGAAAGGGGCCTAAGTTATAGATCTATCAAAGCCTTGTATTTGTGAGTAAGCCCCCTGGTATCTCAGTTAGACTGGGTTGCTACAGTATAGCATTTGTTATGAACATTTCCATGCCGTAAAAGTGTTGTAATCCCACTCAAGGGTGAAAAAGAACTTTGTTTTCATATTGTTTTTATGATGGGCACACGAGTCAGAAAATATTCATCAGTTTATCCTATATAAAATGAAAGTCTTATCAGAGATTGCACAGTCAGGGCATTTATATAGCCAAATCTGACAAAAGCTAAATGTGGGAGTAAGCAATTTGTTTTACTTATACAACTAGGTCTGCTTTAAATATTTTTTAGTAAAAATACAAAAGAAAGCCCTTTGAAAAGCTTTTAAGAAGCTAAGTACAGAAACAGCTTTCATGTAATTCAAATCTGTAATAAAGCATATGTAGTTTTATTGCAATCAGGAGTCTAACAATAAAAAAAAAACATGTTCACGCTAAGTTTTTCAGAGCTGCACAACCATGAAGAAACATATAATTCTCAAAGAAAAGTACATGGAACTTTTATTCTATATTTAGATTATTCGTTTTTAGTACAAACCCGGATTTATTTTAACCTTATAGGCTAGTTATTATATTCATTCCACATAGATGCATAGGCTACTAAAAATATGTTTGTCAGTCCAAAACATAGGCACACAAGAGCTGACGCAAGAGTAAAGGCTGAATGTTATTTGTCTACTTTTAAAGGAGGATTCATGAGGTATCCTTGGAAAAGACTGCAGGGGATAAGTGCAAAGTATTAGCTATAGCTATCTCCTTGCAATTTTTTCTTTCTGAGATACATTATTCCGAAAACCCTGATGCCTCCGGCTTCTGGTCATTGCACATTGTAGTTCCAGTCCCTGCGAATCTTTGAATGGAATAGAAGTTGCTGAAAGTATCTTTGTGCTGGCATCAAAGTTTTTTTGAAGAATTATATCTCTGAAGGGACACATTACACTTACCTTCCTCAATCCTTTCTGTAAGCAAACTGAATATTTTAATAAGAAAATTATCAATAAAATAATAAAAAGTTAAAATCCAACTCCAGGCAAAAATTTGATTTAAATAGCACATTCTGCATCAATTACTTTACTCGTAGTCTTGATTCCAAACACCTCTTACTATGATATCCTGAAGTGGATTAAACTCAGTTTCCTCTGTAAGCCAAGCTAATTTCTTGCCTCAGAGACCAGGTATTTTTCCCAGCTCATTGTCTTTATGGGCACAAGTCCCCACACCACCCCTGTGAGCTCTCCTGCTTCTGGAGCCTGTGAGCGAGGACCCAGCCATGGAATTGTCACCTTGTCCTTCACCAAGAGGAGATGAACAACCCCGGAAGTAACTGTGGCTTCAGGTAAGTAAAATGGGTACTTAGATAGGCTTTTATTGTAAGTGCCAGGTCCATATGTCGTATGCAAATTGAAGGTGCACACATTACATATATTACACATGTACGCAAAGTTAAGGTTTGACATGTTGGGTATCTATTTATTCGGTAAAACCTCTTCTTTTATATTTTACCAAAAAGTTTGGTAATTTATTCCGTTTGTGTGCCCCAACAATTACTTTAATGTACTATTTACTGAAATTTGTTTTCTAGGGTGTCTGCTTTCAGAAAAGATATGGTTTGGGGGTTGTGCAATCTTCAGGCCTAAAATTATTTTTTAGAAAAGAGGGAGAGATGAGGGTGCTCTGGTGAGGTTGGGTATCCAGCTCTTAGCAGCAGTGGAGAGATGACACTGAAGGCAGCACTTTGTAGAGAAGAAGCAGCTCTGGAGGGTCATAAAAGAAAGAGAAAGGCACTTCTAAGTGCAGTAATTAAAAGATTTATTACACTCACAATGGGGATAAAAACACTTACAAGAGAGTAAGAGGTCATAGGCATATAGTGATTAGTCCTCATGCAGATCGCTGTAATCCTTGTCTGTCTGGGGGGGGGGGGGGAGAGAGCCGTACTGCAGCTGTCAGAGTCCCTGGTGACATGGATCAACGAGGAGGTGAAGATGTGATGAAGCGGCCCGGGTTCTCGAACGAAGCTGGAATGCACGTGGCCGATGTAACATAAGGTGAATGTGGTGGGCGGTAACACGTTTCGAGGCATGAAAAGTTCCTTCATCAGACCTACACCTATGCCTGTGAATGTGATTTATTAACAAATGGTAATTGAGCTTGTGTATATGCACATGTAATTTTGCTATATTATAGAATTGTTCTTTTGATTGTAGTGCCTTCTACATGCATTGTACTAATCATTAAAGTCTCCAGAAGAAGCCATAGCCTGGCGAAACATGTAGAGAAAAAATTAAATCTACTGCATGGTTATTGTACACATTCACTTCAATGTTGATGATAAAATGGTTCTAAACTTTTGCAATGCATTTTTTTCACTAGCACAATATACACTCCTTTTAAATTTGATAGACAGTATAATTTAAAATAAAATGTAGCTATTGTAATAAGCTACTCTTTCAACTGCTGTCCTGACACAACTAATATTTTATTCTGATTTTGTTTCAATCGTCTCCATGGTTGATTGTTTTTCTCACCTCCAGTCTTTGGTGTTAGCACATTTGCTTTTTGGTCATACAGGATATATAATTGCAGCTTCTACAATTCTGGTTTTGCTTTCTGTTGTAATTGTACTTAAACCTGTATAGATTATTAATAATAATAAATATTTTGGGAGACATACAAAGAATTGAGTGAATTTGATTTAAGTTGTCAACTTGTGATAAACGTGGTGGCATATTTGTTTTTATTTTATAAACTGACCCCCCATGTTGTGATTCTTTGAAACCTTAATGACTTCTTACAAAAAGAGGTAAAAAAAAAATAAGTAAAACTTAAATGTATAGTTGTTCTCTGCTGGATTCACTTTAATGATCCATTCTATTCTGTACGCTACTGCGCATTCTCATTGCTTTCTATTAGCGTGGTTTCTGCATATGGTTCAGCAGCGTTTTGCAAACGATTCAACTGCTGATAACCAAATGCACTAAGATTCACTGCTTGGAAATGTATTGATGCCAGTCTGATCTGTTTCGTAGGTTGAATTATCCATGGATTACTGGCTATAAGAGAAGCAATAAAGGGGAATTTTGTACTCCTTACCAGGCTTTTTTTCATATCCTGACCAATTGCTCTCCTGGCAAAGTAAAGTCCACTTGAGGGATGTGCATTATGATGCGTTGCAGCTATAAGTCCATGCCCCTTGTTATCAGCGAAGGCTGGTAAAATTTTAGGATGGGGGCGCCAGACCCAGCCTTTTTTTTTACCCCGCCCCTTATAGATTCCACCCATTGTGTCACCTTAAATCAGGTTCCCCATGAGAGTCCCCATACTCTCATGGGGACCCTAATATAAGGGGCTGTGATGTATGGGGAACTATCATGGAGACCCTGATACAAGAGGCTGTGATGTATGGGGGACTCTCATGGAGACCCTGATATAAGGGGCTGTGATGTATGGGGGACTCTCATGGAGACCCTGATATAAGGGGCTGTGATGTATGGGGGACTCTCATGGGGACCCTGTTTCAGGGTCCCCATGAGAGTCCCCCATACATCACAGCCCCCTTATATCAGGGTCCCCATGAGTTGAGAGTCCCCCATACATTAAAGTCCCAACTTAAAAACCAGTGGCAGCTGCCTGAAAAAAAGAACACCAGTCCAGGCAGGCAGGGTCACAGAGAGAGGGGACATGGAGCAGGCAGGGAGCTGCAATGAGGACTGCACAGTGCTGCAGCGTAGGTGGTACTTTGGTATAACCATATAAGGTACCTAGCAGCCGCCTGGCTTCAAGGCTTGGCTTCGCTTCAGCCTCTCTCCAGGCCCAGGGCAGGGCAGGCTTGTGGTCGGCTCTCGGCTGGCCGTGGCTCCAGGCTGATGAGGAGGAGATGACTGCAGTGGTGGGATCCAGTCACTGGTGGTCTGGCTGTCACTGTCTCTGGCAGTCACTGATTCGAGTCGACCCACTTACTTCGTCCTCAGAGTTGGATAGGCGGGAGGGGACAGTCACAGACGAGAGACAGTCAGCCTGGCTTTGCACTGGCAGCATGTGCACTCGTCGTCTGTGACTGCGAGGAGGACGGACGGGAACCAGGCGGAGTGCTGCACCTGCATGGAGTGAGTCATCACACGCCCAGCAGCCAGCACGTCCGCCACAGTCCTGTCCCTGCCCACTGCACCAATCACTGACAGTCACTGGCTCAGAGCAGCCAATTAGTGTATGTATGTGCGGTTCTTTGGCTCACATACATACACTTGTAGGACTGACCAATGGACTCACTACTTGCTGTCAGCAGACAGCAAGTAGCCAAAAAAAATCAATATACCGGCGACACCTTTAGGGGGTCGGGTGGACTTTTTTTTTCTTCATTCCCAGCGGGGAGGCGACGCCCAAGCACCCCCTATTGACCGGCTGCCGCTGGAACTCATGTAGGGTTTTTTGGTTCTTTGATAATTCACAGGTGTCCATGACCCATTCTTGTGCCACTGGTTGATTGGAAGAATTTGTGATAATGATAACAGTTCACACAGCAGATAATTTCCCTTGGCAGTGGACACCTGTATCATTAATATATTTAATGTGTGCAGAGCACACGATTCCCAAGGGGGCTGGGGTTCACTGTACATTCACTCACTGCAGCTTACAGCCTCAGCTTAATAAAGATCCATTACACATTTCTAGGCACTGCACCCTCCCTCTGATGGGGTTAGGTGCAGTGCTAACAACATGGGTGTGGCTAACATTTGGGGCATGTGCCCAACATCTTTTTTTGGGTGCCCCTGCCAACCATTTTTTTTCAGTTTGGGTCTTTACACAGATTTAGACACTCCCTGCATTATTTGTCTCCAGCATCCCTCAGAGCAGAATGTGCTTCCACCATCTGGAAGCACTAATGCTTGCCACAACAGGTAATTAATGCTTAATGGTGGATAAGGGTGGGGAGATGGTGTGCAATGGTAGAAGGAAATACAAAGTTGAAATAAATGAGCAGTGGTGTAAGATGGGTGCAGTGGGTATAGAGGTGAGCAGTGATCAAAGAGGAGTGCATGTCATGCAAAGGTCATCAGTAGTGGAAAAGAAATAGGAGGGGGGTGCAGTAGCAAGTGTTGGTGGAAGAGGGAGATGCAGAGGTGACTACTGGTGAAAGAATGGAGTGGGGTGCAGAGATAATCACTGGTGAAAAAGAGGAGGAGAGAGGAAGTAAACTGGTGAGTGATGGAGGAGGTGGTGCACAGGTGAGCAGTGGACAAAGGAGTGATAGGTCATTAGTGCTGTACAAGGAGTGCAGTAGAAGAGAGGGTTCAGTGGTTAGCAGTGGAGGTGACGAAGTAAGTGGTTGGCTGGGGGGGGGGGGGTTGGGAGATGGGCAAGGGGGTGGTCAGTGGAGGAAGGCTTTCAGAGGAAAGTGGTGGTGGATGCAGAGATAGGCAGTGAGGCAGACAAGCACAGAGAAGCAGTGGAAAAGGAAATGCATACAGGGAAAGTTGAGAGTTTCTTTTTAGGAGCAAGATTTTTAACTAGGGGAGATTTTGCTTGCTTGGAGAGGAAGTTGGGAGATTTTTGTTGAGGAAGTATTTCTGATTAAATGTCAGCACACTGTCGTGTGTTAAAATGCCCATGCAGGGCTAAGGGCCTGTTCCCTATATCCATCTTACCAGTGGTCTTTCACTGCTTCCTCCTCCTTTGCAGTTGGAACTGAAATGACTGACAACGGCAATGAAGGGCAGGGGTCCCCAACCCCCGGGTTGCTGACCTGTCCTGGTCCATGCCCTGTTTGAAACCAGGCCACGGTGAGCGGCGGGAAAGCA
>BLSH010412557.1:551591-574107 GCA_018402905.1 Glandirana rugosa
GGTGAACTGTTGACCCGTGAATTTGGGGGAATTGTTGGTCTGGTTAAAAGTCGAAAGTCGTGAGAGTGTGAAACTTACTGTTAATGAGTCAGTAAGTTGTAACATGGGTATACTTTAAACGCAGGAAAAAAAGTGTGTTTATCTCGAAAGAAAACCACCATAAATTAGTAGAGACCCAAAAAATAAAAAACGCGATATTAATTTTTTTCTGGCTTTTAAAACATTTTTTTACTTAAAAAGAAGCAAAGACAATAAGATGATTAAATACCACCAAAAGAAAGCTCTATTTGTGTGAAAAAAAGGACGCAAATTTCATATGGGTACAATGTTGAATGACTGAGTAATTGTCATTCAAAGTGTGAGAGTGCTGAAAGCTGAAAATTGGTCTGGTTGTTAAGGGGGTTTAAGTGCCCAGTTGTCAAGTGGTTAAGGTCGGATACTGCATCCGACAGAGCTCCCTTAATGTCAGATGCGAGGGATTGGAGGTCAGTAATCTTGGGCATCTGGTTTATTAGAGTGAGCAGTGTTTCCTGGTCTGCAGGTGGTTTATTCTTCTGAGTGCCTTCAAATTGCCTGCGGGCCATGGCGGATGGCGATGAGTGGGATGTAGAGGGTTCCGGAGCAGACGGGCGTAGTGTGCGGAAAAGTTCGGGGAGATTGCGACCCGGTTGAGAGTAAGGGGCGTTAGAGAAGGGTAGTTGACGGCCGATCTTGCCCATCACAGAGTCATTTATATAGTATGTTTCCAATAGAAGATGCTGCCCTCTCCGCGTTGCCACAGGCCCTGGATTATTTAGGCATCTTTACTCATGTCCAACTGAGGATGAACTGAGGCCACTTTAATGGGTGACTGCCTCCACAGAGCCGGGTCCCGCCAAATAAGGGTCCTGGGGTCCAGATCGTGTAGTTTGGGGATCAGGAGGGGTATAGAAGGCCCCAAGAGCAGCCCACCAACAAGTATGTGGCCTGTTGTAGTCTGGATGGCCCGGCTGTATGCTACGGCCCAGCCGCGGATGAAGCCGCGGACTAAATTTGCAGGCGTCCCGGGTGTTCAGTTGGGAACATACCGATTTTGGGCCCAGTCTCTGGGGTAGGCTAGTGGGAGCCTCAGGGGCCCTGTGTCGGGGCTCGGAGCCGCGGATTAGCCGCGGGAGGCTTGTTGGAAGCAGCCGCGGCCTAGGCCGCAAATGAAGCCGCAGCCTAAATTTGTGGAGCCGCGGAGGTCGGGCACGGGCAGCCGTGATTTTCAGACCGGGGTGTAGAGGAAGGTGTGGGGGAGCCTCCTAGGTGAGTTTAGGTAGCTCACCTGTCTTTAGAGAGGTCGGATACCTTCCGATTGTATCTGAGGGATCAGAGCTCTCCCAGATCACGTCCTCCGTCCACCAGGTCCAAGCCACGCCCCCTCTGGATATATTTTTATATCCCTTTCCTGTTTTATACAAATCAACTACCTTTACCGCAGATTCTTTGACATTCCTTTTGCTTTCCCAATGACTCAGAATCCAGAAACATCAGTGCAGCACTGGATGAATGATGCAAGGTTCTGTCAGGAGTCCAGAAACTCATTGACCTTTTACGAACACACACTAATTACAAGCAAACCGATCACAGGTGAGGATGGTTACATTTAATAGCCATTCAAGCGTCTTTGTGTCAACTTGTGTGCATGTTATCAGGACAAAATCACCAGGGTATGTAAACTTTTGATCAGGGTCATTTGGATAGTTTCTGTTGTCATTATGATTTAAAAAGAGTAAACACAATTGATAATACATGGCTTCAGCCAAACACTAACCATGAGTGAAAGAAAAGTTTTTGTGTTATTATTCATATTCTCTGAAAAATGGCCAAGCAATCATAAATTCTGCCAGGGTATGTATACTTATGAGCACAACTGTATTCCTTATATTTTTAGTGTATTCATGTTTAACTGTGCACCTTGGTTTAAAAGAGAATGAATTGTGCTTTGGCAAAGCCAGTGGGCTGCTATGTTCTCGTTTACAATGTTGCACAATGGGCATCAAAGCAACGGCATTAACTTTTCAAGGCTGTTTTGCTGGCAGGGTAAGCATTTTTATATAATTGCACAGAAAGCAAGAGTTGGGGACAGCTTTAGTGCTATATTTTATCAGTGGGTGCATGTATAGTGAATCATATCTAATAACAGCAAGCCCTTATTCCACAAGCATACTTATGTTGAAAGGTTCACTTTCAAGGTCATTTGCCCTTTATTGCAAATAAGAAAAGGCCATTGTTTACTGTGTACTACCAAATAGAGAAATACCCATTAAAATGTAGTAAAGAAAAGTATGCTGTGCTATTTTCTTTTTAATGTTGAGACTTAACAGAGACGTGTGGGATTAGAAAAAAGCAAATCTACATGCTCACCTAGATGAATGCAGCATATGTCCCCTGCCACCCCTAAGACTGTTAACTGAGACATCAAAGACCGCTCATCACTTTAGTTCTAAGTCTTCAGTGAGCAGAGAGCCAGTGACTGTTCATCATCAGCTCTCTGCTCTACCCCTCCGGTGCTCACTGGGCTGTGGAGGGGGAGGTAATGAAGATATTCTTTATCTGAATTTTGTATATAATCATGTTATTTAAAAAAAATATATAATTAACAACGCATTGGATAATATTGCATATAGTCTCCAAGCTAATACCAGAGTTTCTAAATGCATAACAAAAATAATTCCTAACTAGAGTTGAGTGAACCCGAACTGTAAAGTTTGGGTCCGTACCGAACTTTGTGGTGTCCGTGACCCGGACCCGAACCCGGACATTTGAAAAAAAGTTTGGGTTCGGGTTCTGGGTTTGGTTATTTCATCCCGCCTGTTGAATAGCTGCAGGGCAGCCAATCAACAAGCGTTTCACTGGTTTGCCCTTAGAAGCCATCACAGCCATGCAATGGCATGGCTGTGATTGGCCAGTGCATCATGTGACCCAGCCTCTTTATAAGCTGGAGTCACTTAGTGCTGCATGTCACATGCTCTCTGGCTAGTATAGGGAGAAGATGCTGCCTGCGCTGTGAGGGACAGATTGCAGATATAATAACATCTCATCCTGCATTACAGAACAATCTGATTGTGGACTAGGTAGAGATTACTACTACTACTGCTTTTAGGGACAGATTGCAGATCTAATACCATCTCATCCTGCATTACAGAACGATCTGACTGGACTAGGTAGAGTCTACTGCTTAGAGGGACAGATTATTGTTCTAAAATCATCTTCTAGTTCTATAGGGTCAGGTTCCTGCTGTTGCTGTAAGGGACAGATTATTGTTCTAAAATCATCACCTACTCCTATAGGGTCAGGTTCCTGCTGTTGCTGTAAGGGCAGATTATTGTTCTAAAATCATTGCCTACTCCTATAGGGTCAGGTTCCTGCTGTTGCTGTAAGGGACAGATTATTGTTCTAAAATCATTTTACTTCCTTTTGCAGCCCTCTAGCACTTTCCAGGACTTTTTTACAGTCATTTTTGTGCCAAAAAGTTTGGGTCCCCATTGACTTCAATGGGTTTTGGGGTAAAGTTTGGGTCAAGTTCGGTACCGAACCCAAACTTTTTCGCAAAGTTCGGCCGAACCCACGGAACCCGAACATCCAAGTGTTCGCTCAACTCTATTCCTAACTCATCTTTCACATTTATTCTACATTTGAATATAATATGTATCACAGTAGTTACTTGATGGCAAATTACTTTGGCTCCTACAAGATAGGACACATTTACTGCGTTCAGTCCCTGTTTAATCCTTCTTTTCTACTGTAATCATGAATGAAACCATTATTACACGTATACATTGTTTTATTTACCTGTTTGTCCACCTAAGCATTTGTAGCCAGGTGCTTGGCTTGAGAGAGAGAGCAATTTAGGACACTGTGCTGCAGTTGCTCTCTGTGTTCCGACAGGACTAACACTGTCCACCTTCGGCCAGCAGGGGGGAAGACTACAAGCAGAAGTAGAGTAGAACTTTAGTGTAGGCAACACTGACCTATGGAGATGTAGTTCAGAAAGGGAGTGCTGCTATGAAAGTTAAAGGACCATTAGACTACAATTGCCAGGAAGAGACTGTTAGGAGGAGGAGGAGAAAGGAGTTGTTTTCCCAGGTTATAGACCTCTCTTACTGCGAGAAAACTGGAGAGTGTGCACTGCTGTTCTTGTGCACACCCCTGCCTGAGACTGTGAACTGGAGTGCCAATAACCTGTGTGCTGTGACCAGAGTCACCCAGGTGCACAGCAGGCAAGTTTACCAACAGCTGAGGATCTGGATTGAGGTTGGCTTTATTGCTGGGACTGGTGAGAGGCTGTTGCCATGAGTTACCTCTGCTAGCAGAGATTGAGGCTATAGAGAGGGTGTTCATCTGCTTAGTGGCTCAAGAACATGTATTTCTGCTCAAGCTAATTTTTATTTTGCAGTTAATGGGAAGCTGATAAAAAAATGCAGGGTCCATTTTCGTTCAGTGTTAAAAATAATTGGCATTCTATCTAGGCCACTGATTGGCGGCACACTAATATTCTTATTATTATAAATGTTTGAATTACACAGTTAAAAGCATATTTTTTAAGCTACAAGACAAAAAATATAGTCTTGATAACAGTAAGGGAAATTTCCTTGAAGATAATATTAAACACTCAGCTCTGAAAATGAGAAACAGATAGATATGTTGTCTATGAAATAGACATTTGTACATCAAACATATGAATTGAAATGTCAAACCGCCAGTTTTGTCTGTCATATTAAACTCAGGGTAAATTATAAACAGTACAATGTGGAATTATTTTCCATCTTTTATACCAGAATGTCATTATCATTGGTTACAGCTAAAGTATAATTATATTTGTTTCTTTTAGTACTTTTTTTGTTTCAATGATTCTTATTAAGGACGAGAATAGAAACAATGGGATTTTGATGGTGCAAATACAAAAATTATTTTTACCAAAAGTTTTTTCATAAAAATCTTCAAAAATGTTTTACAAAAGTTTAAAACCATTCTAACATCATCATTGACGTGAATGTTTACAATAACCATGCAGTAGATTTAATTTTTTCTCTATATGTTTCTCCAGGCTATGGCTTCTTCTGGAGACTTCAATGATTAGCACACTGCATGTAGAAGACATATCAAACGAAGAGCATAGATAGACAACAATAAAAGACAGGGCTTCAATATCACAGAATGTCCAATGAATGGGTGGTGAGACCATAAAGGAGAAGATATCACTGTCCTTCAGACGGCCTTTATTGTTTGTAATGAGTGCCTGAAGTCACTTGAATGATAGGAGTCTATACCAATTTTCTCCAAGTTACTCCAAAAGGTATATGTACAAATATATAGGGATGTCACAAAGGCATCCGCTGTTCACCTGTGTGACTACGAAAGGCTGCTCACCGCACACAACCAGGTCAAAGACAAGAAAACCAGCTCATTCAAGATATCCCAGCCTCAATACATCTTCAGTCCTCTATGTTTAAACACACAGGTGGACAGCGGATGCCTTTGTGACATCCCTATATATTTATACATATACCTTTTGGATTAAGTAGGGGTTTGTTCCCCTGTAACTTGGAGAAAATTGGCATAGATTCCTATCATTCAAGTGACTTCAGGCACTCATTACAAACAATAAAGGCCGTCTGAAGGACTGTGATATCTTCTCCTCAATGGTCTCATTACCCATTCATTGAACCTTCTGTGATATTGAAGCCCTATCTTTTATAGTTGTCTATCTATGCTCTTCCTTTGAAATGTCTTCTACATGCAGTGTGCTAATCATTGAAGTCTCCAGAAGAAGCCATAGCCTGGTGAAGCATGTAGAGAAAATATGAAATCTACTGCATGGTTATTGTACACATTCACTTCAATGTTGATGTTAAAACGGTTTTAAACTTTTGTAATACATTTTTGAAAATTTTTATCAAAAACTTTTGGTAAAAATAATTTTTGTCCTTGCACCATCAAAATCCCATTGTTTCTATTATTGTCCTTATAATGTCTAATTAAGGGATGAAGTGCCAATATTTATCAGACATTCTGCAAAAAAATTGAATTGATTTTTATTAAGGTTTTCACAAAGAATAGGTACAGAGTATACGAAAACAATGTCAATTCCTGTTATGCATTAGAACATATTTCAGAGGACTACTTGTGTGGTTACATTAACACAACAGAAGTCACGCTTAAATTTGAACAGTAAATATAGTATTAGCATTAGTCAAGTGGTAGGGGTATTGTCCCCGTACCCAGACACCCCATCTGGGAGAAAACTGTGTCATGAGGTGGGAGGCAACACGACCAACCTTAACTTTAACATAATATTGTTTTACTTAATTTACCAGCTATAGAAAAACAAGGAGACAGAATGCAATAACACAAATAACCTGTAGAGTGGAGCTGTATTCATAGTCTTTGACTAGAGTAAGTTGGAGTTTAACATCGGAGGTGTTTAGGGATAAAGAGCATCTCCATTTGTGTATAATAAGCAATCTTGCTGCAAATAGTATATGCATTACCAGGGTTCTGAACTCTTTTGGTTATAAGTCTATTCCTAGGTTTAAAATAGCTAGGGATGATTTTGTTAGAGTGAGAATTATGTAATCCGCGAATAAAGTGATTTCCTATTCATGGTCTTTGATTTTAATTCACAATATGAGATCTGAAGAGTGAATTTTTTGGGTTAAGGGTTCCATCATTAGTGTGATCATAAGTGGAGAAAGGGGGCATCCTTGCCTTGTACCATTTGTAATGGCAAAAGGGTCGGAGAAGACCCTTCTGAGAAGACACGGACGGTAGGGTGGAGTATAAGACTAAAATGGCTGATATTATATTGTCCTGAAAGCCAAATTTCTCAAGAGTGTGTCTCATGTATCCACAGTGGTTCCTATCAAATGCTTTATCTGCATCTAGAGTTGTACAGTAAGGGGAAAAAGTATTTGATCCCCTGCTGATTTTGTACGTTTGCCCTCTGACAAAGAAATGATCATTCTATAATTTTTATGGTTGGTTTATTTTAACAGTGGGAGACAGAATAACAGCAACAAAATCCAGAAAAGTGCATTTCAAAAAAGTTATAAATTGATTTGCATTTTAATGAGTGAAATAAGTATTTGACCCCTTCCCAAAACATGGCTTAGTACTTGGTGGCAAAACCCTTGTTGGTAATCACAGAGATCAGATGTTTCTTGTAGTTGGCCACCAGGTTTGCACACATCTCAGGAGGGATTTTGTCCCACTCCTCTTTGTATATCGTCTCCAAATCATTATGGTTTTGAGGCTGACTTTTGGTAACTTGAACCTTCAGCTCCCTCCATATATTTTCTATGGGATTAAGGTCTGGAGACTGGCTAGGCCACTCCAGGACCTAAATGTGCTTCTTCTTGAGCCACTCCTTTGTTGCCCTGGCCATGTGTTTTGGGCCATTGTCATGCTGGAATACCCATCCACGACCCATTTTCAATATCCTGGCTGAGGGAAGGAGGATCTCACCCAAGATTTGATGGTACATGGCCCTGTCCATTGTCCCTATGATGCGCTGAAGTTGTCCTGTTCCCTTAGCAGAAAAACATCCCCAAAGCATAATGTTTCCACCTCCATGTTTGACGGTAGGGATGGTGTTCTTTGGGTCATAGACAGCATTCCTCCTCCTCCAAACACGGGGAGTTGAGTTGATGCCAAAGAGCTTGATTTTGGTCTCATCTGACCACACCACTTTCGCACAGTTCTCCTCTGAATCATTCAAATGTTCATTAGCAAACACCAGACGGGTCTGTACATGTGCTTTCTTGAGCAGGGGGACCTTGCGGGTGCTGCAGGACTTCAGTTCTTCACGCCGTAGTGTGTTACCAATTGTTTTCTTGGTGACTATGGTTCCAGTTGCCTTGAGATCATTGACAATATTCTCTGGGTTGATTCCTCACTGTTCTCATGATCATTGAAACTCCACGAGGTGAGACCTTGCATGGAGCCCCAGACCGAGGGAGATTGACAGTTATTTTGTGTTTCTTCCATTTGCGAATAATCTCATCAACTGTTGCCACCCTCTCACCAAGATGCTTGGCGATGGTCCTGTAGCCTGTAGCCCATTCCAGCCTTGTGTAGGTCTACAATCTTGTCCCTGACATCCTTGGACTGCTCTTTGGTCTTGGCCATGGTGGAGAGATTGGAATCTGATTGAATGTTTGCGATCTGCGGGTCCTAAGGGGCGCGCGCTCCTGAGGAGTGTGCCAGCGACCCGAAGTCCACCGGCAAGCCGCGATGAGCGGCCACAGCCAAAGAACGGGGAACCGCCGATGTAAACACTGCGGTTCCCCGCTCTGTTAGTGGGGGCATAGGAGATCTACTGATCCCTGTCACTGGGATCAGTTAGATCTCTTATGCCCATGATAGCCCAGTCCCCCCACAGTTAGAACACGCCCAGGGAACACAGTTAACCCCTAGATCTCCCCCTGCAGGTTAACCCCTTCACTGCCAATTACATTTATACAGTAATCAGTGGACATTTAAATTTCTGATCGCTGTATAAATGTCATTGGTCCCAAAAAAGTGTCAAAATGGTCCAACATGTCCGCTGCAATATCGCAGTACCGCTAAAAATCACAGATCACCACCATTACTAGTAAAAAATAAAAAAAAATAAAAAACCCCAGAAATGAATTTTCATCATCCGTAAATGCGGCCACTTTTGCGCAAACCAAACGCCGATTGCGATTTTTTTTTTTACCAAAAATATGAGGAAGAATATAAATTGGCCAAAACCGATGAAAAACATTTTTTTTTTAAATATTTTTTTTGGATTTGTATTTTAGCAAAAAGTAAGAAATTTGTTTTTTTTTGCAAAATTGTCGCTCTTCTTTTGTTTATAGCAGTGATCAGAAATGATGCAGAGGTGATCAAATACCACCAAAAGAAAGCTCTATTTGTGGGAAAAAAAGGACACAAATTTTGTTTGGGTAAAACGTCGCATGACCGCGCAATTGTCAGTTAAAGCAACACAGTGCCGAATCGCAAAAAGGGCTCTGGTCGTAACCTGGGAAAACCTTCCGGGGCTGAATTGGTTAAGAGAGTGCTCCTAATCTCAGCTCGTTTACTGTATAGAAGACACCTGGGAGCCAGAAATCTTGCTGATTGATAGAGGATCAAATACTTATTTCACTCATTAAAATACAAATCAATTTATAACTTTTTTGAAATGCGTTTTTCTGGATAATTTTGTTGCTATTCTGTCTCTCACTGTTAAAATAAACCTGCCATTAAATGATTGACTGATCATTTCTTTGTCAGTGGGAAAACATACAAAATCAGCAGGGGATCAAATACTTTTTCCCTCACTGTAAATAGGAACGGGATGTTTTTAGTCTCCATATAGAGTAGGAGATTTGTTATTTTCTGTGTGGCATCAGGAGCTTGTCTTTCCATTGTGAAACCGACCTGATTGGGATGTATAAGATGGGGCATAATTGGGGCTAGCCTTTGCGCTATCAATCTTGCATATAATTTAAGGTCAGTGTTCAGTAAAGAGATGGGGCGAAAGTTGGAAGGGGCAACCGACTCCTTCCCTGGTTTAAGTAGGGTTACAATGTTTGCAGATAGCATTTCGCTTGGAAATTCTTCAGATGACACAGCAGTGTTGAACATATGCGGAGCTAGAGTGACATTGAATAGTTGCCGTTGGGGAGTGCTGAAATGGCTTCTAAGATTTCCTTGTTTGTGAATGGGGTATTAAGAGTTGATAGGTGTTCAGCTTGGAGAGGTTCAGGGTGTCAAGGAAGCTTGAGAAAGTAATATTGGTAGGTTGAGTAATAGAGGGGTCATCTTTTAAGTTATAGATAGAGATGTGGTCAGTGAGACCATATATGATAGGTCTCCATCCCAAATTTGAAATACAAAGGAAAGATGTGGGTCTGGGGGACCAATCATAAGAATATACAATTTGTATACATATAATGTTGATTTATTACATAATAACAGATTACAGTGCAATAATTCCTTTACAGACATGATGGAATAGGGTTAAAAACAATTCATTGAGCTAAGTCTAGGTAACTAATTCATCCTAGTACAATGAGACTATGTAGTATAAATAACATTTCATTGGTAAAACCATGCATCAATTGTATGACAATAAGACAAGACAAACAACATTTTCCTTAAGCATCCTGTAACTTTACATGTTTTGTGAATTGATCTCCACTTCTTTAGGAGTAGATGCAGAGAAGGGCAGTCAAAAACGTAATATACGAAAGATTAAAAATTCATATAATTGATGTATAGTGGGCATGTTCAAAAAAAGGGAGAGATATTAAGGGAACAACCCCAATAATTACATACCAGCTCAATGGGAGAAGGTTTTGGCACCTTACACATGAGGGAAGCATCAGAGAATGTCCCCCCCGGGGGCTGAGGCGGAGGAACCCAGGTAATTCCCATAAGGGAAGGGGACCAGTGGACCAGGCATCCACGGCCAAGTAAATTCCTATAGAGTATATGGATGGGGAATACCATGTCACCAAATATAAAACTGAAAAACAGGAAAATACCAGTGTGGCTACATCTAAGGGGTATAAGCCATGGGGAGGGGGTGAACAGTAAGAGACCCAAACCTGGGATAACTAAGTATAAGTGTAAAGGGAAATACAGGGATAGTGGCATGAGTCTTACATGTATGATTCCTTGGTAGAAAGTATATTTTACCGAATCTGCCAGAGAGTAAAAGGAGGATGTGTAAGGCCTGAGGAACGCCACCCACACCCCAGGTGTGAGGCACTAACGGGGTACACTGCCAACGCCATGTGCACACCACTGTATTGGAGCAAGGAGGAATGGCAAATTTTTTGAACATGCCTATTATACATGAATAATATGAATGTTTGATCTTTCGTATATTACTTTTTAGACTGCCCTTTTCTGCATCTACTCCTGAAGAAGTGGCGATCAATCCACGAAACATGTAGAGTTACAGAATGCTTAAGGAAATGTTGTTTGTCTTACTGTCATAAAATTGATGTATGGTTTTACTATTGAAATGTTATTTATACTACATAGTCTCCTTGTACTATGATGAATTAGTTACCTAGACTCAGCTCAATGAATTGTTTTTAACCCTATTCCATCATGTCTGTAAATTAATTATTGCACTGTAGTCTGTTATTAGGTAATAAATCAACATTATATGTATACAAATTGTATATTCTTATGATTGGTCTCATTTAAAGTCCCCCAGACCCACAACTTTCCTTTGTATCTTTTAGGTTATATAGTGCCTGGCAATACGCCCTAAACGCGTTCGCTCATCTTTCGGATGGTACATTTTACCACCATTAGTGGGATGTGAAATGTAGGGAATCTTTTGTTTGGTTCTTCTTTGCTTGATTTGATTAGCTAAAAGTTTCCCATCTTTATTACCGGCTGCATAAAAATGAGTGCATACATTTAGCAATATTTAGCGTGTTTGGCATCTAGGAAGGTTCTAAGATAATTTTTTGCTTGGAAAATGTAATCACTAGTTGCTGGGTGGGATCAGTTTTGTTTGTCAGCTCCAATTTATTTATATTGTCTAGTAGTTTTGTCAACTGCTGTGTCCTTTGGCGTTTAGCTTGTGAGCTCATGTTAATGAGTGTACCACTCTTTTAGTACTTTTTTTAAATAGAAGACAAGTGTACGTTATTAGACTGCCTGCTTTACTTGCAAATTGCAGTATTCTCCATGATCCCTTGCTAAAAATAAAAGTGGCTAACGTTCATATGGTCCTCCTAACGCTGGATAATAGTGAATGTTAATAAGTTGCAAAAAAATCTGACAGCTATTAAAGTCTTTTCTTCTCCAATTTAAAAGTCATTCTACTAAATTGATGCATGACTTTTCAATGTTAAACATGCATAAAAAGTACAATTTATGGACATTCAACTGGTTTATTATACAATAATGACCGAATAGGTTAGTTAAAATAGGGATATGCCGTGTAACAAAAAAATGTGTCCATGAGGTGAATTAGGAAGTGGAATTTAAGTAGTCTCACTGTATAGTAAAAAAGATTAATATGTCACACCATTTTTTAGCTGAATCTCTGGTCTTGTACTGTTCTTTGCAGACAGTGGAGGGATTCAGTAAAGCTGCTGCGGATCTTTTCTGGCTTTAATTGCTTTTGTTAATGTGTTGCGCAAAAAATGTCTGTGACAGTTTTGGCTCTGACAGTGACTTGTGTGCTAAATTTGGGTATTTCCAGTCTGCTGCACTTCTACGTTGTGGCGCACCACCTGCGCCAAATTGAAATTAAAATACCATCAGTTTGTATCTTACCAAAGTGGAGCTAATGAAGACCAACTTTCTTTTGGCGTGCAGAGACAGATTTTGCCAGATATATATTTTTTTTTTGTGTCTTGCGCCTGTTCTAAAAGTGGCGCAGCATTCAAGGACAAGTTGTAGACAGGTACATGAGTTTGGCACATGCTGCACCGGTGTTAGTATGCATGCAAGACCCTTTCACAAAATCTGTAAGTCTTTATGAATTCCAGGGACTATGTCATGAAGTGGCCTTTATAAACTATCATATAACCTTTTGTTATGAGATCTTCATACAAACATAAAGCCAAACTCTAGGCAGATGCCTAAATACACTGATAAAATACATATAAGGGGGCTGTTTTATCTACCAAATGATTTGTATTGTGTCCACTCAATCCTGAGATTTACACAGCTCTGCCAAGCAGCACAATCCTGTGTGGCAGCGGAAAATACCAGATTTCCCTCTGCTGCAGTTAGGTAATACTTACATGTCTCTTCCCTGCTCCACTATGACTGGACAGTAAAAAGAGAAGTAGCAGACTGAAGAGCTCATCTTTCTTTGAATCTGCACACTCGTTTTTATCAGTATGCTCCTTGATAGCACTGTAGCACAGCTTACATTTTTTGTCTGCTCCTTTGCTCCTCTGCTATCAGCATGAATAATTTCTGGTTTTCCTGACAAGAGAAAAAAAGGTGATTGACAGCCTCAGCTCTGTCCCTGTGTGAAGGGGTGTGTGTCCCTTCCCTCCAATCAGCTGTCAGAGCTCTCCTCACTGAGCTCTTCAGAGCACAACTTCAGCCCCCTTTTTTCTGACAGCTCAGACAAGCTTTATAAATTGTGCACTTTGAGCGGATGTGGAGAAGGGGAGACTGCAGATAAACAGGTACAACCTGTGTATCACCTGAGCCCAGTCACTTCACTGGGAATATGTAAGGGTTTACAACTAGAGTTGAGCGGACACCTGGATGTTCGGGTTCGGCCGAACTTCGCGAAAAAGTTCGGGTTCGGTACCGAACTTGACCCGAACGTTACCCCGGACCCCGAACCCCATTGAAGTCAATGGGGACCCGAACTCTTCGGGACAAAAATGGCTGTAAATAAGTCCTGTCAAGTGCTAGAGGGCTGCAAAAGGAAGTAAAATGGGGGTAAGCGTAGGACAAGTGCTCTACAAAAAAATGGGGATAGGGAAAGTAACTTAAAATCAAATTTAAAAAATAAAAATGGGAAGGGGGGTGGATGTGGAGTAGGAGCCTAGAGGTTGACTAAGCCGTGACTGTGGCAGTGTAGGTGGAAGTGGCGGTGGTGGGGGAGGAGGAGGAGGTAACCAACACTTTTTGTTGTTTGTTTTTTTTTTTTTCTAATTGGTGATTTTAGAACAATAATCTGTCCCTTACAGCACCAACAGGAACCTCTACCTTTAAGAACTAGGAGATGATTATAGAACAATAATCTATCCCTTACAGCAACAGCAGGAACCTGACCCTATAGGAGTAGGCGATGATTTTAGAACAATAATCTGTCCCTTACAGCAACAGCAGGAACCTGACCCTATAGGAGTTGGCGATGATTTTAGAGCAATAATCTGTCCCTTACAGCAACAGCAGGAACCTGACCCTATAGGAGTAGGGGATGATTTTAGAACAATAATCTGTCCCTTACAGCAACAGCAAGAACCTGACCCTATAGGAGTAGGCGATGATTTTAGAACAATAATCTGTCCCTTACAGCAACAGCAGAAACCTGACCCTATAGGAGTATGCAATGATTTTAGAACTATAATCTGTCCCTTACAGCAACAGCAGGAACCTGACCCTATAGGAGTAGACGATGATTTTAGAACAAAAAACTGTCCCTTACAGCAACAGCAAGAACCTGACCCTATAGGAGTAGGCGATGATTTTAGAACAATAAACTGTCCCTTACAGCAACAGCAGGAACCTGACCCTATAGAACTAGGAGATGATTTTAGAACAATAATCTGTTGCTCAAAGCAGTAGACTCTACCTAGTCCAGATCGTTCTGTAATGCAGGATGAGATCTGCAATCTGTCCCTTAAAGCAGTAGTAGTAATCTCTACCTAGTCCAGAATCAGATCGTTCTGTAATGTAGGATGAGATGTTATTAAAATCTGCAATCTGTCCCTCACAGTGCCGGCAGCATCCTCTCTCTAGACTAGCCTGAGAGCATGTGACATGCAGCACTACGTGACTCCAGCTTATACAGAGGCTGGGTCACATGATGCACTGGCCAATCACAGCCATGCCATGGCTTCTAAGGGCAAACCAGTGAAACGCTTGTTGATTGGCTGCCCTGCAGCTATTCAACATGCGTGATCAAATACCCGAACCCAGAACCCGAACCCAAACTTTTTTTCAAATGTCCAGGTTTGGGTCCGGGTCACGGACACCCCAAAGTTCGGTACGGACCCGAACTTTACAGTTCGGGTTCGCTCAGCTCTATTTACAACCACTTTAAAGTAGAAGGAAATAAGGTGCTGATGCACATCAGGAAGAATCTGTAGTCACTGTGCCCCTTGGACACAACCAATCACAGATAGTGGTAAATGACTAATGACAGCGGCCTTTTACCACATGACTGCTGTGTCCAATGAAAAGGGATCTCAAATGTAAACAACTTAGTTTATCAGCAGTTGGCCTCTCTCCTTCCCTCACACAGAGACCGTGTACAAGGGAAGGAAAGAGATCTGTGCAACTGTGTTTACTGTTCTTATTCTTCAGTATCACACAGTGCCCATCAGTGTCACACAGTGCCCATCAGTGCCACTTATCAGAGCTGCCTCATCAGCATCTATCAGTACACATTGGTGCACATTAGTGTAACTGATCAGTGCTGCCTTATCAGTGCTGCTTATCAGTTCGCATCAGTTCTGCTTATCAGTGGCTTCTTATCAGTGCTGCCTCTTCAGTAAAACATCATCAGCGCCCATCAGTGCCACCTCATCAGTGGACATCAGTGTAGCTGATTAGTTCAGTCCCATCTGTGCAGTGCATAACAGTGCAGCCTCATCAGCACCCATCAGTGCAACCTCATCAGTTCATGTAAGTGCCCATCAGTTTAACCTGATCAATGCATATTAGTGCGGTCTCATCAGCGCCCATGTGTGCAGCCTCATCAGCGCCCATCAGTGCAAGCTCATCAGCACCCATGTGTACAGCCTCTTCCCTGCTAATTAGTGCAGACTCAACAGCACACATAAGGCGACATTAGGCGCACAAGTCGCATTACGTCACAAAAACAATGATTGCCTATGAGAGCCATCTTAACTGGTCCGACTTGTGTTTATCAAAATCGGACTGACTTTGAAAAAGGTTCCTGTACTACTTTTGTCCGACTTTGATCCTACTTTAGCCCATTGAAAGGCATTGAAGTCGGATCAAAGTCGGATCAGTGTCTTCACTGATCCGACTTTGGCATGCGACTTATGCTCTGGGGATCTTGAAGGGGAACTCCACGCCAAATTAAAAAAAATGGCATGGGGTTCCCCTCCAGGAGCATACCAGGCTCTTTGGTCTGGTATGGATTTTAAGGGGAACCCCCATGCCGAAAAAACGGCATGGGGTCCCCGCCAAAATCCATACCAGACCCTTATCCGATCACACAGCCTGGCAGGCCAGGAAAGGAGGTGAGGACAAGCGAGCACCCCCCCCTGGTATGGATTTTGGGGGGACCCCGCGCCGTTTTTTCAGCGTGGGGGGTTCCCCTTAAAATGCATACCAGACCAAAGGGCCTGGTGTGCTCCTGGAGGGGGACCCCATGCCATTTGTTTTTAATTTGGCGTGGCATTCCCCTTCAAGATCCCCAGAGCATAATGTGCCTGGAATTGTCGGGATCAAAGTCGGATCCCTGTTCACAGAAAATTGGTCCGACTTTGACCCTATGTAGGACCGTAAATGGCACAGCAAAGTAGGATCAAAGTCTGACCGTTTTCTTGTCGGATAGTGTGAACCCAGCCTAAGCATTCATCAGTGCAGGCTCATCAGCACCCATCTGTTCAGGCTCCTCAGCACCCATAAATGCAATCTCATCAGCACCCGTTAGTGCATCCTCCTCTGTGCACATCAGTGCAGCAACATTATCACCAGTATCACCACAGCCCACACTCACCACCATGTCTAAATATTCTTTACAAGTGAGGAGGCATACCAAATTGTAACTGCGGCCAAGGAGAGCAGTTGGAAGCTCTCTGTGTTGGATTATGATTACGAGCCAATGCTAAGTAGTGAGACAATAACAGAATCAAAGAAGAAGGATAGTGCGCCCACCAAGCGAAGGCATTCTGGCGAGGAGCAGGCTACCACAAGTATTGCAGTGGCATCCACCAATAGTGCAGTGGCAATCACCAGAAATGGAGTACCTCTGCAAGAAAAGCCAGGTACTAGTAAGGAGTCACGTTAGCTCCAAAGGGTTAGGGCCCATGCCAGTTTACCATAAGCACTTCAAAACTCTCTATGGCTTTCTCCTTCCTCATAACTCAGGAGCAGCTAGCATCCCCCTTTTACTGCCCAGCCAGGTGTGCAGGTGAACATGGAAAGTTTTGCCCCCATAGATTTTTTTCATTTAGTTTTCACCGATGACTTATTACATTCAATTGTGGACCAGTGCAACAATCCAACTTCATATTATGCCCGTCCATATGAATAGAAAGCATTAACAGTGGAGGAGTACATGATCTTTTTGGGACTCACATTTAATATGGGACTTGCAAAAAAAAAGAGTTACGCTCTTACTGGTCCACCCACCCCATCTATCACATGTCAATTTACTCATCAGCAAAGCCAAGAAAACAAGATATTTAATTATTATATAGTTCCTCCATTACAATGATAACATCCAGTGCCCTCCCTAAAATGACCCAGCATATGATAAATTACATAAAATTCGGCCACTTCTTAATTTTTTATCAGAGAAATTCGCCAAGTTATTTATCCCGGAAAAAAATATCTGCATGGATGAGTCCCGATACCACCAAAAGAAAGCTCTATTTGTATGAAAAAAAGGACAAGAATTTCATATGGGTACAGCGTTGCATGACTGGGTAATTGTCATTCAAAATGTGAGAGAACTGGAAATTGGTCTGGGCAGGAAGCGGGTAAAAATGCCCAGTAGGCAAGTGGTTAAATGGGATACGTGGGTGAAAGAGCACTTGGATCGTTAAATATATATCAGTGGGACTTTATCTGGACTCGTTTTTTTAACTGTTTCTTGGATTGTATTAATTTCACATTGGAAATACCGTATTGTAAGCACCATTTAAAGAGGAAATAAACTCAGATGGGGTTTACTTCCTCTACATACACCCGTAAATTAGAAGCATAATGGGCTACTATGCATCCCATAGTAGCCCATTATGTGCCACTTACCTGCAAACGAAGCCTGCGATGTCCATTGTTGTCCCCTGTCCTGGCGGCGTCCATCTTCAGCCCCTCTTCCTTCTGGGGCTGCGACTACGGCTCTGTGACTGGCCGGAGTCGTGTGACATCACTCCTGTGCATGTGCGCGGGAGCCACCAATCATGGCAGTGTCAGTGGAGAAACGGCAGGGAGGCCGTTTCCTCACTGCGCATGTGACGAAATTACGTCGGCACATGCAGAACACTGCATATCTCCTGAACCGTACAGGTTTGGAAGATATGCAGGGTACCTACAGGTAAGCCTTATTCTAGGCTTACCTGTAGGTTAAAGTAGTTGTCACAGGTTGACAACCACTTTAAAGGTACTTCAGTATTTTAGTGACACCATTAGGTGTTTGTTTAACAGCTGCTGCACATACTTGGTTTATCTTTTATTTTTAATTGCTCACACATTTTGGCACAAGTGTTTACTTTATACTACTTAATTTTCCGTAGTGACCCAGAACAAGTATATAGTTAAGTAGTTGTCTTCAAAATTCAGATTTTTTGCAGCATTCCTGTTCTGAGACTATGACTCAGACCTACTGATGCTAAAATAGCATGAGCAACCAAAGCTCCATTACCTTCAATAGGCTCTTCTGCAGCTTGTTAAACTGTCAAACAGAGTTTCTATTAATGGCAAAAGAATATGGGCTGTGCATGTGTGGGAGACACAGTAAATGACTTGTAAAAAACCTGTGTGAGAAGCAATCGGGCTGCAGTAGGTACAGTACATTACAAAAATGCTTCAGAAGGGTGCTTTAAAAGGGAGAGACACACTAAAATTATATTTGCCATTTAGAGAGACACTGTCATCTTGCTCATGCACGGCAAAGCAACGGTCTCTAAGTGGGGCTTAGGCATCCTTGTGGGTACAAGTGGAACTGCACTCACTAATGACTAATCCCAAGGCAGCTCATGTGACAGTCAGCATTAAAGTGGATGTAAACCCATTCTGTAGGTTTGTACCTACAGGTAAGTCTACAATAAGTCTCCCCCAGTGAGTTTTGATACAAATAAAAAGTGTTGCACTTTTATTTAGCAGTCAATTCGATTTAATCACATTCAAGATGCATTCTTCATTAAAGCAGATGCTAGCTCTTGCTTAAGAACTAAATAAATAAGAGTGTCCTTTATATAGAACAAGATTTTCTTTCTATCTAAGTAAACACTCATTATGCAAATAATTCTCTGTAACTTATCCAGTGTTTTTAAAGGTCAGAGAAGAAAATTATGCTTGTTCCCTCTTGCAAAAAAGATAAGAATGTGTGTAGAAACAAAGGTGAAGACTGTGCACTCAGGGATTTATTTCAGCATCTATCTCCTTTTATGCAAAGTTAGCTTCATGCGAAATTTAAAGACCATCATTAGATTCGATTCTAGGGGGGCTATAGACATTGCATAATTACTTGTGTTTTTTCCAAATTTGAGCATCACTTCTGATTATTTGGCTTTTTCTGATCTCATGAGGAGGGGTGACCTGAGGAGGGTGATAACAAGTGTCACTGTCAACTGAAGATCTATATTGCACATGGAGATTTTGCAACATATTTTTCAGGACAACTGGAGTCAGGTGACAGATGCACACTGCAGGGATGCGAATCACACTGCAGAAGTGCGAAGCGCATGCTAAGGTTTGTGAATTGCACCACTAAGGTTGTGGACCTATAGCTGACCGCTGCTAAGGAGCTCCAGCTGGAACAGGAAGATGGGCCCCTGGAGCACTGACACTGAAACACAGGGAGCTAGTGCATCGGTTTCCCCAGGGTGTGGAGTCTAAGAGCCAGTAAATATTCGCCAGAGCCTCTGGTGGTGAGGATGGATTTGGTTGCAACTGGATCTAGGTCGCGGCCCCCGGGGTCCCCTAGATCATGCCCGGCTTGGTGGAAGAGAGGAAGCAGCAGCACAGGAACAGCAAGGTTAGTAAGCGACCCAGCCAAAGGTCAGGGCCACAAGCAGACAGGGACACACGGAAGATCACGCCAAGGTCAGGGTATCAAGCAGACAGGAGAAACAGAGAACAAGCCGAAGGTCTGGGCATCAAGCAGGCAGAGATAGTCAGAACAAGCCAAAAGTCGGTAAACGGAAATGGACAGGAACAACCACACACAAAACCAAACACACACAACATTGATCGGCAAGAAGGCTTTGCAGCACATGGTCTTAAATAGTGTTTGCTTAATTGGAGGCTGGGGTGGCGTTCGCTGAGAGGAGATTGCTTAGCCCACATGTGGTGATGTGAACGACCTCTAAGCTGACACAACCAAAGAGGTAAGCAAACAGATAGGACATGAATGACTATGGGTTCATGACAATATTGTAAAATGCCCTTATGATTGGGTCTTTGATTGGAAAGAACCTCAGTGGTTGTGGTCCTGGGACTCTTTCATGAACAAGTAGCTATCTCCCTGCCTATTGTTCTCAGTGAGCCATTGTTCTATTGCCACCCTTAGGCTTCATGCACACAGGACATTAAAAAAAAACATCCAAAAAAAGTCAGTAACTTATCAGTGATTTTTTCAGCTGTTATTAGCGTTATACTACCGGTGTTTTTGCATTTCTTTTGCGCCTTTAAACAATTGCCGCGCTGACTGTGTTTTCCGGGGTGGCCTGGGAGCAGGTATGGCGGACTCAATGTCCTGCCGGTTACCTGCGATCACCCCCCCAGAGCGACAGAACAGAGGTCCGTGTATGTAAACACGGATTTCCGTTCTGACATAGGGGGAAGGGATGTGATCACAGGCTTCCTGTATATGGGAGCCGTGATCACTCCCCTCCCCCTGCCATCTCAGCCCCCCACAGTTAGAACACACTGAGGGAACACAGTTAACCCTTAGTGCGCCCCCTCCAGGTTAACCCCTTCACTGCCAATGGCATTTACACAGTAATCAGTGCATTTTCATAGCACTGATCGCTATATAGATGACAATGGTCCCAAAAAAGTGTCAAAATGGTCTGACATGTCCGCTGCAATATCGCAGTCCCAATAAAAATCGCAGATCCCCGCTATTACTAGTAAAAAATAAAAAAATAAATAAAAACCCCAGAAATTAGTTCTCATCATTCATAAATGCGGCAACTTTTGTGCAAACCAATCAATAAACGCTGATTGCGATCTTTTATTAACAAAAATATGAAAAAAAATGTTTTTTTATATATTTTTTTGGATTTGGATTTTAGCAAAAAGTAAGAAATGTTTTTTTTTTTTGCAAAATTGTCGCTCTTCTTTTGTTTATAGCGGTGATCAGAAATGATGCAGAGGTAATCAAATACCACCAAAAGAAAGCTCTATTTGTGGGGAAAAAAGGAAGCAAATTTTGTTTGGGTACAACGTCGCAAAACCGCGCAATTGTCAGTTAAAGCGACGCAGTGCCAAATCGCAAAAAATGCTCTGGTCCTAAACTGGGAAATCCTTCCTGGAGCTAAAGTGGTTAAAGGGCCAGCATTTTTTTTTTCCTCAATTGATCTAAAACTGTGATCGTCGTTTAGCTGTGTTTTTGCTCGTTTGTGAGCATTTGAACGTTTTTACAGCAGCTCTCAGAACCCACTGGTCTTGGGTTTTTTTTTCCAGCTCAAAAACATCACTGCTAAAAACAGCTGATAACAACCTGTGTGTGCATGAACACATAGGATAACATGATGGAGGGTTTATTGACTGTAGAAAAAAACGTCTGCAGCTAAAAACAGCTGCTGTAAAACAGTCAAAAAACGTCCTGTGTGCATGAGGCCTTATAGTATTACAGTCAGTAGTCATAAATCAAAATAGTTTTTCAAATCCTTTGTTGCTGAAAAGAGCAAAAAATGCAACACACATTTTTGGCTACATTTTTATTTCAGTGAGTATGTGTTTTCAATTCATTACAATTAGAAACCGTTCACACAGGGGCGACTTGCGCTCCGACTTGAGTCTGCTGAAGTCGCCCCAAGTCGCTTGACATCTGACATCCCATTGAAGTGAATGGGAGCCATCTTAATGTACACTACTGAAGTCACTCTGACTTCAAAAATGGTTCCTGTACTACTTCAAGGTGACTTCTATCCGACTTGTGCCCATAAAATTAAATGGAAGTTGGCTCTAAGTCGGATCCCCCATCTACATTGAACTTACAGGAAAAATAAAAGAATTTACCAGGCAACCCCCCCAGGGCCATCTTAATGACATCATGGGCCCCTGGGCAAAGTAATGCACTAGGGCCCCTACCAGGGAGATGGTGACCTGCGGCATGCTATGCATGCGGTGGCAATGAGCGACTGTGGCTAAATAATGCTACATATTGGCATGGCTTTTTAGTTTAATTAGAAAACACAAATACAGAAAACCGTGTGTACCAAGGTTTAAAAAAAAGAAGTATGGACTTTAAAAAAAAAAAGATATTATACTTACTAAGGTGGATACAGCATTGATCTGATGCTGCATCCCTCCCCCGCTGCCTCTGCGCTGAAAACTGAGTGATCAAACACTGCTGATCGCTCAGTTCTTCCCTCCGCTCTGAGCAGAGAGCAGGGGCTGTCAGTCATTGGTTCTCTGCTCTACCCCCCCCCCCCCCCCAGCGCTCACTGGCATGTTTCACTATGGTGGGGGCGTAGGAAGCACAAGTGTGAACCTAGTGTGATGGGCTACTTGTAACAATGAGTGGAATAACAAAGCACAATGTTTCACCATTCTTTCATTCATTCACCATTTGTGTGTTGCACACTACTATGCATTTTACCATTCATTACTGCAACACATAAGTGTGAATGGGCCCCAATAGTTGGCAACACAATAGTGTGATTGAGCTTCTAAAATATTGCCAGTGTGATCCTGCGCTTAGTGGGCATGA
>BLSH010412557.1:585749-622734 GCA_018402905.1 Glandirana rugosa
TTAACACAAGTGATTACCGTGCTAACAGTTTGCTAGAAAGTCTTCGGCTGGTCAAAGCCGGTTTTAATACACACACATACCGGTCGTAATCGCACATACATATCGGTTTTGATAAAAAAAGGGTTTGTCCCGAGGTCTTAAGACTTTTATATCACTTTTATTAAAAGAAATGAAAAAATCACAACCTTGGTATCACCTCATCTGGAGACTGGAGACAGTCCAAAAATAATGACAGAAAAGGTGGTAACCCTTCTAAACTAAAGAGACGAACAGTAATCATCTCAACTCGCTTGTGGACCTTCAAGCCCAAGCGTGCGATCGTTCGGGTTCCGTCCGGACCCGGACCCGGACTTTGTCCCGAAGTTCGGACGGACCAGCAGAACCCGAACTTCCAGGTGTTCGCTCAACTCTACTAATGACAAGCAGAGAAATCAAATCTTCCCAATGGTGGAAAAGACAGTAATAAAAACCTGACAGAGGTCAGAGGTCTACTCCACTATGGTTCCAACACTAAAAAAGTAAAGAAAATTATTTTCACTATATTTTCAGAATTCTGGAGCCCTGTTTGGGAAAAAAATAGTTTTGGCTATACATACACGCTAATGCTGGCCATACACACACATAATTTTGGCCGAAACTGGTCGGCTTCTGAAAGATCGTTTGACAATCGTGCCATTAGTGAACACAATTCTGCAGACGATTTCGACCGTGGGCCCGACTAATGTCGAAAACTTTTACCATTTCAACTAAACTGTATACGTGTATGTTATAATCTAAATCTAAATCTTGTTTGTTGTCCTTGTATTCTGGGCTATGGTGACAACACTGACATGGGGCGCACAGCTTAACCGCTCCCACGTGACCCTGATTATCAGAGTGTCATCCTGATCCAGGGAGGAGGACGATGAGCGATCAGTGATCAACAATCCCCGCTCCATTCATCCCACGGCTCAGTGAGAAGATATCCCACTTCATCCAATGATGCCTCTTGTTAAAAGAAACATTGATCCCAGGCATCTGTGCCACACTGCTCTTCCAAGGGGAATTAAGAATGAACTGGAATTTCTAACAAATATCTCTTTGGCAAATATTATACGACAACTAAGTAGCCTGAGTAAATACGCAGAAGACATTCGGGGAACTGTTCAACGAGGCTCACAGCTTTTCTTTTAGAGTGAATTCATTACAAGAACGCGTTGACCGGTTATCTGTCAGTGTAACACAGCTTGATCCTAAAGAGGAGGAACTCTCATTGCAGGATATTACAATGAGGAAAGCTTTTAGAAGTTCTACCATTCAGGATCAACAGCTGTTTGACCGCAGAACCTTGCCAACCCCACTTCAGGAAACTTATGAGTTGTGTGAACATCCACCACCTCTTGATATCCTGACACCCTACAGAGATGATGGTAAAGAAGGCCTAAAGTTTTACACAAACCCATCCTACTTCTTTGATTTATGGAAAGAGAAGATGTTGCAGGACACAGAGGACAAACGGAAGGAGAAGCGAAAACAAAAGCAAAAGAATATTGATCGTCCGTACGAACCAGAGAAAGTTCCTCGAGCTCCACATGACAGACATTGTCGGTGGCAGAAGTTGGCTCTGGGTGCTGAACTGGCAGAAGATGATCTAGACTTAGGACAGAAACATGTGGAGATAGTAAATGGACCAGCATCACATTCTGAAACAAGGCCACCAGCTTATGGAGAAAATGCAGATGGAAACTACTCGCTTGCAGCGCTACCTTACAGCCAGATGAATGATCTTCTGAACAGGGTTCAGGGTGAAGAAAGGGTTTTGGTAAGGCCTCATGAACCACCACCTCCTCCACCAATGCACGCTGCCGGAGATGGAAAAGCCATGCCAGTTATCAGTGCCACACAAGTTTTGAATGAAAACTGGCCACAGTCTCCAGCTATGGAGAGAACGCAAGTGTTTGCGAGCCCTTCTCCACCACCACCACCACCTCTTCCTCCTCCTCCTCCACCCCTTCCATCTGAACTTTCTGCATCTTCACTGCGCTCATCTATATCCTTCACTTCTCCGCCTTCTATTCCTCCACCACCTCCTGCAACTAGCTTACAGAATACTGCTGTTCCACCACCACCAGCTCCCCTTCAGATAGCACCTGTAGTACTTCACCCAGCACCACCTCCTGTAGCCCCTCCTCTTGTACAGCCTTCCCCTCCATCATCACGTTCTGCTCAACCAGGTGAAGCTGTGCCGGTACATCCACTTCCACAAACTGAAGCACAGGGGCTTCCACCACCACCTCCTCCACCACCTTTACCTCCTCCTGGAATGTGTCCCTCTTCCCCTGTTGCAGTCCCACCACTCTCTCACCCCCCTGCAGGTTTACATCCTCTAACATCTATTGTACCTGGCTCTCATGCTCCTTTGCTTTTCCCATCCCCACCATCACAAGTTGCTCCTGATCCCAAGCGACATCCATCTACTCTGCCAGTAATTAGTGATGCAAGAAGTGTTCTACTGGAAGCAATACGAAAAGGTATTCAACTTCGTAAAGTTGAAGAACAGCGTGAACAAGAAGCCAAGCATGAGTGCATTGAGAATGATGTGGCTACCATCTTGTCTCAGCGAATCGCTGTGGAATACAGTGACTCAGAAGATGATTCGGAGTTTGATGAAGTGGATTGGGAGTGAAACATGTTACATAGTTAAACACTTCAAACTGGAATGCTGATGTCAATTATTGTGGTGCTTGTTCTTTGAAAAAGTTGGTCATTTCTAGTGTTTTGTATCTTTATTAACTTACGCCATCAGAAAAAAAGAAACCTTTTTTTTTTTTACTTTTAGTTTACAGCAAGGTTAGTAACTCTGACATTTTAGAGTGACCTTTTTAACCAATCTTTTATAGGGTGATGGAAGCGTTGTTCCAATAGACCACTAAGTATTATGACTGGGCAGCTGTCAAGATGGAGAATAGAACGCAAAAGATTTTTTTTTTTTTCTTTAAGTATACTTTGTGCACTTTGTGAATTTTAAGTTAACGAAGGCGACTAAAGAGTGAAATTCCAAGGGCAACTGTATTTACTATGGGCCTTATTTTATTTTTTATTTGATGTTTTAATAGCATTAAACCTGACTCTGAAGATTATTGCTCATAGCTAGGTCTGTACACTGACACAGGAAGTGCAACTGGTACATGCATAGAACAAAGGCAGCCATTTTGCTATTTAATATTTTTGGTGGACGACATTGGGTTGTTCCTGCTGACATCTTATTTACTGTATGTCTTCTGAACATGGCTATATATACCTGCTGCTTGACCAAGCTGTGTTCTAGTAAAAAGCTTTTAGATAAGTATGATTCTTCCTGCTGCATTATCTGTAACGTGAAGGTAAATTAAAGGGTATGTAAACCCTAACAGTGAACTTCTCTTACTTACTCCTATATGGTTTGTTAATCATACAATTGAAAGTGTTTTGCTATATTAATTATTATATGTGCAAAAAATACTTGTTGATTCAGCCAGAAATGTCAACATTCTGTGCTCTCTTTCTGTGCTGACTTATATCAGTTATATTGTTCTGGAATTCATATAAGGGTTCTTTCACATCAGCGGAGCCCGTTTTGATCCGTCCGTTTATCCCCGCTGAGCTGGTGGATGACAGGACAGTCTCTGCACTCCGTGCAGAGACTGTCCTGACACAGCTCCATTCTCCTCTATGGAGAATCGGATGAACACGGACCGTCTGTCCGTCTTCATCCGATCCGCCAGACGGATTGAAAATAGGGTTTCCATCCGTCTGTTTTTGGCGGATCGGAGCGGATCGGGTATCAGCAGACATGTCACCGCTGACATCTGTCGCTCCATAGAGCGCAATGGAGCGTCCGTTCGAAAAACTGACAGGTGGACCCGAATGATCCGCCCGTGTGAAAGGGACCTAAGTCTTAACCTGCTTCTATTGAGTGAGTGTTTTCATTAATAGGATAGTAAGTGTGTTACTGGCACAATCAACAGGCAAAAATAAAAGGAAAAAAAAACAATTTCAACACCGCCTCTAGGAACTATATATTAACTCTTTGTTTTTGTGCTTTAAAATATGGAATCCATACGTGACCTCTTAGTGTTCAAGGCAGGGAGATTGGTGCAGAAATTTTGTCCCAAGAGATGAAAGAATCAAGTTGGTGGTTCACCCAGTTGTTGTCCATCCAGAACGGAAGTGCTGGCTTAGATAGACTTCATTTTAGCAGGCATTTTGCCTGCTTACAACATGGCCAGCTTTACTATGCATGACGGGTTTACTTTAAATATTTTCAGCTTCACACTAAAAGTAAATGGGCTTAGACGCCTCAGTGTATTTACTTGAGTGGGTGCTCCTACCATTACTCTATTTAATAGGAGGAGGAGGAATTTTGTCCCATATTGCCACAGCTCTTAGTGTCCACCCATTCAGGTATAAGGGCGCTCATAGAATATAGTATCTGAATGGAACAGCCGAAGGTTGGATTACTTGGAGGCTGGGGTTTACCTTTTATTTAAAATAGACCTGTCACTTTTCAGGCATTTTGTACATTAGTTTGATGCAGGATATGAAATTTTGTAACATATGTTGTTTGCCAAAAGGCAGATACTTGCATTAAAATCATTGATGTATAAGAACCTTCAAGTGGAAGGTCATCTTCACAGTGAAAAAACAACTTTAAGATAAAAAAGAAAAATGTTAGCTATCGTTTTTGTTTTTTTAAATAATGAGCTTATTTGAATGCTGAGGTATTTTTAAGTACTTGTTGTCGGTACTATTTTGCCTGTATTCTAAAGTAATGAAAATACACGTGGAAACTTTAAACTTTAAGTTACATGTAACTTATGTAACTGCTGTTAAAAAAAGACGGATTTAATAAATTCCTTATTTTAAGTGAATAAAAAAAAATATTCCGTCTTGTATAATTTATATGTGTTTTTATCGTTAGCAAGCGGTCACTACAAACACAGAAACGATCATGTAAACAAGTTTATTCTGTCAGTTAGTGGCCAATACGCTTTAGACTGCTGAATAATTGTTCAGTCTGTAAACGGATGGAATTCTGTGCATGTATGGCCAGCATTAGGTTAAAAACCCTAATCTAAAAAAAAAAAAAATGATGAAAATTATTTTCACTATAGTTGTGAGTGTTTTCATTTCTAATTGCCTGATTAATATCAGAGCAACAAGTTTGGGAGCCTAGGGGCTGATTAAAAAACACTGTTGTTGGTATACAATAGAAGCTGGATGCATTTTACCCTGTTGGAAGTGCTGATGGATTCATTTTAATATTTATGAAAAAAAATATAATCACAGCCATTAAAGTTAAGCCTGCTGAATAGAGGAAAAAAGCATTTCGCGGAGTCCTTAGATCTGTTTCAAACAACCAGATTTAATGTGTTTACTCAAATACATAAAAGCATTCAAATAAAGATGAAAACAATATCGTAAAATATAAAGAACCCCCGGGGCTTTAAAACCCTTATAGATAAGCATAGAGACATAAAGTGTTCTGGTTTCTATTGGCATAGTTTAGGGGAAAATATTTTTAAACATTTTGAAAGATGGAAAGATGGAAGAGCCCTGGGGCCATCATACATTTTTTTTACAGAATACTGAGTTTGAAAAAAAAAATATTTTTTTTCAAGGCACCATAGATAAGAGCAAATACTTACAACATTTTTAAGATCTTTGCAAATAACCCAGTTACACTTAAAACAAGATAATAAATGCTGTCCTTCATGTCATATACCAATGGCAGTATTCCTCCAGACTACTTCTATTTATGTCATTATAAGACCAGTTGATCTTTCCTGATTTTTAGATAAATTACAGCAATTGATCAAATCTCATATTGGAATCATGCAGATTTGTAGAATAAAGCCCAGTACTGGAAAACAGTATCCGCTTTTTAATAAAGAAACTTGGAGGCAAAACATAGACACCTCCAAAACTTGCCATCAACAATCAAGACATTTTTGTTAACCACTTGACCTCCGGAAGGTTTTACCCCCTTCATCACCAGGACATATTTTGCTATTCAGCACTGCGCTACGTTAACTGGTAACTGTGCGGCCTTGCAATACTTGCAACGCAAATTAAGTTTATATAATTTTTTTCACACAAATAGAGCTTTCTTTTGGTGGCATTTGATCACCCCTGGGTTTTTAATTTTTGTTATATAAATGATAAAAGACCGAAAATGTTGAAAAAACACCACAATATTTTCTACTTTCTGTTTATAAAACATATCCAAAAATATCAAAAATTTGAATTTCTTCATAAATTTAGTCGAAAATGTATTTTGCTACATGTCTTTAGTAAAAAAAAAAAACAACAACAAGTCTAAGTTCACACCTATATGCTTCTCCGGGCCGGTTCACACTTGAAGCGGCGCGACTTGCAGGGCGAATCGAGTCGCCCCGCTCGAAGCGACCTCAGCGCGGCTTGCAGGAGACTTCTATCATAGAAGTCAATGCAAGTCGCGCTGAGATCACCCCGATAATAGTGCAGGAACTTTTTTTCTAAGTCGGAGCGAAGCGACTCGCTCCTATTAGAACTGTTCCATTGCACTGCATTGAGGCGACTTGTCAGGCGACTCAAGTCGCCTGACAAGTCGCCTAGGTGTGAACCGGCCCTTACCGCATTTTGCAGTTTGCAGAAATGCACTACAGTCCATTTAACATGGCTTACTATGAATGTAGTTCACATCTGTGTGTTTTGTGGCGTTGCATTTTTTTGGAAAGGGTTTTCTCACTGCAGTTTGCGTTTTTGCATGCAATAGACTTCAATGGAGCTGCACTAGAAATGCAAGTGTTGTCTTTTTGATGCGGTTTTACCGCAATTTTGCATTTTGAATTTTTAAATCTGCCAAGCAACAAATCCCCCCCCCCTCCCAAAAAAGAAATAAATAAAAACATGCAAAATGCAAATCGCGGCAAAATCACGGTAAAAAAAAATGCAGGAAAACCACAGAAAGTTCAGCCACATAGGTATGAACCTAGGGTAAGAGTATATTAACTGCTTTGTGTGAAAGTTTACAAGTCTACAAAGTATGGTGTATATATACTGGAATTTATGATGCTATACTGGTAATGGCGGTGATCAGAGACTAATAGTGGCACTGTCATCGTGTGGCAGGCCATGTGGCACTAACAGACCCTTGCTGGGAGGTACACTAGCTGACACTGACATCAATAGTGACTCTAATACAGCGATCAGTACTAATCCTGTACACTGTCACTGCACTAATGACACTGGCCGGGAAGGGGTTAACATCTAGAGGTAATCAAGTGGTTAACTGTATGCCTAACAATGTGTAATTTGTGTAATGTGTGCTGCTTTTACTAACAGATCTGGCTGTCTTTTCTCCCTGTTTTGCAGGGAGAAGAAACGGTCAGATCGATGCTCTGTGTAAAGAGACCTGTGTTTGTACACATAGGATTCTGTGCTGTGATTGGACACAGCCAATCAGCAGGTCTCAACCATAAGTCATTGGCTATGCTGACTAAATCACACTGTGTTCAGCCACAGCATCGGTCAGCAGGGGGCACGTGCATTGCCGAGCCTGCAGTTACTCCTCAGTCACAGCAAATCTGCTGAGACCATAGGCATGCGCACAGGGTGTGCCAGGTGTGCCCAGGAACACCCTAATCACCCTGTGCAGCACAGATTCCCCCTACTGCCCTGGGTTCCCTCCCCTTCCCCCCACAGCACTTCCAGCTTCCCTCCTCTCCTCTCCCACCAGCTGTTGCTGCTTGGATTTTTATATGTAATTTACCGGCCCCTTCCCTTTCTGAATGAACATCATGAGTGATCAATAGTGTGTGTTTGAGCTTTGGGGTGCACACCCTAATGCAATAGGCTGCACACACCTATGGCTGAGACCAAGCGGCAAGTAATTCATATTTACCCATTACCTACTCCACCTTTTCTGAAAATCTCCATTTCATAGAAATATGCATTTAAGCCCTACGAAAAATGTATTACCAACATATTTGTCACAACATACAGTACTGACGCTGTACATTTAGGCCTCATTCACACTGGAGGTTTTGTTAACTCTACTAGAATCCTTTCCTCCTTGGAGCAGCATTTTGGCAGAAAAACAGTTGGACACTTGTAAACGTGGACAATGCCTTTAGGCGCATCAAGCACTTAATTCATTTCATTGGCTGGAATAATAGTCTATTCTGGGTATTGAAATGAATTATCGGTCAAACGCTAAATGCACCTAATGCCAATGTTTAGGTGCGTTTACTTGTGTCAAGCATTTTTTTCTGCCAAAACACCGCTGCTCCTGGATGCACTGGCTGTGGTTTTTTTTCTGCCTCAAATGCCCCTGCCTCTAAACTTCAGTAAATGCCAATCTGTGCATAGACACAGAGTAACATGCAGGGGTGTTTAGAGACAGAAAAAAAAAGCCAGATGCCCCTAATAGCCACGTTAAAAATATCAAGTGTGCATAAGGCCTAACTCATTCCCCTCAAAGTACCATGTGGTTTGTTAGTTGGAAAATGAGTGGAGAACTAACAGTTAGAAAGAAAAAAAATCAGAACCTTAGTTTTCACTCCATAATTCATCAGTTCTAATATTATTTATTTTATTTTTTTTAATTTCAGGTACTTATACAGCGCCGTCAATTTATGCAGCGCTTTACATATACATTGTAAATTTACACCAGTCCCTGCCCTCAAGGAGCTTACAATCTAAGGTCCCTAACTCACATTCAATCCAATCATGTTACTTTTGTTACATAGTTAGATTATATTTTCAGAATTCTGTAACCAGATTTGTGAGCAGTGCCAAGTGATAAGCTGAACACACCTGTCACATACCTGGTGGAGATTGAGCTGAAGAAAGGGTTGCCCAAAAACCTTGGTAGTGATGACCATGAATGTGAGGACATAGAGTGGCATGAGAGAAAGTTGCAGGCAGCTCACACTTGGGTTTGGACCGAACCCTAAGCTCATCCTTAATTACAACCTATGTATCCCATTTGAATAAATGCAGGACGTAGATTAAACACAAAAATGACCATATCTCAATCTTCATTCTTAAAGTCTGACACCGTATAGACAAGCCCTATTAAAGATATGATTGGCTTTTCTTCATAACCCAAGCAAACCAAAATGAGCAATTTATTTTTTACAATCAGACATGACAAATCACCGGTTTATACATTCTGTCAAGTTTAGAATGTTATAATTTGCAGACATTGTAAATGCTTTTGGTTGATTAGTTTTCTGTAAAGGACTCTACAGGTGTAATTTCCAGCCAAACTGATAAAGTACCGTAATACATCATAATAAAGTAATACGTCTTCAGTCTCTGAGGCTTAAAAACATATGGATAACTCATTACTTTCTAATTATCCATACTTAGATGATATCGTATAAAAATGTGATGTGAAAAAAATGTTTAATTATATTATTTTCTGCTTGCAATCCATATATAATGATGTAATTTATATGATATGTCATGCTCTCATGTCATGAATGATTATTTGAGAATCAGTTGACCTGGTTCAAGGGCTAGCATATAGAAAACATCCCTAAGGAAAACAAAACTATGTAGGACTTTAACAGTACCACACCATAAGTAAGTTAACAAAACATAATATTTTATTACAACATACAAACATTAAAATCCCAAAGAGGGGTAAATTGCACATCTGACAAATGTTTAACCTACACAATTTAAGACCTAGATTAGGAAATCACAAAATGATACAGCTAGTACATGTTAAATCATCATGACCATTGCTTTGACACATTTTTCAGGTCTTTAGGAAGAGCACAACATTAAGGCCTCATACACAAGGGCGTTATTATTATGCCATGTTTTTGAGCTGTTTATACAGCTTAAGAACGCCACACCATGTTATTCAATAGCCTCATATAAATGGTGACGTTTTTGAGCTGTAGACAGCGTCGGTGTTCTTAAGCTGTAAATCTAACGCAGGACCTTCGTGTTTCGAGGCTGTAGCGTTAGAGCATTTTTGACGCAGAGCCGGCAAAACGCTCACTAACGTGCATTAGCGCCGTTAACCGTTGTTTTCTGTTTTAAAATGTCCAAAAATAGCAGAGGAATGTTTTTTTAAACAAAACTCGAGGTAGCGCTGATGCTCACTAACGCGCATTAACGCCGGACCAAAAGGCAGATGAAATCTCGTTTTTAATGCCGATATTTCCCTGGCATCGGACCCGACGTTACAGGTCGTTTTAACAAAACGTCGGTGTGTATGAGGACTTAAGTGTCCCTAGAACATAAGGACAAGCATTAACTGGCTTTAAATACACATTAACAGGTTTACAATATGTATACAGATGATCGACTTATTATTCACTGCTACCTGTTATAAAGGTTGACAAAATGTACAAAACAATAACAAATCAATGTAGAACAGCAAGCCTCGTGGACAAGTGGACCCCATGTCTCCCTTCAGCATAGAAAGGTGATTCCTTAAGAGGTATATTGCGATCATCCAACTTTTTAAAAGAAAAATAGTAATAGTGCCCTAGAAGTATAAGTACTCACAAGTAAAGGGCTTCAAAGTATCATGCTGTCAGCAATCTATTAATACAGGGTAAAACTGGACGGACCCCATATAAGAGTATAATACTGTAGATAAATATAAACCCATTATAAATTGCCAAGGGTAGAAATGCCAATATCCAGTGAGTTAGCTTATCGGCCAAGCGCATATTACATATTCCCATTACTGCCCTGCATGTATCATTTTGTAGCCCTTTATTTGTGCTTACTGATACTTCCTGGGTACTTTTGTTACTTTACCTCTCTTTTGGGATTTTAAGGTTTGTACATTGTAATAAAATATTATGTCTTTTAAACAGGTTGTAAAGCCAGAAGTTTTTTTTTAATCTTAATGCATTCTATGCACTAAGGTAAAAGCCTTCTGTGTGCTGCAGCCCCCTCAGCCCCCCTAAGGCTGCATTCACACAGGGGCCCGACTTCAGCGCAACTTTACTAGGCGATTTCAATGGGACTTCAGGGTGACTTAAGTGCAACTTCAGGCGACTTACAACACGTCTTATGTCAGGTGACTTTGCCTGTGGACAATCCGAGAAGGAGGGGGCTGCCCCAAATAAATTCTATTCTTTTACACTACAAAGTCGCTTGTATTTAGATGGGGGATCCGACTTGGAGGCACCTTCTATTGAATCCTATGGGCCAAGTCGGATAGAAGTCACCTCCATGTAGTACAGGAACCTTTTCTGCACTCGCCTTGAAGTCGGAGCGACTTCAGTAGTGTATATTAAGACGGCTCCCATTCACTTCAATGGGATTTCAGATGTCAAGAGACTTGGGGCGACTTGAGACAACTCAGGTAGGATCGCAAGTCGCCCCTGTGTGAATGCAGCCTAACACTTACCTGAGCTGCCTCTCTATCCAGTGGTATCCATGAGTGCCTCAGTCGTCCAAGACTCTCCTAATTGGCTGAAACACAGCAGCGGCGCCACTGGTTACCGCTGATGTCAATAAAACTCAGTTAGCCAATCAGGAGGGGAGAGCAGGGCCAAAGCGCAGCTCCATGTCTGAATAGATACAGCTCGGCTGCCCCCATAGCAAGCTTCTAGGAGGGAGGAGCCAGGAGCTCCAGCCAGGAACCTGAGAAGAGGAGAATCAGGGCTGCCCTATGCAAAACCACTGCACAGGGCAGGTAAGTATAAACTGTTTGTTATTTTAACCACTTGCCAACCAGGCCATAGCCGAATGATGGCTACAGCTTGGTCGGATAAGAGACAGGACATGGTTTTGGCGGGTACTTTGTAGGTACCAATCAAAAAATGAGGTGCAGAGGTAAAAAAGCATTTATTTTATTGTTACATCATGTAAAAAAGACAATGATAGAAAAAAGGTTATTGCACACATAAACAATACAAAAGTTTTACGGCATGGAAAATATTGGGTTGTGGCGAATGCTCCAATGTTTCGACTGGTAACAGTCTCATCAGAGAGTTTTGGATTTCATACAATAATGTATTTCTAACATTGAAAGAATAATAACAATTAATCATGCAGACATTATATATAAATATAAAATTCATAAATCCATCAACACAAACCAGATTATGTATGTAATTATAGACCTTTTCATCCTTCCTTGAACGTTTGTGACTGGGCGCCATTCCATCCTGGTCCCGTTTTTGTGTGTGGGGGGTTCCCTGGGACTCTGTCGGCTTCCTGTGGTCTTTCCATTGGCGCTGTAAGTTATGACCCAGGCTAAGATACATTTTTTATATACTGATTTTCTTTATACATAATCTGGTTTGTGTTGATGGATTTATGAATTTTATATTTATATATAATGTCTGTATGATTAATTGTTATTAATCTTTCAATGTTAGAAATATACTGTTGTATGAAATCCAAAACTCCCTAATGAGACTGTTACCAGTTGAAACATTGGAGCATTCACTACAACCCAGTATTTTCCATGCCGTAAAACTTTTGTATTTTATATGTGTGCAATAACCTTTTTTCTATAATTGTCTTTTTTACATGATATAACAATAAAATAAATGCTTTTTAACCTCTGAGCCTCATTTTTTGATTGCTACCTACAAAGTCCCACCAAAACCTTGTCCTGTCTCTTGGATCATTTGGTATGTGGCAATAATCTTAAATCATAGGTGTTGTCTAAGAACACTGAGTTTTTTGTTTTGCAAACTGTATTTCTCGGTCGGATAACTCTGGGAGAGCGTATGACATTCCAGAATCACACTCCTGCACACCCCCTGGGTCCGGAGGACCCGGCGCATCACAGATCACGGTAAAGGGCCGATGACAGTGGCCCTTTACTATGTGATCGCTCCGCCCAATGATGGAGCAATCAGTTGTAAACAAGCCAGCGCATGCCCACTTCAGCTCTTCCCCTCTCCATACCTATCGGCACAGTGCAAGAGGATAGGGGATAGATCGGCTGCAGCAGTGCTGTGGGCTGGATCTGTAGTGCCCACAGCGCTTCTCTGTGCCCATCCCTGCGCTCACCCCCATCCATACTCAGCCATCCCATCCATACTCAGCCATCCCCATCTATGCTCAGCCATCCTCATTCATGCTCAGCCATCCTCATTCATTCTAAGCCACCCCCATCCATACTCAGCCATCCTCATTTATACTCAGCCATCCTCATTCATGCTCAGCCATCCCCATCAATGTTCAGCCATCCTCATCCATGTTCAGTCATCCCCATTCATGCTCAGCCATCCCCATCTATGCTCAGCCATCCCAATCCATGCTCAGCCATCCCCATCCACGGCTCATTCATCCCCATCCATTTCTCATTTATGCCTCATTAACCACTTCAGCCCCGGAAGGATTTGCTGCTTTAGGACCGGAGCCCTTTTTGCGATTCGGCGATGCGTCGCTTTAACTGAAAATTGCGCGGTCGTGCGACGTTGTACCCAAACTAAATTTGCGTCCTTTTTTTCTCACAAATAGAGCTTTCTTTTGGTGGTATTTGATCCCCTCTGCGTCATTTCTGATCGCCGCTATAAACAAAAGAAGAGCGACCATTTTGCAAAAAAACCCAAATTTCTTACTTTTTGCTAAAATACAAATCCAAAAAAAAAATATAAAAAAACATTTTTTTTTCACCGTTTTTGGCTGATTTATATTCTTCCAAATATTTTATTTGCGATAAAAAAATTGCAATCGGCGTTTATTGATTGGTTTGCGCAAAAGTGGTCGCGTTTACGGATGATGAGAATTCATTTTTGAGGTTTTTATTATTATTTTTTTTTTTACTAGTAATGGCGGCGATCTGTGATTTTTAGCGGTACTGCGATATTTCAGCGGACATGTCGGACTATTTTGACACTTTTTTGGGACCATTGGCATATATACAGCGATCAGTGCTATAAAAATGCACTGATTACTGTGTAAATGTCATTGGCAGTGAAGGGGTTAACCTGCAGTGGGCGCTCTAAGGGTTAACTGTGTTCCCTGGGCATGTTCTTACTGTAGGGGGACTGCCCTAGCTGGGGAAGGGAAGTGGTCACAGCCTTCGTATACAGGAAGGCTGTGATCACATCCCTTCCCCCTCACACAGAGCGGAGGTCCGTGTTTACATACACGGACCTCCGCTCCCGCCGCACCCACTCCCTGGCCCTCCCTGAAAACAGTGAGCGTGCGGGCGCGCCTCTGGCGGCGCGCGCGTGCTCACTAGGCTCGTGAGCGCGGCCGCCGTCGTATGACGGCGATTTGCGCTCGCGAGCCAACTTGTCGCCGTCAATTGCCGATCAGCGGTCGGCAAGCGGTTAATGCTCATCCATGCTACATAAGTTCTCATCCATGCCACAACCACGCCACTACAGTGCCCATCAGTGCCACTAGAGTGCCTCACAAACGTGTAATAGGTAGTCAAATTAGATTTGAAATGTATGCCCCTAGAACACCTGATGGTGCTCCCTGCATGTTGGGCCTATGTATGTGGCCAGGCTGTGGAAAAGTCTCACACATGTGATATCACCATACTCAAGAAGAGTATCAGAGATAATTTTGGGGTGTAATTTTTGCTATGTACATGCTGTGTGTTAGAAATATTGTATAAATGGACAACTTTGTGTAAAAAAATGTGTCCTCATTTTCTTTCCACATTTCCACAAAATTTGTGGAATAAAATGGCATGTTCAAAAGACTCATCATGCCTCCTAGAATATACGTTGGGGTGTTTGCTTTCCAAAATGGGGTAATGAAATTATATGTGCAATTTATACTCCTAGGACGCCTGATGGTGCTCCCTGCATGTTGGACCTCTGTATGTGGCCAGGCTGTGTGGTTTTTCCATATTCAGAAGGAATAGTAGAATGTGTTTTGGGGTGTAATTTGTGGTATGTGTATGATGTGTGAGAGAAATAACCTGTTAAGATAATAGTTTTGTGGCAAAAAAAAGAAAAAAAAAACTTTATTTTGCAAAGAATTGTGGGAAAAAATTGTAACTTCAAAAAAATCACCATGCCTCTTACTAAATACCTTGGAATGTATACTTTCCAAAAAGGGGTCATTTGGGGGTATGTGTACTTTCCTGGCTTGTTAATGTCTCAGTATTCAGTGATTGGCACCATAGCTTGTAGACTCTATAACTTTCACACAGACCAAATAATATACACTAATTTGGGTTATTTTTGGGTTATTTTTACCAAACATATGTAGCAGTATAAATTTTGCCAAAATTTATGAAGAAAAATTACTAATTTGCAAAATTTTATTACAGAAACGAAGAAAAATGCATTTTTTTTTACAAAATGTTCGGCCTTTTTTCATTTATAGCGCAAAAAATATATAAAAATGGCACCAAAAGAAAGCTCTATTTGTGTCAAACAAAGGACAAAACTTTCATATGGGTACAGTGTTGCATAACTGAGTAAATGTCATTCAAAATGTGAGAGCACTGAAAGCTGAAAATTGGTTTGGTTAGGAAGGGGGTTTAAGTGCCCAGTGGGCAAGTGATTAATAGAAAAAAACCTGAGACTTTACAATCACTTTAACTCACTAAAGTCGCTAAAATAATAGTTTCGGCTTTCTTAGGGATTTCTTCTTTATGCTAATGTAATATTAAAGGATGTGGTACCAGTGAATCCATTGGGTATAGGAAGAGGCCCTGATGCCTTCCTCCCCCCAACTATAATTATCCACTTGTCAACCGCAATACGTATATATACGTTGCGGTTTGCAAGTGGTTTACCAGGATAATGGCTAAAGCTATCAGCCATAACCCTGGTATTTTTTTTCCAGCCAGTGCCTGGTTTTGCCTTGAAAGTGTACAGAGCAGCTCATGACCGCTGCAACACTTTCAGAAGCGGCGGGAGGGAATGTCCCTTCCCTCCCGCTGCTCGGCGGTGTTTCTCGGGCTTACGGTTTCCACTGGAGTGCCTTAGAAATAATCTGATGGTGAGGCCACTTCTGGTCAGAATGGAAGTTAACATTTTTTTTTTTAAAGCAAAAGATCAATTTTTTTTTCTTTGCTTTTAAGGGGTAAAAAAGAGATTTGCGACTTTTTGACCCCAGATCCCTCCATAAAGAGGACCTGTCATCCTTATTTCTATTACAAGGTTTACATCCCTTGTAATAGGAATAAAAAGTGATAAAAAATGAAAGGGACAGTGTAAAAATAAAAAATAAAAGAAAAAAGAAAAAAAGTGTCTCCATCCCTCCATGATCATGCACAGAAGCGAACGCATATGTAGGTCATGCCTGCATATGTAAATGGTGTTCACAGCACACATGTGAGGTATCACCACAAACGTTAGAGCAAGAGTAATAATTCTAGTGCTGGACTCTTCTCTGTAACTCTAAATAAGTAACCTGTAAAAATTGTCACCTATGAAAATTTTTAAGTACCGTAGTTTCGCCATTTCACGAGTGTGCGCAATTTTAAAGCATGACATGTTAGGTATCTATTTACTCAGCATAACATCATCTTTCATGTTTTACAAAAAATATTGGGGTATATATTGTGTTTTGGGGTTTTTTTTCTTCTTTTCAAAAGTTTTATTGGTTTTACAAATATGTTTTGGGGTTTTTTTTAATTCATTAAATAGTATTTTTTCAAAAAAATTGTGTTTGAAAAACTGCTGCGAAAATACCATGTGACATCAAAAATTGCAATGATTGCCATTTTATTCCCTAGAGTGTCTGCTAAAAAATGTATGTAATGTTTGAAGGTTATAAGTAATTTTTAGTAAAAAATACTGATTTAATCTTGTAAACAAAAAGTGCCAGAAAAGGCCTGGTCTTCAAGTGGTTATGTTATGTGTTTAGTCCATGGCTATAATCACTATTCAACACTATAGTTTTAGCCTTGCCATTCCTGTCCATGTTTGCTTGACCAGGACAATGACAGCCTTGCAAGGAAAAAATAAACATAAGTAAATGTGAGAAAGTGGGAAAATGGCTGGGTCTGCACCAGTGTTTTATTATCAGCACTATTTAAGGTCAGATCAGGTTTTGGGCATTTTTATTTTGTCTCTCAGGTGACCAGACCATTTTTGCAAGAGTTATTTTTTTTTTGTTTTTTACTTACAGCTTTCAGCTTTTGGTAGAAAAAAAATATGGTGCTACTGATTTTGTCCCATGATAGTTGTACAAATGCCAATATTTTCAATAAAACATTTACTTAATGCACACAAATACATAATAATTTACAAAATTCCTACTAAAACTTAAAAAAATGTATTAGATAATACATAATAATGAATATTTGTATATTTTAAATTGTGCCTTTTTGCAAAATTGTGAAAAAATAAGCTAATGCTATAAATCTGGAAGTTGGCTTCACACCTATGTCTTGTTATATATAATTTTTTTTTTTGTTGAACTAGATGGACTTGTGTCTTTTTTCAACCTGACTAACTATGTAAGGTCATGTAGAGCATCTAGAGCATTCCAAACTGTGCCCCCCCCCCAAGATGTATGATCATTATGTGTCAGCAAACACCCCCCTACCCCAAAAAATTGGCTCCTGCTGAAATCCCTCCTCCCAGCACAAATCTTTGCTCCCCATCCCCCAAATCCCTCCTTCCATATCGCTTCTTCTAGCACAAACCCTCCACATCCCCCCTCCTATCACAAATCCTTTGCTCCGTCCCCCTCCCAACACAAATCCACATAAAACACCACTCCTAGCACACACACACCCAAAATTATTTTCCTAAAACAATTTTTACCCCCTGCCACCCCTAAATTCCTGCCCCCAACTCAAATCCCCTCCCAAAATCTCTTTGTAGTCCCCCCACCTCACATGACACCACAGAGCCAGGGCAGCCTCCCCTCTTGTCCACCCCTTGTCCCAGCCCTGTCAATGCACTACAGCACATGAACAGCGCACACCAGCACATGCATTATCTGTGCCATAATGCACATCTGGTTGGTGTGAATAGTTTTGAGTGTGTTGGTGCACTACAATTCACCAACACACAAAGCACATAATACCACAATGTGTGTAGTGCACATGTGTGTTTTATGTGTGTATCTGCAGCAGAGGAAAGGTAGCCCTTAAAGTGTTACTAAACATAAAAGACATTTTTTACCTTAATTCATTGTTTACATTAAGGTAAAAAACTTTTTCAGCTTCTCTGTGCTCCCCTTCCCCTGTGTGAAGGGGAAGAGGGGGGAGAAGAGATCAGTGATGTGCACGGCTGCATCTTTTCTCCCCTTACTTCCTCTTTACACAGCATTCAAACAGCAGCAGGAGCCATTGGCTCTTGCTGCTGCCAATCAGATGCAGCGAGGAGGAAGTGGGGGGTGGGCCTAAATCCCTCTGTGTAAGTCTACGGAGGGCGGCTCCATAGATACACAGGTGGGGAGTGCGGGGACTACACTCTCCCCATAGCCAGCGGCTGGCTATGGTAGTCCCTCAAAAGAAGAGGAGGAGCCAAGATCGCCACTGGGGATCCCATAAGATGAGGATCAGGGCCACTCTGTGCAATACCACTGCACAGAGCAGGTAAGTATAACATGTTTGTTATTTTAATAAAAAAGAATGTTTGACATTAGTAACACTTTAATGCCAAGCCACTGCATATATACATCTGTAGGGAACTGCTCCTCTGTGGAGGGCTCTCTGTATGCACCAAGCACAGTGTCCGAGTTGCCAGGATTGTACAACCTTGAGCTCCAATCTGTATAATAACTGATACATGACATAGGATTTGCAAAGCACCATGCGTTAAGGAGACAGCACAGCAAGCAAAGCATTCTTTGCAGCTGTCTTGACATGGTTCTGAGGTAGGGCTCATTTACACCTATTACACTCTTTGAAGAGCGATCCGTGGTGGATCACTTTTCAGAGAGCAGTGCAGATATGGCTGGCAGGCTTCGAAAGGCTGCCTCTAGAATGCCATTTTTTTGCCAGCCAAACAGGGTTCTTGAATGTGAATACTTTACGACAATTGCAAGCTTAGAGTTTGGGTCATGTTGTGGTGTGGCCTGTTTTACTTGAATGGTTTGCATTTGGTGGCTGAACTGTCCACCAAACATGACAGGTGGGATCATTTTTGAAGCAAAGAATTGAGGCTTTTGTATGTGTACAGCCTGCAGGGAAGGTGGGGGCCAAAAACCTGACTCAGCCTCCTATTTTTTTCTCCCCCCCCCCACGCAAGTGTTAACTAAGCCATAATTTGGTTGAAACCTGTGATAAGGAATAAATTACTGTTGGCACACATAGTACACATGCACACTGTGGCATACTTACTCACTAGAGCTGTCACGTACCTGATCGGAGACTGAAATGAAATGGTTGGCCTCTCTTGTATCTCCAGCCCAGGTGAAACAGAGAATACAGAGGGACAGGTGGACCACAAGTACATGCAAGTCTTGATAGGAGTGCTTGCAACAGGAGATGCAGACCCTGGCAGGCTGGCAGAACGTCAGGTCAGGAACAGTAGTTGATCCAGATAAAGTTGAATGGGCACTCCACACAGGCTGCCGGTTCCAGATGCGAGGCTTGTCAGACCTCCCAGCAGGCTTGGGACAGGTACTCGATGCAATAAGCAGAGCTGATGCAGATGACAGCTGGATAGGCACTTGAACCAGATAAGAAAGCAGAGCCGGAAACAGCAGCATGGTCACATGGATAGCCGAGGTTAGCAGCAGGTGGGCAGCAAGGTACTGAGCCATAAGACAGAGACGTGGTCAAGAACAGAGATGGAGTCAGGAACTGGTGACAGAGCAGAGGCAGGATCCAAGTTCAGGTCAGAAGCAAGCCGAGTCAGCAACAAGGGAACAAGCAGAGTAATAGAAGGACACAGGGAACAGATGAGAGACCAGTTAGCACTGGAACATGAGCACAAGCCCCTTTAAATAGTCCATCTGGTGTTAACCAGGGGCAGCCCGTCCATTATGCAAGCCCCTCTGTCCTCGCCACCCCCCTAATGCTAATGGATAGATTCATGCATAGCATGAATCTATGACTCTATCCATGGCTGTTGCCGCCACCCCCTATACATGCGGCCGGCCCCATCAGAATGCTGGCCGCATGAATTACAGCAACCTCAGTGTTTTTTGAAGCACCTGATTAAACCCATAGGCTCTAACAGGCTTCAAAATAGAGTGGCTCATGGTGCAGAATGTGGCACCGCGAGCCCACTCATGTGTGTTACAAAAGCAAGTGAATATTTGCTTTTCTAACACTGAATCGCCTCTCAGCCAATCGGGAAGCGAAGGTATGTTACCGGTTTCCCGATTTGCTGAATGGTCAGGCGATCCTATTGGGCGCCTTTCTCTGTGCAGTAGGGGGTTTAGCTCCCGCTCGCCAGACACCGCTGGGGATGCTGTATACTCCTTTCTGGTGATGCTGTATACTCCTATCTGGTGATGCTGTATATACCCTATCTGGTGATGTTGTATACCCCTATCTGGTGATGCTTTATACTCCTATCTGGTGATGCTTTATACTCCTATCTGGTGATGCTGTATATCCCTATCTGGTGATGCTGTATATACCTTATCTGGTGATGCTGGGCTGTATACTCCTGACACAATGGGTGGTGCTTATAAGAAGTGGGAGGGGTCAAAAAGGAAGGGCGGGGTCTTGCCCCCATCCTAAAATTTCACCAGCCGCCACTGGCGCTAACATGCATTGAGTGCACGCTCATGAGAATTTTGCATGCATGCACATTTCTATTAGCTGTTCTTCATGAATTCTCATTTATATTTGCCAAATGTCTGGTAGTCATTCTCTGACAACAACGGTTTTCTTAAGTGCTGGCAGTACCAGGTTTACAGTCGTTGCTCTGTCCCCCACTGTCTCTTATTCACTTCCTCTTCTTTTGTGCTTTCATCACTCCTCTTCAGCCTCAAGGCAGCCACTGATGATGTAACTCCTGCACTGCACATCATCTTACAGATGCTGGGAATGGACATACCCCTCCAAGAGCAGAATAGACTTAGACATTTTTTATTTCATTACTGTAATTGTGCTTTAAAACTATGGGCAAGGAGGTCTAATCTGGGGTTTGTGTAAGTGAATTGCTTATTTTTATTATGCAAAAATATTGCATGAAGTCTTGTCTCCATTTTATTGTTTTCTGTGCTTTCAGTTTGGTTTTATTAGCCCATTATTGTAGTTTATATTTTGTGACTCTTTCAAACCAAACCACTCTCTTGGTGATATTTGATATACAGAGATAGGCCTGTGGTTTGGTTTATAGTTCCTAGAGGGTTTTTGATGTGTGGTGGATGTGCAATCAAACTGTTTAATACATTATTGCTCCAGTTTATAGAAAGTGAAGCAGAAATTACTTTTTCCTACTTCAATACACACTTAGACTGGCAGCATGGTTTATACATCATAAAAGATAACACTGGTTCAATGAGTGTTTTGCCAGCTCCAATCAAGATGTTTACAGCATAGGCCATAATTTAAAAAATAAGAAAGTTAATCCCTTGGGCTGTCACCATCAATTGCTGTATAAAAAATACATTATAATGACAATGACAATAGTATTTGTAGGAACTCATGCAAAATGTATTTCCTTACTATACAGTCCCAGGAGAATAAATTCAGCTATATACTGAGAAATGTAGAACTACTGAAACGTGTGAATTAAAAAAGATTGCTTCTTATGGCTATGGCCTACCGTGTTTTTCCACTGTATTGCATGATACCTTTCAATGACTTTGCAATATATAAGTTTAAAGGGCATCAAAACCCAGAAACAGAAATGTAACATATTGCAGCTTATACCAGCTGTTAATGATGCAGGCTGCATTAGTTTTTTCAGTTTAAGAACAATTTCATAAAGTAAAGGAAATACCAGTTGATCTTGCCAATCAATGTAATTGGCACTTTCGGTAAGCTGAAAAGACATCAAAAATAATGTTACCTTTTTTAAACTATTGATCCCATGAACTACCATGCAATGGAGATAAACAAAGGCATAGAGAACACTTGTGAATGCACAAAAAGAGCCCTTGGGGACAAAGGTAGCCTTAAAAAAGTTAAAGTTTATTGAAAATGTCATTAAAAAAAGGCTAATAACAAAAAGCACAATCACCATAGATGCAAAAAGATTAAAAATTGAAAACGTTGCCAGTACAGGGGGGAGAGAACAGCCGGCTTCATACACCATAAAACACCACTCGTCCGACACACACACAGACCGCAGATCAGATTGAGGATCAAACAACTGACCAGTAACGAGGCCTCCAATATAGAACAAACAAAGTATATAATAAAAGGTGGGGCGATCCTGAGCCTGCAGTAAGGAATGTGTTGAAGCAATTGCACCCACTGATTGGAACAACAGCCTCTGCGTAGTCACAGGATATGCACAATAATAAAACTCATGGAGTTAAACAGTAAGTCATATGTGGGTATTAGCGGCCATTGGCCCCACAAATTGAGTGGGCTGAGTGTCATCCGTGACTGGATGAACAAGTGCCGCTCATCCCCACCGCTCTGTGCAGCACCGAAGATCAGCTGTGAGTGTTTAGCTTGGGGATACAAACAGAGTAGCTACAGAGTCGCACCCATCTTCACCAGGTATAGCGTGGTCGGTCTGGCGTGATAGATCTCCTTAGGATGAGGGTCCTCGCTATGTGCAGGCAGTAGGCAGCATCTCCAATGGGACCGGCATCAGGAGCTACAGGGGTAGCCATGAGATTCCTGTGGAGGGACTCACATGGGGGTGGTGGGGGTGGTCGGCTGTGACGTCCCGACTGGGCAGGGTGACGTGGAAACTGGCGCGTTTCGTCTGCCAATCACAGACTTTCTCAAAGCAAAGGGGGAGCTGAAGGGGGGAACATTATATAGTGTTCTGCAGCAGTCTGTAATTTCAAGTTCCGGCCACGAGATGTCCTCACCATTCATCCACTATTCATGTCATTCACCGCAAAGGAAACTAAATTGTAATACAGAAAATCGTACCGATGACAGAATACAAGACCAGATACTTGTTGTCATACATTCACCCAATGGCTTTTAATCTATACATGGATATTAGAGTTAGCCATGGCTGGGGGCAGAAAGAGAAATGGAAAGGGGGGCAGAGAGCAAACAGGGAACCTAGCCAATCTAAGAATTGTATATATATTCTAGTTAACATTGTATGGATATAAACAAAGCAGTGGTAAGTCAAAAGGAAAGTGATACATGGGCAGACCAGATTAATTTAGAGATATCAAATAATGGCTCATCCCTGGTATATCCTATTAGTAATGACATTTTATAAAGGTGGTGCAAACTTTAATAATCCGAGAATTGATAATGGAAAATAACCATATAATTATGCCTCCAAAAACACTGAAAAATTACACTCCTTGTTCAGGCCTTTTGGCATCATCGAATCAAGGAGGAAGATGAACTGTAATAAGATGGTGCCAAAGTCTCCCCTTCTAAGGGGAATATCCAGGGTGTAAATGCCTTTAACTTTTCCCCATGGAATTGCTTGAAGTAGATGGCTATTGGCTTTTCCTCATCCTTTTTACTTTTAATGCTGGCTAGGTGTTCACTTATCCTTGTCTTCAGAGGGCGCTTGGTTTTCCCCACATAAGCTTTCCCACAAGGACACATGAGCTGATAAATCACTCTAGTAGTAGAGCAATTTATGAATTTCTTAATCTTAAAAGATTTACATCCATCTGCATTAGTGAACATGTCTGTGTTTTCCACATATCCACATATATTGCATATACCGCAAGCATACATACCCGGTCTAATGGGGCATGTTAGCCAATTGGGTGTAGGTGTTTTCCTGTATTCTGAATGTACAAGGGAATCTGCCAGACTTTGGGCCCTTTTGGTCACCATTAAAGGATGGGGGCCTACTATCTCACTTAATAGAGGAGTCTTTGTTAACAAATGCCAGTGTTTGTTTAAAATGATTTTGACTTGATTCCATTGTGCCCCATATTTAGTAATTATCCGCACTGGTTGTTTGATCTTCAATCTGATCTGTGGTCTGTGTGTGTGTGTCGGACGAGTGGTGTTGTATGGTGTATGAAGCCGGCTGTTCTCTCCCCCCTGTACAAACAACGTTGTAAATTTTTAATCTTTTTTTCATCTATGGTGATTGTGCTTTTTGTTCTCTATTTAAGTGTTTAGCCCATGGGACAGCATCCATTACTAGGATGAGCCACAATGTGGGGGATATTGTTGTTATAACTTCACCTCATCTGTATATCTAAACTATTTATCTTAACGGATGGCTGTTTTATATCGTTTTTTTGATAAACAAAGTTTGTTTGTCCAGGCTGTCAGCCACAACAGGAAGTGTGTTATTCCCAAGATTACAAGGTAAAAATAAAGGAAAAAGCCTAAAGCCTCGTTTGCACTACTAGTTCTTTTAGTTCAACCCAGCTCAGGTCGTAGACGCTGTACTAACAATGCAATGTTAGTCCAGTGATCTCCCCTGCTGTGCTATTGTATTCTAATTGGGGGACAACCTCGCCCCCACCAGAACACTGCGATCAGCGCTCTCAGCCGTTGGCTGAGAGCACTGATTGTGAGAAAGTCGGTAGACCTTTTTCGTTCATGACCCTTTGACATGGATTTACATCGGGGACACTGTTTTTTTTTTCTTTTATTAAGAAAGGATTTGTCAAAAACTGTCTCTGTGTTTTTATTACTTATTTGACACTTTTTTGGTGAATGGGTAGGGGTACTATGTACTCCGTACTCATTTACATAGGGGGTGGGATCTAGGGGCCCCCTTTTTTAAGGGGGCTTCCAGATTCCAATAAGCCCCCCGCCCACAGACCCCCACAACCACTGGCCACAGTTGTGGGGATGAAGCCGTTGTCAGATAAGGGCCTGGTATGGACTCGGGAGGATCCCACGTCATTTTGTTCTTTATTTTTTTTCAATAGCCGGGTGCCCTATTGCCCAGGTTAGCCGAGTTACCCTTTTATGGCCAATTACTTGCATATTAGCCTTCAAAAGTGGCACTTTTGATTTTTCCTGTTCGGCTCCTACGGCCCTTTTTAGCTCTGTAGTGTTCTGTAAGTTCATTTTGTGTAGACCTTTTGCACAGTGTTTATCAACACTACTCAGAAGTGAGCAACAGAAAGCTATAAAGTAGCATTGTTGTTACTCTAAATTGTTTCTGTTTCATTCATCTGCAGATCAGCGGGGTAACTTCTGGGCTGCACATGATGTCAAAAAATAAAACGTGTTCCTATTTAACCCCTTATCAATCTTTAGCTTACCTTAATCATATATAATTAACTCCTTATTCCTCTTTTCTCCCTAGTTATTATGTTCTTGCTGCTTTTTTATTCATTTCTATTTTTTTATCCATTAATGTTTGAATTTTTTTATGCACTTTGTTGCTTATTTTTTATTGCAACAAAATTAGTTCAAAATATAAAGAAATGTTGCATTTCATTTGCAAATAACTTTGCAATGTTGTATACCAAAAAAAAAAAACAATTTTGGTTTGAATGGGACAAATTATAAAAAAAAAAACTGGACAAATTATAAATATACATTTTTTTATTAATAGTAACATATTTTTACTAAGCTAACAATAAACAAAAAAAAGTGTTTTCAAATTCTCCACACCTATGGTGGCAAACAATGCAAACCAAGTACAGAGTCCCTGAAAGACTTTGCAAGTTTTCCCCCACCCCCACTGGCACTTTGTTTTGCTGGAGATGCCTACCTGATGTCAACCTGATGGTACCTTTCTCCACATATTTTGTTTTAGCTCAAAACTGCATTACTTTTCCACCTATTAATCACAGAAAGAGCCTGCATCCCAGACAAGTGGAAGAACAGAAACCTTCCCAATAATGGTCAGTGGATTTTGTCAGTTGCTTAAATCACGAGGATGGAAGACCTCCTTCTTTCTATCTATCTGACACAATGTGGACAAATTTGGAGGGCATGGTTACATTGGTATTACTTCAGGATCTCCTTAGAATATAAAGATTCTATAGCAAGTCACATTCACAAAAGTACAACAGATAGTATACCTTGACCCAATTGCTTAACGTTCCTGTTCTTTTCTCTTCTCCTTTATCAACTGACACCCCTTTTTTCCACCTCCTTTCTACTAACCCTCCTTGGACAACTCTCTCCCCAACACAAATCTCCCTCCTTTTTTTGCCGCATGCCCTTCTTTTTGTATTAATAGTTGAGAAGATTAAAAACCTTGGTACTCTATTGATCCCTGATACACACTGAGCCACATATCCAGATTTATTTTCATATCCCCTTACAAAGGTCTGAATGATTGCTTTATAACTACTGCTTGATTGTTATAGTCCTCTCCCAGTTTTAGGGCCACTGGTTGTCTACAGTAGGCCATACATGGCTCATTTTTTTTTGTTCTGCCAACCTTCTGAAAGGAAAAAACTGAACCAATTTCCCCATCCACACATTTGAGGTGGATGGGGAAAGCCTCCCCATTGTGTCATTGTATTCTGACAATGGGACTCCCCTGCCTGCTGAACCAGTCAAATTTCGATCCATGTAAGGCCAGCTTCAGTCGTTTTTCATTTACACAGTAAAACCTTAGATTGCGAGCATAATTCATTCAGGAAATGTGCTTGTAATCCAAAGCACTCGTATATCAAAGCAAAATTCCCCATAAGAAATAATGGAAACTCAGATCATTTGCTCCACAACCATTTGTAACCATATTGCTTCACTTAGAGGCACAAAAAAACAAAGGTTATTGGTGCACTCCAGCTGGGGTTGTTTCTGTTAAAAAGTCCTAATCAGGTGACACAAAGAACAAAAAGAGCAGCACCATCTAAGTGTACTGTAGTATGATCACAGTTATAATCTAAAGAAAGTTGAATGACACTCACAATGTTAAAAACAACAATATCCAACGTTAAGGAGTCTGGTGCTCATCCATGTGTATGCGTGGCCAGAGGTCTGGGGGTGATGGTGGCTCCAAGCGCTGCCTGGAGAACTAGGAGACACTGGGGAACTGTTGACGCCACTTCAGGGTGCTCCAAACACGCGCTACACCCACCCCACCTGGCTGGGAGGGTCTCTGAGTTCTCCAAGAAGCGATGGGAGCCACTAGTGCCCCGGACCTCTGGCCACGTATACACCAGCGGCTTTATGTAGATGAGCACCAGACTCCTTACGCTGGATATAGTTTTTGACATTGAGTGTCATTCTGCTTTTTTACATTAAAACTGTGATCACACTACACTTGTACTGCAAGACCTCACTTGTATATCACGTTAAAAAAAAATACATTTTGCTCATCTTGCAAAACACTTACAGACCAAGTTACTCACAATCCAAGGTTTTACTGTACTCTGGTTTCTGTAATGGAAGACGTTTTTGCTATGACTATATAGCCACCTGCCCAAATTTTTATTATAAATAAAGATTTTCCAAAAAAAAAAGTGTATTTAGTTTTGTTACTTTTTTCTATGGATTATATAAAAAACGAAATAATTTTTGCAACATCACTAAAAGGAAGCATTGTTTGTTCTAAAAAAAATGACATATGTTATACATTCTCTTAAAGTGATTGTAAAGGTTCAGGTTCAAATAACAAACGTGTTATACTTACCTCCTCTGTGCAGCGGTTTTGCACAGAGTGGCCCCGATCCTCCTTTTCTGGGGTGCCCCAGCGGCTTTCCTGGCTCCTCCCTGCATCGAGTGAAACGTCAGGGAAGCGCTTTCCCTGGGGTCACCCATGCGGGCATGCTCCCGAGTCCTGCTTCTGCGTCCCTTGACACAGACAGCAGGACTCGGCCCTGCCCCCCCCCAGCTCCCGCGTCATTGGATTTGATTGACAACAGTGGGAGCCAATGGCTGTGCTGCTATCGATCTATCCAATGAGGACCTGAGACACGGGCTGGAGTGGGTGTGCTTGTCCCCAGCACGGGAACGATCGCGCTCAGGTAAGTAAACGGGGGGCTCTGAGGGCAGCTGCACAACAAAAGGTTTTTCACATTAATGCATAGATTGCAATAAAGTGAAAAACTGCCAGGGTTTACAACCCCTTTAAGTGATGACAGGTTATTGCCAATTAGACAGGTCATTAGCAGAAATATAAAAATGATTTTGGTCCATAGGAGGTGTTCAGGTGTGAGAAATTAAATGGTTAAGATGAAAACATATTATTGGCCAGTAAAATCCAATGCATCTTTTTTCCCTTCAGTGGGTCAGCCAAAGATAGTTGGAGAGATGGGGATGTGCCATGAAGTATGGGATCATGTCTTGTACTGTCAGTCAGTGGTGGCCCATCCATCAGGGCGCACGGGCGCCGCCCCCTCTCTCCAGCCACCCCCTCTATGTCATGGATAGATTCATGCATATCATGAATATAGCCTTGGCTGCCCGTGACCACCCCCCCATTCATGCGCCCGCCCCTTTGTGGAGCCAGCCGCATGAATTACCGCAGTGGGGGGTGTCCTTGAAGCATCTCATTAAAGTGTGGCTTGTGGCGCAAAGTGTGCCGCCACAAGCCCTTAGAAAGGCAAATTAACATTTGCCTTTCTAACTGGGAACTGCTCTCAGCCAATCAGGAAGCCCGGGTATGTTACCGGTTTCCTGATTGGCGCAGAAGACAGGCAATCCTATTGGATGCCTACCTCGGAGGAGAAGGATAATATCGCCGGAACACGGAGAGCAGGCTCCCCACTTGCCGGACTCTGCACACTCCATCACGCTCCCCGCTTGCTGGACTCTGCACACTCCTGCCTGCTAATAGATGGGGTAAGTGCGGGACTTTGTCCTGACTTTGGGATGGGTCTGTCAGTGCCGTGAGCCCCACGGCAGCGGGGGTGCCTGCAATTTACCTCTACTTGTGTTATTAGCTGCAATTTACCCCTGCCTGTGTTATTGGCTGCAATTTACCCTACCTGTGTTATTGGCTGCAATTTACCCCACCTGTGTTATTGGATGCAATTTACCCCACCTGTGTTATTGGATGCAATTTACCCCACCTGTGTTATTGGCTGCAATTTACCCTACCTGTGTTATTGGCTGCAATTTACCCCACCTGTGTTATTGGCTGCAATTTACCCTACCTGTGTTATTGGCTGTAATTTACCCCACCTGTGTTATTGGCTGCAATTTATCCCACCTGTGTTATTGGCTGCAATTTACCCCACCTGTGTTATTGGCTACAATTTACCCTACCTGTGATACTGACTGCTATATACCCCACCTGTGATGCTGAGCTGTATACTGTGTCCTGTGATGCTGGGGCTGTATACTGTGCCCTGTGATGCTGAGCTGTATACAGTGTCCTGTGATGCTGAGCTGTATACTCCTGGCACAATATGTGGAATACAGGGGGCAGGGTGGGGGTATTCTATAATGGGGCTTATGAGAAGTAGGAGGGGTCAAAAAGATAGGGTGGGGCCTGTATCCCCCCATCCTAAAACTTCACCAGCCGCCACTGCTGTCAGTTCTTATCATCTTTTGACTTTTGCCACCTTTTGCAATCTCTAGAATCCTGCAGACTGACACAACGTTGTCTAATGGAAGATCAGGATCAGCAGGCAGGTTTTTTTTTTTCATATTTCATACTTTTATTTAGTTCAAGAAAAATAAACAACAACTACTATGATAAGGCTTAAAACATTAAATTACAAAAAGTACCAACCTCTTCATATTAAGTACATGCATATTTTAAGGGTAAATTTAATGGTACTGATTTATGAACATTAGATTCCTGGCAGAAGATTCCTGCTTAAAAATGTGAGGATAGACTGTAATATATATTCGCATATTTTCATGCATACGCGTACACATGCATAAAAATTGTTCTAGCCTTTCGTGGGTTGTGTCGTGCACTCATTTTTTCCTGATTGATACATAGTGCAAGTTTCCATGCGTACAGGTCATTTAAAAACAATAGGCCCATTAAGATCAGTTTAAAAAAGCACCTGAATGCCTAAAAATGTGGAGTTTTTAGGTGTCTATGTGCAAGAGGCCTGTCAAAGAGCCTTTTAGTGCCACTTCACATTAGTGCGCTCTGCGAGATTGCATGTGATTTTCACCGCACTGCAGTGCAAATCACATGCGATGTCCGTGCAATGCGATTTCAGCCATACAGATAGTATGGCTGATTTTGCATCGCATTCGGACTAAACTCGCACAGGACCCTTTTTTGATCCTCACCAGATTTGAATTGCATGGGTGTTCACACCTATGCGATCCGATTCATGTCCGAGCTGTCAGTTCGCAGTGCAATATGCAAGCTAAAATGGGGGTGTTATTAGCATTATATTGACACTCCCTGCAGTTCTCATATGGCAGTGTGAACTACCATGCGAGACGGTGCGATGCGGGAACACGCAGTGGATTTGCAGGGTTCCCGCATCGCACTAGTGTGAACCAGCACTTAAAAGATGAGAAATAAGAAGATAAGATGGGGGAAGAAAAAATAAATATAGTAAAAAGGGGGAATTGTAGGGGTAGAACTCCTGGCATCTGAAAAAATGAAATAACTTTTACACTGCACTTTACCATCAATAATATCTCCCCTAATCAACATTGACTAATCTTTATGCTGCTGGCATTATTAAATAGATACAAAGGTATCTTATATTTTCTTGTTTAAACCTTTTTCTTATATTTCTTCAGTTGCTTCCTGATTTCATGTTTCTAGTCTAGGTCAAATTGATGTCATACATTCCAGGAGTATTCCTGGCCATGTTTTTCCTTCATCTGGAGGAGGGAAGGGAGGGCTTTTTCAGCTAAGTACCCCCTCTTGCCTGCATGCCTGAGTTAAGGGCAGAAGGATTCCAGGAATTAATTTAGATGCAGTTAGAAAAAATAGAATTGGTGCCTTTTAATAGTTGCCAATAGATACCTGTGTGCAATGGTATAATAGGGTTCTTGGATCTTGTTCCAGAACACAGACTATTATATATTGAACTGTTTCTAAGCAAGGCTGGTAATGTATAATGTCTAATATTGTGTCCTAACACGATCGTGTGGCATTATATAATGTGCCGCACCAAAGATTGTAAAAAGTGCCTAATTTCAAGATTGTTGGGTTGTTTTAAAATGTTGATTCTCATTTGCAACCAAAGAAAGACACTTAAAAGTTGTTTGAAGCTAATTCATTTCATTGAAGACTTCAAGCTAGAGACTGAACTGTATGAACATGATATGGATAATTTACATGGCTGTAAAAAAGTGTTCTTCAAATTTGGTCTGTAGACATGTACCAGGCATGTTTCACAAACATTAGCTGGTGCACATACAAACAATGCTGTCAATGGTGTTGGAAGGAGCTGCTTCTGTGCCTGCATTCAAAGAGTCTTCTCAAAAAGTAATAACGATGCTTCTGAATGCAGAACATTATTGATAACACTGGAGAGAATAAAGACTTTTCCTTCTCACATCACTCTATAAGCTGATAGAACACCCTTCTTACGAATAGAACTCCTGGTCACAGGGGTGGGAGGAAAAACGTGGACACATTTGGGCTGATTTCCTAAAGCATTATGAAGCCTTGTGCCTAGATATAGACTTTAACATTTATTTACAACCTTATGAATGGTAGTTTAATTTGTCATTGGCTCATTGCCAACCAATTATGATAACTGCTACAAATTATATTTTAGTGAATTAAGCCACTTTTGTCTTTAGTTATGATGGCATGCAATGACCAAATTGTTCCATACGTTTTTCAAGCCTTTGGGTGCAAAGAATATTACAAATACTGTTTTTTTTGGTATGTATGTTAATGATTGGTTAATTATTAATTTATGAATTCATGGTTTAAATATTTGTATTTAATATTTGTATTATTGGATAGGGAATATAAGCCTGAAAACATTTTCACTACAGCAGTCAACAGATGTCCAGTCACACTCTGGCTTCTTATAATTAGTCATCTTAGTAAATAATGCGACAAATCCAAAATCTGCAAGAATTTAGGCAAGAGTAAAGTTGTAACTGTTGAAAATATTCAGAATATATGATGATCTAATTTAGAAATGCATTTACCAGGAAACTACTATCATAGTTAACCTGAAACTTAAGCAATCTGTCTTGACAAAAAAAAATGACTTTCATAAATGTTCCAACTAAAGAAATGCAATAAAGAATTGCAGGCAAATTATATGAATGCTTATTTTTCTATACAATATATGCTCTTGGCTATTACAGGAGATGTGTGGGTGAGACAAACCTTCTCTGAAAAATGATGTGTATCTCACTAACAGATTACATAGTAATTGTAGACAATGTTCCAGAATGCAAGAACATGCCCTTTAAGTTAAATTACGATTATCTATCCAGAAAAAAAATATTTTTTGTACAAAAAGTAATGTTAGCATATGGTTTTAAATAGTTTTAAGAAAACATTTCTTAATATTAATATTAATTATCCTTTGTAAATAATGAAGATAAATATATATGTATAAACAGCACAAGCATTCTAATATCCACCATCACTACTTCTAACCTTAAAATGGGGTTGATTTACTAAAGGCAAATAGACGGTTCACTTGCAAGGGAAGTTACACTTTGTAGGGGAATTTTACCCAGAAATTGGTGAAGGTGTGGAATTTTTACTTTCCACAGTAAACACCATCACATTCAAGGAAAATGAAAAAAAAAACAGTTGTTTTGCTTGAACGTGATTGGATGATGGTCATCAGAGCTTTACCTCATTCACTAAGCTCTAGGGAAAATTTGCTTGCAAAGTGCCAAGTTCCCTTGAAGAATGAACAGTCTTTTTGCCTTAAGTAAATCAACCCCCAAATCTCTCAGTAACCATATAATATAATGTATAAACAATTACTCACACCGTTAGTGCATGTTAACATATATGCAATATGGTGTGAACAGGCCCTAAATGAGGGTACATGAAGACACCCTGGCATGAATTAAGGAAGTCACACACAACCTAATGTTTCAGGGGAGATACACTTTTTTTTAAAGGTGTTAGGGGACCACTATTGTGAAAAAATTAGATTTTTTTTATACATACTTACCTGTAAAATCCATTTATTTTGAAGGACATCAAGGGACACAGAGCAGGCTATATATTCATATACATACTGGGTTATATGCCACCTATAGGTGAATGGACACTGGTAATCAAATAAAAAACAAACAGGAAGTTCCCCCTCCTATATAACCCTTCCCACATTGGGAGCACTTCAGTTTTGTAGCAAGCAATGAACTCCTCAAAGACAGAGAAGGGAGGGACCTTTGTGTCCTGTGATGTCCTTCGAAAGAAATGCATTTTACAGGTAAGTATGAATAAAAAATTCAATTTTCTTTCTCGGACATCACGGGACACAGAGCAGGCTATATATTCATATACATACTGGGACATCCCAGAGCAATGCCTGAGGGGAGGGAGACAATTCCAATTAAACCGTAGCCCTTAATATGCTGTGGCCAAAAAGCAGAAACCTCTGCTGTTCTAACATCCACCTGATAGAATCTTGTGAATGTATGTACTGAGGACCATGTAGTGGCCTCACAATCTGTGCCATCGATCTCTGGTGGCAGAAGCCCAGGAGGTCCCTATCTCCTGGTGGAAAAGAGCTCCCACCCTGAATGGGGGAGCTCTCCCCCTTTAACCATAAATTTGAGCAATCAGCTAGCTAATCTACAGTGAAAACAGCTGCCTTGGATGCCTCCTGACCCTTCCTAGGGCCTTCAGGCAACAAAAAAGGCATCAGTACTACTGATGTCTGCAGATCTCTTCAGATGATTTTAACAGCACGCACCACATATAGAGAGTGCAATCGTCTCTCCTCCAGTGAGGAGGGCTGGGAATAAAAAGAAGGTAACATAATATCTTCATTGAGATGAAAGACCAACACTACCTTCAGTAGAAAGAATGAAAGAGACCATAATACCACCTTATCCTGGTGCAATCTCAAGTCTGGCTCTTTACAAGAAAAAGCTGCCAACTGCGAAACTCCTCTGGCTGGGGTGATGGCAAAAAGAAAGACAGTTTCCTAGTCAAAAGACCCAAGGGAATCTCCCTAATAGCTTCAAAAGGCTGCTTCTGCAGCACTGACAAAACCAAATTCAAATCCCCTGGACAGGGAGGCAATCTAACTGGAGGTAACAGCCAAGTTATTCCCTTGTAGACAAGTCCTGATCAAGGAGTGAGAAGCGAAGGCCTCTGAAGATATATGGACAAGGCAGAAACTTGTCCTTTGATGAAACCAGATTCAATCCCATGGACAGGGAGGAAATCTAACAGGTGGTAGCATATGAGTTACCCCTTGAAGAAAGGTCCTGATCAAAGAGCAAGAAGTCAAAGGTTTCTGAAAACATATGGACAAGGCAGAAATCTGTCCTTTGATTGTAGTCAAAACCAGCTTCAAGTCTACTCCTGCTTGAAGAAAGCCTAGCATTTTACCAATCAAGTACTTGCAGGGATGCCATTTCCTGGCCTCACACCATGCAATGTGAGCCTTCCAGACCCTGTGATCTTCCTGGTGACTAGCTTTTTAGCATTTACCATTGTAGATAACACAGGGCCCAAAAAACCCCAGGAGCTCTCAATACCGTGGCTTCAATCATCATGCCATCAGCTTCGCGCACATAAATTCTGGTGGAATATAGGACCCTGAGAGAGTAGATCAGATTAGACTGGAAGCTGCCAAGGCCCGTCCGCTGTTAACCTCATTATCTCTGGGTAGCAAGGCCTCCTGGCCCAATCTGGCGCCACCAGAATGACTGTCGCCGCCTCCTCCCAAATTTTGCGCAAGTGATGCGGTAGCAGAGAGATTGGGGGAAAGGCAGAAATCAAGGATAACCTGGCTCATGGAATCACCAGAGCCCCTACTCCTATAGCCAAAGGATCTCCTGCTCAGGACACAAACTGCTGGACTTTGTTGTTGAATCGGGATGCCAGTAGATCAATCTCTGGCATCCCCCAGTGCAGGCAAACACTTTGGGCTGCAGTGACCACTATCCCAGGTGTATCTGTTGGTGGCTGAGAAAGTCCGCCTTCCAATTTTCCCACGCCTGGGATGTGAACTGCAGAGAGTCTTGCAAACTTGCCACTGCCATGGTCTTGTCGGCCTGTACCCTTACCAGGTAGACCTGCAACCTGAATGTCCAATACCTCAGAGCTAGCCAAATAGTTTGTAGCTCTAGGAGGTTTATGGGCAATTTCTGCTCCACCGAGGACCATCTCCTCTGGACCGTGGAGTCCCCCATGACCATTCCCCATGCTACAAGACTAACATCTATGGTCACAATCTTCCAAGACACTGGAAGAAAAAATCTGCCCTGAAACAGATTCTGGTTTACTAAGTACCAGGCGAGATTCCATCAAGCCCTGGGAGATAAGGATATGCAGGAACCTGAAGTCTGCAATTGTCTGTTTCACTCTGCCAGGATGTTGCGCTGAAGTGCCCTAGAATAACACTGTGCATAGGGAACTGCCTCGAAAGAGGCTACCATCTTCCCTAGCAGCCTCACATAGAGGTGAACTGAAGAGTGTCTCATTGCCCTCACCTGGCTTACCAGAGCCTTGAGGTCCCTGATCATCTCAGCGGTGAGAGTATCTTTGCTTGGACTGTATCTTGCTATAGACCTAGATATTCCAGAGACTGAGCTGGGTCTAGGAAGGAATACCCTACATACATGACCCAACCCCTGCTTTCCAGGATTGTTAGGGTCACATTCTGCTCGAGTCTGCACTGAGACTGATCTCTGAGTAAGAGTTTGTCCAGGCATGCCATTATTATGACCCCTCATGACCCTAGAAGGCCCAGCACTGGAGCCAGAATCTTTATGAAGATTCAGGGAGCTATTGCGATCCTGAATGGCAGAGCCAGAACTGGTAGCATTGTTCTTCTATCGCAAAATGCAAAAAAAAACTCTGATGAGGTAGCAAAATTGGCACAGGCAAATATGCTACCTTGATGTCTATTGCTGCCAAAAAAAGGCAATCATTGAGCGGATTGACTCAATGCGGAAAGGCCATACCACAAGAAATTGGTTAAGGACCTTGAGATCTAGAATAGGCCTTACCTCCCCGTTTTGCTTTGGGACCGTAATAGGTTCGAGTAGTAAGCAAGCATGCATGTGTTTATGCAAAACGTGCTGAAGTAAGTAAGCAGACATCTGTTTATGCACAACATGCATTCATAGGCATCAGTTCTCTCTGCATCATGTGTGCTATGCATCATGCAACCTATGCAGACACCTTCCTATGCAGACATGCGCCCATGCAGACACAAGTCTCCATGCGACACAGGCCCATGCGACCCACGTCTCTATGCGACCCACGTCCATACGACCTGAGCCCATGCGACATGCGTTTCTATGCAACACAAGTCTCTATGTGACATAAGTCTCTATGCGACACAAGATTAAGCAACACATGTCTGTATGCGACCCGAGTCTATGCGACATGTGTTGCTTTGCAACCCTGTGTCTTAGCCCATCTGTGTTTTAACAACCATGTTTAACAAACCTCCACTTCCGGACCGCCGTACGTCGTTTGACGGCGGTACTTTGAAGTGGAATACCGTTGTTATGGTAGCAGATAGCTACCATAACCCCGGTATCATTTTTTTCTGCAGGCGATTCTGCGTAAGATAAAAGTGATCTCCGCGGCGGATTCGCCGCAAGATCACTTTTATCAGTGGCGGGAGAGGTGCCCCCCCCCCTCCCGCCGCTTTCCGGTCATCTCCGCCGCTTACCGGACCCGCCGGCAGCGGCGGAGATGATCGGGTCCTTTCCCTCTAGTGTCCGTGTGCCGAGTGAGCGGCTGAAGCCGCTCACCCGGCTCCATAACAAGGCTGGGCGGAAGCTACGTCACAAGTAGCTTCCGCCCAATGCTCTTAAAGGGGACATTTTTTTTTTTTCCCCTGCCACTTTTTTCAAAATTTTTTTTTTTTTTTTTTTAATGCATTTTAGTCTAAAAATGAGATCTGAGGTCTTTTTGACCCCAGATCTCATATTTTGGAGGTCCTGGCATGCTTTTTTCTATTACAAGGAATGTTTACATTTCTTGTAATAGGAAAAAAAGTGATCAAAATTTTTTTTTTTTTTAAAAAGTTGTAAAAATAAAAATTAAAAAGTAAAATACATAATTAAAAAAAA
>BLSH010412557.1:623002-645421 GCA_018402905.1 Glandirana rugosa
GACTTCGTCGTATCTCCGGCGTAACCTACGTATACACGAACCGAGTAGGACGAACCCGGGTCAACGTCAACTTGTCCCCGTACGAACGTTTGACCGAATTTGCGTACCAACGATTTTTTCGTGTAAACGGATCTACTTACAAACGACCTCGTACACAAACGAATTTATGAACAAACGAATTTTGTGCAAACAATTGGTGAAATTCTGGCTCGGAGAAAAACCTCAAACCTCCAATAGTCGATTTTTGTCCAAAAAAACGATATTTTAATGAATCTTTGGGGTTTGTAATATATAAAAAAAAAGATTCTGGGATCTCTTATTTTACCGCCGGTAACGTTTTGAAATACAGTGTGGCATAAACGCGTCGCCAGAATTTTCGCGCTAAAATCGCGCTTTTAAGACCGCTGCGCAAATACGGTGTGACATAAAGTTTTGCAATGGCCGCCATTTTATTCTCTAGGGTCTTAGAAAAAAAAATATATAATGTTTGGGGTTTCTAAGTAATTTTATAGCAAAAAAACCTGTTTTTAGCTGATAACCTCCAAACTCCAAAAAGAGGCTCGGTCTTAAAGTGGTTAACAAACGTGTTTTAAGCAAACAAGTATTTAAGCAAACACATGCTCCAGCAAACATTCATCTAGGCAAATGTGCTTTTTTAGCAACCATGCGTTTAAGCCAGTTTGCAAGCATGCCCCTGTTCAACTGCAACTGGGCCCAAGCAGGATGAGCCAAGCACATATGCATCCAATGCGGCCTCTATGCTGCTTCAGAACAGTAAAAATAAATAAATAAATAAGCTCTGATGCCCAGCCAAGGAAAAAGAAGCCTTTAATAAGGACTCCAGCTTTTTATTTGAAGGGTCCTTAAGACCTGGGCATTATCAACAGGGCAGGTCAGGGATTTACTTAGGGATGTGACTGCTGCATGGACAGCTGGTACTCCACCCTTTCAAAAAGCTTTCCTCCATAGGATATATTAGAAGGAACAAACAATCTGTCCGGGAGCACCCAGTCAGCATATATCACCCTCTCAAGGAGAGGATGCAAAGCGAATCCCTGCACACCTTGTGGTATTTTAATGACCCAAGGGAGGAATACACATCCACAGGACTCTGGAGGTAACCTGAATGCTGCACGTACCTTATGTGTAAGTACCTGGATCAGCAGCCTCTGAGATTGAGAGGCAGGTGTCATTGGGGATTCTTCTGGTCAGGACTCTCTGAAGCAGAAGTGTCTGCAAAAGAATTGGCCAGATCCCCTGTAGCTACCTCCTCTGCCTCATTAACCCATTCTCATTCCAGAATCGGAGGGTTAGGGGAAGGAGACCTTTCACCCTTCTCACCCTGTGTGGTAGAAGCAATCATACCAGCAATCCTGGTTTTTAAGTTCAATAAGGCTGCTGACAGGTCATCTTTAGTAACATACTGTGAGGAAACAGATGAGGGGTCAGCTACCATACCAGACAGCCGCAGCGGCTCAGATAGCCCGGTCGCTTCTGGTCTCTCAGGGGAAGCAATGGCAGCAGTGGTCCGACTAGCCTCAGCAAGGGCTGTGGTAGCACACCTGTGCCTCTAGCCTTATTACAGACAGCTTCGCTCCCCCCCCCCCCCCGTGCTTCTTGGAAGCCATAACTGCTAGTGCATGCACTGCTTTGCCCACGTTCCCCGAACCCAGCTTTCTGCCCAGCCTGACTCAGATCCCACCCCTAGACTCACGTGTCACCAGGAGGATCTTTAGCCTGCTCTCCAGCCCTGTCCTGACTGCGTCAGGCGACTCTCCTGCGATTGTCCATTCACTTACAGATTAGTACTGGTGCAGGCTCCCCCTGGTGGCAGCTTCACAGGAACTGCAGGCAAGACCAAGCATGACTGTCTTTCTAGTCGAGCCCACTGGTGGTGAGAAAAAATAAGTGCAGGCAAAAGGAGGGACATTTTAAACAAACTTTTTCCTATGTTTGCAGGAAGCCAGCTGGGTTCAGTAACATTATCCCCATTGGGGATTACTCACCATTCCCGCCGCAGGGCCTTGAGGAGACTGCAAGCCCAACCTTCACCCACCACAGCAGGCTTTGTCCAAAGGACCTTCAAGGACCGGGTACTCATTCTGAGGGTCCACTCCCTTGGACCTGTATAGCACCCCGCAGGCGTACCTTGGTTCAGTGTTCCAGGTTTACCTACATGCAGGATCCAGCCCCATATATGGTTTACAGGCAAAACCTCACAGTTTTTTCTGTCTTCTTAGTGAGGCCCGGGTACCATTTATCTTAGCTTAATGCCATTTGAAATGGATCCGGTATGAAGACTGTCCCTGATTCTAAAAGAACCTGTGTGGGAACCAGCATAGAAGCTCCACAGAGCTGTAGAAGTGATCATCCACCTTGAAGACCCTGGCGGAAAAACTGAAGTGCTCCCAGTGTGGGAGGGGTTATATATGAGGGGGAACTTCCTGTTTTTTATTTGATTACCAGTGTCCATTCACCTATAGGTGGCATATAACCCAGTATGTATATGAATATATAGCCTGCTCTGTGTCCCTTGATGTCCTTCAAAATAAATGGATTTTACAGGTAAGTATGTATAAAAAATCAATTTTTTTCACAATAGTGGTCCTCTAACACCTTTAAAAAAAGCATATCTCCCCTGAAACATTAGGTTTGTTGTGACTTCCTTAATTCATGCCAGGGTGTCTTCATGTACCCACATTTAGGGCCTGTTCACACCATATTGCATATATGTTAACATGCAGTAACGGTACTTGCTGTGGTGTTTTTCTGTGTTCATTCTGTGCATTTTTTTTTTTTAAGGATACATTTTTTTTCTTTTTCACAAAGCAGCGTATTCCAGCACAGCACATTAGTTATGGTGTGAACTAGGGTGATTAGCAACAAAACAAAAATTTGTCTTGTCCATGTGTTGTGGTTGCATTTAGTAATGCAGCTCATTGGAAGTGGTGTGAATGGGCCCTGAAGCCTAATTCTTGTGAGTAATTGTTTATACAATATATTATATGGTTACTGAGAGATTTTGGGGTTGATTTACTTTAGGCAAAAAGACTGTTCATTCTTCAAGGGAACTTGCAGCTTAGTGAATGAGGTAAAGCTCTGATGACCATCATCCAATCACGTTCAAGCAAAACAACAGTTTTTTTTTTTTCATTTTCCTTGAATGTGATGGTGTTTACTGTGGAAAGTAAAAATTCTACACCTTCACCAATTTCTGGGGAAAATTCCCCTACAAAGTGTAACTTCCCTTGCAAGTGAACCGTCTATTTGCCTTTAGTAAATCAACCCCATTTTAAGGTTAGAAGTAGTGATGGTGGATATTAGAATGCTTGTGCTGTTTATACATATATATTTATCTTCCTGCTCTGTGTCCCGTGATGTCTGAGAAAGAAATACCGTATTGTGATAACTGTAGATGATGGGACAAACTGTAACATCACTAAAGCCTCATACACACGGTGCAACAGTCGTACGACCAGACGCATCGTATGTTGGCTGTTGTGTCTCGCGTACTAACGTGCACTAAGCGATCATATGACCAGGCCTAATGTGGTAACGTGCTAGGAGCGTATAAAGAGTGAGTTCAGGTGCATGTGATTTGTGAATAAGGAAGGTAGGTTTGCACGAACGGACACTTTTGGGCATTTCTGACTTCTGAGTATGCGTGTTTTGCACGTACAGCTTTGTTGGCCCAACTTCTCTGTACACACGGTACAACAGCCATACGACGCCTTGTTGTACAACAAAAGTTTTTTAGTCTTCTCATCCAACTTCTGTTGTATGACCGTCGCTCTAATCGCAGGTACTAACATTCGGATGATCGTACAACAAGCTGTTGTACGACTGTATGTATGATCCTTTAAGGTACTTGAGCAGTTGTACCAACATGGAGGAGGAAGAGGATGAGGAGCAGCAGTACATTAAGTAATAGAGTAAATAAAAGGAGTATTAGAATGAAGCAGATCTGTTTGTATCTAAGGGCTTTGGCTCCCATAATTGGTAGAACCCCTGTATAAGAAAACAAAATAGTGAAACGCAAAGCACCCGGCATAAGACCAAAGGTACATGCCTTGGGTGCTAGTGTTGCCATTGATGATTTAAGAAAAACTGTTTTAAGTGAATCCTTTAGAAATCTAAGCAAATTATTGGACTGTATCTGTAGCTGTCTGTACAGATATAAAAGAGCCTATGGTTTGATTCTCCCACCAATGCCAAGCTGTCTCTCTTACTCCTTCTGTTACTCTGTAACCTATATATAGGCTTTCCTACTTTTTAATTGAATAAGAAAATTTAAATGAGACTTACTGCAGTGAACAGGAAATGAGAATTCATTACTAGAGTTGAGTGAACACCTGGCTGTTCGGGTTTGGCAGGTTCGGCCGAACTTCACGAAAAAGTTCGAGTTCGACCCCGAACCCCTTTGAAGTCAATGGTGACCCAAACTTTTGGGCACTAAAATGGCTCTAAAAAAGTCCTGGAAAGGGCTAGAGGGCTGCAAAAGGAAGCAAAATGGGGGTAAGAGTAGGACAAGTGCCCTGCAAGCAAATGTGGATAGAGAAATAACTTAAAATCACATAAAAAAAATATAAAATGGAGGAGGAGGTGGATGTGGAGTAGGAGGTTGAGGAGGCGGTGACCATGGCGGTGTAGGTGGAAGTGGCGGTGGAGGAGGAGGAGGTAGCCAACACTGTTTTTTGTTTGTTTGGTTTTTTTTTTTCTAATTGGGGTGGCCCCCAAAATATTGAGACATATTAAAAAAAAAAAAAAAAAAAGATCATTATCTGCAGACAAACCCAGAGATGTTCTTGCACAGGTTCACTTTTTCCATATAAAATGTACCATGGTTTATTTTTCATGTTTCTCCTGTTACAAATTCCAATAAAGACTTATGTTCTATAAAAAAAAAAAGAATAAGTTCACTTACGTATACCAATGGCTGTGTGAGGCAGGTATAAATGTCTATTCTGCACAAGGTACAGACAAGTCTTGTGGGATCCATGCCTGGTTTATTTTAATTAACGTTAGCTTGTCCAAGTTGGCTGTGGACAGGCGGCTGCGCTTGTCTGTGATAACGCCCCCTGCCGTGCTAAACACACGTTCAGACAATACACTGGCTGCAGGGCAGGCCAGCACCTCCAAGGCATAAAGGGCAAGCTCAGGCCATGTGCCCAATTTGGAGACCCAGAAGTTGAAGTTGAATGGGAGAGACGCATCAGTCAGTACGTGTAGGCGTGTGCACACATACTGTTGCACCATGTTGCTTAAATGCTGCCTCCTGCTAAGATGTTTCCTATCAGCCTGTGGTGTGGTGTGCTGCTGACAAAGCTTTTCCACATTTCGGCCATGCTAACCCTGCCTTCTGAGGTGCTGGCAGTGCCACAGCTGCGTTGGCGACCTCTTCCTCCTCCTCTATCTTCGCCTTGTGCTTCCACTGAGCCCCCGGTGTCATTTGGGAATGCCCTCAGCAGCGTGTCTACCAGGGTGCGCTTGTGGTTGCGCATCTTCCGATCACGCTCCAGTGAGGGAATTAAGGATGGCACGTTGTCCTTGTAACGGGAATCCAGCAGGGTGGCCACCCAGTAATCAGCACAAGTTACAATGTGGGCAACTCGGCTGTTGTTGCACAGGCACTGCAGCATGTAGTCGCTCATGTGTGCCAGGCTGCCCTGTGTCCTCTGTATCCCCCCAGCCACGCTCCAGTGATACCCACGAGCTGCGTTGGGTGCCACCCTGCTGTGAACACGGTTCCTCCTTCTCATCATCATCCTCGTCGTCCTCATCCTCCAAAACTGTGCCCTGGCTTGAAAATGTTTTACCTGGCCTATGCTGGTGAAGGTACCCACCCTCCGAGCCACTTGTGAATGACTGGCCTGATAACCGTGGAAATGACCCCTCTTCCTCCCTCTTCCTCCTGTGCCACATCCTCTTCTATCATCGCCCAAAGTGTTTTTTCAAGGAGACATAGAAGTGGGATAGTAACGCTGAGAACAGCGTCATCGGCACTAGCCATGTTGGTGGAGTACTCGAAACACTGCGATATGGTACACAGGTCTCGCATGGAGGCCCACTCCTTGGTGGTGAAGTGGTGCTGTTCCGCAGAGTGACTGACCCGTGCGTGCTGCAGCTGAAACTCCACTATTGCCTGCTGCTGCTTGCACATTCTCTCCAGCATGTGCAAGGTGGAGTTCCACCTTGTGGGAACGTCGCATAGGAGGCAGTGAGCGGGAAGGCTGAAGTTCCACTACAGTGCAGACAGGCGAGCAGCAGCAGGGTGAGAACGCCAAAAGCGCGCACAGACAGCCCGCACTTTCTGCAGCAGCTCTGATATATCCAGGTAGTTTTTTAGAAATTTCTGCACCACCAAATTCAGCACATGCGCCAGGCAAGGGATGTGCGTCAAACCGGCTAGGCCCAGAGCTGCTACGAGATTTTGCCCATTATCGCACGCCACCAGGACGGGCTTGAGGCTCAGTAGCAACAACCACTCATCGGTCTGTTGTTCAATGCCCATCCACAGCTCCTGCACAGTGTGGGGCTTATCCCCCAAACATATCAGTTTTAAAACAGCCTGCTGTCATTTCTCCCTGGATGTGCTGAAGTTGGTGGTGAAGGTGTTACGCTGACCGGATGAGGAGGTGGTAGAGGAGGAGGAAGCGGAGTAGGAGGAGGAGGCAACAGGAGGCAAAGAGAAATGCCCTGCAATCCTCCGTGGCGGAAGGACATGCGCCAAACTGCTATCCATCTCAGGCCCATCCGCCACTACATTTGCCCAGTGTGCAGTTAGTGAGATATAGCTTAGTGGCAGCTGGGAACCACGTACTGTGGGACAGCCACAGCCATCAGGTTTTTAAAACTGTCTGTGTCCACCAGACGGAATGACAGCATTTCAAAGACCAGGAATTTTGTAATGCTGGCATTCAGGGCCAGGGATCGCGAGTGGGTAGGGGGGTACTTCCTCTTTCTCTCCAGTGTTTGGGAGATGGACAGCTGTGAGCTTCCATGGGACCGTGTGGAAATGCTTGGGGACGGTGGCGGATATGGTGGCGTTGCTGTCACATCGTCTGTTTGCTGGGTGGCAGATGACACTGGCACTGTAGAGGTGGAGGAAGAGGCCGAGGCAGCAGCAGAAGAGGAAGCAGAAGGAGCCCAAGACCTTTCTTGGATTTTGAGGTGCTTATTCCACTGCAGCTCGTGCTTTGCATGTAGATGCCTGGTCATGCAGGTTGTGCTCCGGTTTAGAAGATTTATGCCTCACTTCAGGCTTTGATTGCACAGCGTGCAAACCACTCGTGTCTTGTCATCAGCACATTGTCTGAAGAACTGCCACGCCAGTAAACTCCTTTGAGCTGCCTTTGGTGTGCTAGGTCCCTGGGTGCGGTGGGTAGTAGCAGGCGTACTGTCTAGGGGACGGTCGCTCCGCTTTTGCAACCTGCTTCCTCTTTTGCTTTGCTGGTGCCTCTGTGCGACCACCACCTCTTCCTCCAAACTGCACACGTCACTCACATGACATTCATTCCATGTGGGGTCTAGGACATCATCATCCTCCACATCATCTTCCACCCACTCTTCACCACTGCCCTCCTTGTCAGTCTGCACACTGTAGAAAGCCGCAGCAGTTGGCTGTGTTTCGTCATCATCAGAGACGTGCTGCGGTGGTGTTTCCATGTCCTCATCCTGAAACAGAAGTGGTTGGGCATCAGTGCACTCAATGTCTTCCATTTCTGGGGCAGGACCCACGGAAAACACACCAGCAGAGTCATCCAAAAGCATAAGAAACTGCTGCATGACTTGGGGCTCAGACTGCTTGGCTGATTTACAAGGGGCTGAGGTGAAAGGCAGATGGCCATGGGGTTCAGGTGCCAACTCTGAGCTTTCAGCAAGGGACCAGGTGGGAGACAATGTGAAGGAACTGGAGGCATTGTCAGCCACCCAATCTACTATCGCCTGTACTTTTTCTGGCCTCACCATTCGTTGAGCGGCATTCGGGCCTACCATATAACGTTGAAGGTTCTCTCGGCTACTCGCACCTGAGGAAGGTTTTTCACTTGTGCGTGTTGCTGGCACAGATCGACCATGTCCTCTCCTTGCAACAGGAGCTTCACCAACAACACCAACACCAGCAGCACCATGACCACAACCCTTATTTGACGCTCTCCTCATTCTGGACGCAAATGTACTATTTAGCACAAATTTATATTATTTTTTAAACCGTCAATGTAGACGCACTTTTTAATTTTGTGCAAGAAATGCAAAGCAAAGTGCAAATGTACTATGTAGCACTATTTATCATTCTTTTTTTTTAAACCAACAATGTAGATGCACTTTTTATTTTGCAAATGTAGTATTTAGAATTTTTTTTTAAAACCAGCAATGTAGACACACTTTTTATTTTTGTGCAAGAAATGCGCCGCTGCTTGCAAATTTAGTATTTAGAATATTTTTTTTTTAAAACAACAATATAGACACACTTTTTCTTTTTGTGCAAGAAATGCACTGCTTGCCGCAAATGTAGTATTTAGAATATATTTTTTTTTAAACCAGCAATGTAGACGCACTTTTTATTTTTGTGCAAAAAATGCACTGCTGGCCGCAAATGTAGCATTCAGAATATTTTTTATTTTAAACTAGCAATGTAGATGCACGTTTTAATTTTGTGCAAGAAATGCCCCGCTGGCCACAAATGTAATATTTTGCACAAAAAAAAATGTTTTAATTTGTCTAACTGCAATGTAAAAGCAGTATTTAAATATGCCAAAATGTTGCCAACTGAACTAACAAAACACTATTAATGTAGTGTACCTGACACACAAGCAGTTGCAAGTGCACTGCACTTGCAAAAATGGCTGCAAACGCCCACCTAACAAACAGAAAAATTGCTTAGGTTTTATATGAGGCACTTTGCTTAGCAAACAAATATGTACTCTAGAAACAAAAATCTCCTCTAGCACCCACCCACCAATAAATCGCTGTTTTTAACAGATTTTCTAAAGCTAATCTGTCCCTCACAGCAGCAGCAGCATCCTCTCCCTACACTAATATGAGATGATTTTCTAAAGCTAATCTGTCCCTCACAGCAGCAGCAGTATCCTCTCCCTACACTAGTGTGAGATGATGTGACATGCAGCACTACATGACTCCAGCTTATATAGAGTCTGGGTCACATGATGCACTGGCCAATCACAGCCATGCCATTAGTAGGCATGGCTGTGGTGGCTTCTAAGGGCAAACAAGTAAAACGCTTGTTGATTGGCTGCCTTGCAGCTATTCAACAGGCGCGGAAAAAAAAACCCGAACCCTGAACTCAGACTTTTTCTCAAATGTCCGGGTTCGGGACACGGACACTCTAAAGTCCGGTATGAACCCGAACTTTACATTTACTCCATGTGGACTAAAATAGTGGTTTGTGAGCTCAGTAAAGTAAGATAATTAAAACTTGTAGTACAATACATTATTGAGACATTAACTTCCCTGGCGGTATGATTCTGTCAGATTTTTGCGTCTCAAAGCAGTACATTGTTTTGCAGAAATGTGTTGTTTTATATTGTAGGCCTTTAATTCTTAAGAATAACTCACTTAAATCTTTCCAAACAAGAGTCTAGTAGACATCCTGGGTATGATAACGTTTGAAACACAAAATGATAAATTATAATATAATAAATTATAAATAATTACAAAAACGAATAATATAATAATAAATGTAATTCGATTATTTAATTAAACCAAAAACACCGACATTTGTCCAAACAAGGGACAGGGTGCAATATTACTAGTCACTGTAAGACTAGACAGTTTAGTAAACATCCCGGGTATGATATATTTTGAAACATGGGACAGCACAAAGTCTGACGTTACAATCAGGACAATGGAACCTGGTTTCCTTGCAGATTTTCTTTCCATTGTCATCTCTCTTTGGACAACAAACCACACACATCCTTGTTGGTCCTGACTTTTTTTTCGGGTGGTGGTATGTAGTCCATAAAGTGATGACCAGTCAGGTGTTCCGGGTTGACAAGACCAACAGCACAATGTACAGATCTATTCTAAATCATTGATGGTGTTTGGTGTTTGACAAAAATACATTCTGCTACTTTCCAAATAAAGTCAAAATGAACCACAGGCTTGTCATCTTTTTTTTTTTGAGCGGAATGTAGGCATTCCATAAACATTGCTCAAGAATATGCTTGCTCTTTTTGTATTATTTTCTTGTTGTTTCCGCATGGCTGGGTAAAATGTCATTGCTTGGTCAGCTCTGTCGACACCTCCCATGGTGTTATTGTAGTCAAGCACTAACTGGGGCTTCATGATGTCTTTCCCTCTTTTCGTGTGTACCATAACAGTGGCGGTGTTATGCACTGTACTTATTAGGCACACCTCTTTTTTGTCACGCCATCGCAGTGCCATCATTTTGCCTTTCTGCCAGGCAACCATTTTTCCTGTCTTTAGCTTCTTTTTGCCAAACATTGGCGGCAGGTCACGCCGGTTAGCCCTAACAGTTCCATAGGCATCTGTTTTATTTTGCAATAAATACTCATACAGTTCAGGGGATGTGTAAAAGTTGTCTGTTGTTACACAATAGCCCTGATTTAGCAATGTCTTAATGAGGGAAAGAACAGCAGGTGTTGCCATGCCACATTTGTGTATTTTTGGTCCAATTGTGTCCCTTTTCCTGTGTATAGGATTGAATTCCATATGTAGCCAGTTGACAATTTGCGTGAACGATTTTACGCCAAATCGTGCTCTCTTTGCTGCAATGTGTTACACCCAGCTGAACCTTCCCTTGTAGGTCATTAGACTTTCATCTATGCTGACATCTCTTTCTGGCACATAGCTCAGTTGGAAATTTTTTAGACTCATTTGAAATACTTCCCAAATTTTCTTCAGTTTCGGTGCGGGAATTTCAGAACTACCCAGGAAAGGAAAATGTTTGAACTAAGAATGAGTCTCCTTTCTGACACAAAAATAATGGTTTAAACTTAGATATAGGTTTTCTTACTCATTATTCTAAAGTTTTATGACCCCCTCTGTAACTGTCACCAACCCTCCCCACCAGTCTATAGCTCTGCCTGTCTTGTCTCACTATCTCACTGACCCTGCTGCTAGCTTCATTACCATTTGCCTCACACATTGATTTGTACTTGTTTGTTTTTCCTTTCCCTCAGTGGTTGTTTTTCTCTTTTTTTTTAACATTCGGTTAAAACTGTTGTGAATCAGTACTGCTTGGACCTTGAAGAAGGGGACATACCCCAAAAGCTTGTCCTAAAAAATTTTATGTTAGTGCAAATAAAAAAAGTTTCACGGACAGTACTCAATTTCTCTGGTGCAGGATGAGGAATTTCATCAAATTCCTCATTATTTTCAAAATGTAAAAATTTCATGATCAAAGAAAATTTGTATTCTGACATGACCATGCCAAAGAATGGAGTGGCAAGTAATTTATTTGTTTTCCAATACCACTTCTACAGGGGTTTCCCCACCACACCCTGAAGAATTATTAGGCCCAAAAACTTCCAAATATCAACTTTGGTCACTGGTTCCCACTTTCTACTTCTTGAAAACCTCAGATGAGTAGTAGCTGATTGTTGCTCATGGTACTGGTTGGTCTCGGTAACTATTTTTTCAATAACCTCATCAGTCAGAAATAGTTGTAGGTATGCCAAGGGGTTGTCATCCTCAAAGTACATTTCATACCAGGTGCTCCAGTAAATGGGAATCTTGGGGGGTGCTGCATGATCCGTATCGCAGTCAATAGATCACCAAGTGCGCACCTCACTGAGCTCGGTTACAGGATCGTCGCTGTTGTCACTTTCTGTGTCTGATGACGCAGAACCCCACGACTCACTATCGCTCCATTCTTCAAGCGATTCTTAGTCACTATCGCTGTCCTCTAGCTGATCCAAAAGCGATTCTGATGATGTAGAGGGATGCCTTTTGGATGCCATGGATGCTCTCAGTTTTCCAGGCACAAAGAACAGTGCAGGTGCAGGCAGGGACAAAGCACTGGGGACAACTCTGAGGTGTACTGATTTGAAACTGTAATGCAATCAAAAGATTAAAATGTATTGTATGTGTATTTGTGTTTTTAACTTTTTGAAATTCCTGCCGGCTCCACCCCCAATGCGTCGCACTGATCGCAGGGAACGGAGCCCGGAAACATTTACACATCGGGAGGATGATCCGGCCAGAGGATCCGGCCAGAGGACATTACAGGATCGCAGAGACAGGGTAAGTACATTGGAGGACTTTAACTGTGTAATCCCGAGTGTGGCCCGAGCCACACTCGGGAATACCGCCAGGGAGGGTAAGCAATTACACCTTCACACTGGTTCTGTTTTACGTGTTGTCGTTTTTGTGTTCTGGAAGACATGCTCACCCAAATGTACTTAGTGTAGGATATTTGATTAGAGAAGCAGCCTTCAGAAGCAATAACAGGGATGTAGACATGAAAGGATGCCCATTGAATACTTTAGTAACAACTTATCAGCAACACACCTAGATTCCTTAGGGAACTGCTTTCTCCATATGCAGTCATCTCTTGGTTTGGTTAGTGATAGACTCCTCCTGAAGGGGAATGTCAGTATATTTTCACTCAGTCAGGGTTTTATGACAGGTTTTGCTCTGCTGGCACTCTGCTGAGGCTGGGCATGCAAAGTCTATAGGAATGGAAAACCAACTTTAAGCAGGTCAAATACAGGTCAGAAGGAGACCAGCTGCAGGTCAAATGTCCCTGCTAATGAATTCTGAATGATCTTAGAAGTTTCTCAAACGGCAATAAGAATGATGCCATTGACACTCATGGTTCTGTGTACATTGATCCGGCACCGGGCTTTACTCCCTGGCGTAGCTGCTCGGGTTCCTGCCAATCCACCCTGAACTTAGGTATTATTAGGCATCTGCACCTCTGAGTTAGTGCTCGAGCAACGTGTCTCCATACTGAAACCAAACCTCCCTGTTCCTCTGGTGTTTGCTGTTCATTCAGTACACTTATATTCTGTGTGTTTGTTTGGTCTTGTCGCTGTTCTTAGTGCTTTCTTTCTTGCTGTGCTCTTATTCTCTGTCTGTGTATCCCTTCTTCTGTTGCTGTGGATGCTCTCCACAGCATTGTTTCTTCATTTTACCTCATTCCCCTCATTACTGCTTGTTGTGTCTATCTCTCTCTTTGTGCTTCTGCCCAGCTTCCCCCACTCTCCTGTGCTTCACACTTGTTCCCTGTGTCCTCCCCCTAGTGTCTCTTCTTAGCTTGCTGCCGTAGTCTTTCCTTGGTTCTTTGTATCCAGTGTGTACCCTGAGTCCTTCCAGTGTGTTATTTGCTAGCACTGTGCCTGCATGTGTGTGCTGGAGAGCCGCAACCTTGGAGCTGCCTCGAAGCTCAACATTCACACCTCCAGTGGGTCAGGTGAAGACCAACGCTCCTTAGATCCTACAACTCTGACACACTTCTGTTTGCGTGTAGTCACACTGCTGCTGCATCTTCTAGGACCGGTACCCTGGCACACCCATTTAGTCTCTCCTACTGCCCCACTAGACCAAGAGTTTTACAGCCTCAGGTGTTCCAATCCTCAGATCGTGACAGACACATGCCCAAAGTGTGTTGACACAAGCCCTAACAACACCAGATAAATGCAAAAGCAAATTAGGAGTTTAAAGCAATTTAGAATCAGTTGAATTAACGTAAAACTTAATCATTGCTAACTTAGAAGCAAGTCATAGCAACTCAATAGCAAATCAAAACATCCTACATTTGACTTGTTTATGGACCTGATGCTATGCACACTAGTCCTCATTTTTTATAACTACATATGAAACTGACTCAAAACTCTTGATATATTCAAAACAGCTGGTGTGTTTCCATAATGATTTTTGACTTATACAGTGGTTGTTAATTTGCTTTCTAAATACATGTTGCCAATGACTCACAGCCAGCTATTAAGATTATACTAGATTATTAGAAAATGCTCGTAACTGTGGATTTGCCTAAGCATTTTCTTTCTGCTTCTCTACTTAATTTGATACAGAAAAAGCAGGAAAATATTTATTTTACTGCTAAACCTTGTATTCATCTGAAATATTCATATTTTACATAAACCTACATCATAAAATACAGACATTACAATTATGGACTACAGATATAATCTTCATTGCATATGTATTTGATCCAGCTTGGACCACTGTAAGTATACATATAGTATCTCATACCCGTGGAAGCTGACAATCATTGTAGTAGTCAATCCTACTACAGTGATCACCACAATCTTCCAGGTTCTGTGCTAGCTGTCCCACTGCACAGTGACCACAGGGGATCACTTGCTTGGTACTGCTGTCATTCACATAAAGCCTTGTATTTTTTTTAAAGAACACAAAGCATTCTTTAATTGGACAAGATGGAGAGGAAAGACAGTGATGTCATGTTTTCCACCTCGCGCAGTCAGCGAATGCTTTGTATTTATTGAAACAAAATACAAGGCATTCTGTGAATGGTTGCAAGCAACTCCCTGTTGTCAGTGGGCAGTGGGGCAGCCACTTGGCACAGAGCTCAAAGGGTGGGGATAAATGGGGAGTACTTGAAATGGTATGGTGTGGAAAGTGGGGTTCCCCAAGGATCTGTCCTGGGACCAATCCTATTTAATTTATTCATAAACAATCTGGAGGATGGGATAAACTGCTCAATCTCAATATTTGCGGATGATACCAAGCTAAGCAGGGCAATAATTTCTCCACAGGATGTGGAAACCTTGCAAGAAGATCTGGACAAATTAATGGGGTGGGCAAATTGGGTTTAATGTAGAAAAATGGAAAATAATGCATTTGGGTACCAAGAATGTGATGCCAGCTACTGCAAGAAAAGCCACCAAAATATTGACATGCATCAAGAAGGGGATTGACTGCAGGGATAACTCAATAATTCTCCCACTCTACAAGTCTCTGGTGAGGCTGCACCTTGAGTATGCTGTCCAGTTCTGGGCACCAGTCCTCAGAAAGGATGTCCTGGACCTGAAAAGGGTTCAGAGAAGGGCAACAAAGCTAATTAAGGGACTGGAGTACCTTAGTTATGAGGAAAGATTATGAGCACTGAATTTATTCTCTCTGGAGAAGAGACACTTGAGAGGAGATATGATTTCAATGTACAAATACTGTACTGGTGACCCCACAATAGGGACAAAATGCTTCCGCGCAAGGGAGCACAGAAGACACATGGCCATTCAATAAAATTAGAAGAAAAGCGGTTTAACCTTAAACTGCATAGAGGGTTCTTTATGAGCAGTGAGGATGCGGAATTCTCTTCCACAAACAGAGGTTTCAGCTGGGAGCATAGGTCATTTCAAAAAACTATTAGCTGGGCACCTAAGGGACCACAACATTGAGGGATATACATTGTAGATTGACTAAAAGCACACACATAGGTTGGACTTGAGGGACTTGTGTCTTTTTTCAACCTCACAAACTATGTAACTATGGCTATTGTTGTAGCAGCTCCAGCTACTACAATGATGGTCAGCTTCCACAGCAATCCCTTAGGTATGAATATATACCAATAGACCAAAGTAAGTATGCAATTAAAATCCAACCTGGAGTTCAGTTTTAAACAATGATAATGGTCAGTAAAAATCAGATGCATTTGAAATAAGCTCTGTTTCTCTCTTATTTCATAATTAACCAAAAAATGATCCACATAACCTTGTTATCAAATCAGCAGTTTTTTGTGTCCATGGAAACCTACAGAAATCCATCCTGACGTTTTGACTTTGTTGATAATATCAATAGAAATCCACTATGAATTATAAATTGAATTGTCTTCTCCAGGTAGCCAAATTAATTTCAAGAGTGTATGCATGTTTAAGAATACAGAAAATAACCCATTTACTTTTTATTACATGCGTACAGCTGCCTACCCCTGTTTACATATCCTATAAGCCCATTGCAAAGACATAACTGAAGTATGCATTTTATTACTAGTATAGTAAATGAAATGATGCACCTCGGAAATACATTTTTAAAGAGCCTTTTCTACTGCAGACTACAGTTTAATTCAAGAAGTAAGTAGAATCTGCTAGCAGTTTGCATAAGCTCAGAGGTGTCAAATTGTGGGATATTTAGTTAATCTGGAAACTAATGAATTTTGGCTTATTCTATTTTACTTTTTTTTTATTTAGAAGTTTATAAAATTATATTTTGTAACTATATATAACCTTTATTTTACAAAAAAAAGACTAGGGACAAGGGGTATTCATGGCACTGAGTACAGCATGCCAGGCTTTCCATTTAGAAAGCTCAGTACTACCTATATCCTGTTGGGCAGATGATGTTAATCCACCAGTTCATACAAGAGTATGTTTGAAAAGGAAAAGGGGAAAGTGTTTATCTAAAGTCGGGTACACACATATTGTAAGTCAGCTGGTTCAGCAGGAACCGGCCCACTTTCGGCCCGAGTGTATTCCTCTCTGTTCAACAGAAGCTGGTTGCTAGTCTAGCCTCTGTTGAATGGTCATGCTGGAAAACCAGCATGATCTGTGACAGGGGGGATTATATGCTGTACGGTGATGAACAATTAGATCCAACAAACAAAGGGGACATATGCGCAAACTGTTGGCGCCATATAAATCTTGTATAATAATAATAACAATGTTAGCCATATTTGCATAAATTTGTTTTTTATTGATATATATTTTTAAGGGTTGTAAAAAAAAATATTCCTTCATGTAAAAAAAGTTTTATTGGTTGCCATTAAAGTCCCATAAGAGGAATATGTGTTATGTAGCACTGAAGGGAGAAACTACAACCTAAAAAATTAATTATTTTGCTGATGTCAGTTGCTGTTCATTTTCTCTTCTTTCCTCATCATTCTATCCACCTCTTCTTTCGAATCCCATCATTCCCCTTTAGATCGCACATCATGCTAAAGAATACAAAAGGCAATTTCAGAAAATTTGAATCACCCTTAACCAGCTTTCATTTGTAAAAATGGCCAATCTGTCACCAATGGTTGCATTGATCCCTCTGATCATTTTTTATGATTGAAAGCTAGTAGAAGGTAGTTGAAATTGCCCAAGATATGTTTTGTGTGTGGCCAGCATTGTTCTTTCATGATCTGTTAAAGTGGACCTTCCTCTTTATTCCATCCTCCTCCCTCCTCTCCTTTTGGAACTTTTTTTGGGGGGTAGCGAGTAAATAGTTTTGACAGGTAGCCGCCCCCATTTCTATTCAATCGCCTAGGCAATTTCATTGGAAGTTCTCCCTCCCTCCCTGCCCACAACCTTCTAGGACATGTCATGAGTCCCAGAAGGCTGCAGGACCATTCACAAAGCACAGCTTGTGCATGGCCAGGGGGAGCCAGCTGTGAAGCCACAAGAAGTCACAGCCCGCGTTCCATGCTGAAGCCAGGGACCCCGAAGACTGGCAAAGAACCAGCCCAGAAGAGGAAAGCGCTGGATCACAGGGCAGTTAAGTGTCCTTTTATTAAAATCAGCAGCTACAGTATTTGTTAGACACATGCAATTCCTTTTGTAACAAATCAGAATTCGGACGAATTTTGCATCTTTCGGACATTCGGATGCATCCGAAAGTCTGAAGAAAAAAAATAATGAATTTCAACTAATACGAAATAAATTATTAAGAAAATTATGAAATTCAGACTGCTAATCATTATAAAACATTTCAATATGGCTTAACATATATTCAGGAATTTTGCTGAGGTATACTGTATTTCTGCAAATAGTAAAGTGCTACATGTTGTTTTGTTTTCTTCATAATATTGACTTCATAAATGTTATCAATCAAGCTTTTTAGTGATGTGTACTTTGTAAACCAAATGAAAGTGACAATAAGCTACTACACTCTGGGGATGATTTACTGAAAATGAAGAGTGCGAAATCTGGTGCAGCTGTGTATTATAGCCAATCAGCGTGTTCAATAAAGCTTTGACAACAAAACCTGGAAGCTGATTGGTTTCTATGCAGAGCTGCACCAGATTTTGCACTCTTCAATTTTAGTAAATGGACCCCTTTGACTTTTTATTTTGGGCCTGTTTTGGTTAACTGACTTGTGCCAGTCCATTGGCTACCTGTAGTACCACAATAATAAGATCAGATGTCATAGCCACACATATTTTTCAATCTGCGTTTCATGAAGCATAGTCAGGATTTTTAGGAATGACCTCTACTGTGAACTCTCCAATAGCTGCAAGTAATGTTGTGGTGCTGAAAGGGTGGTGGGTAGAGCAAGTGAAGGAGGGCAGAAAAGGCAGCGGGACCTAATTCAAACCCCATATAGTAGGCTGTGTCCCAAACTATTTCCCTTCATCAGACTGAATTACTTTGCATTGGTTTGCTCTTTTTATCAACCACCAATCTGTTCTAGTTTAAGTACAAGGGGTTCGAAGGATTGAACAGTCATAAAGATGACTCAGTGGGTTGGTTTACTAAAACTGGAAAGTGCAAACTCTGGTGCAGTTGTGTATGGTAGCTAATCAGCTTCTAACTTCAACTTTTCAATTAAAGTAGAACTATACTCAAAACTTTTTTTTTTTTTCATTTTGGATAGAGCGAGGGTGAATTATAACAACTTTTTTTTCTCGCCACCAGCGTACCATTGTGGAGATTTCCTTTCACTTCCTGTCCCCTGGCTAAACATGAAGTGAGAGGAATACCTGCAAATTAAGGGAATTCCTTGGGGACCCCAGATCATTAGATCCAATGTCCCTATTGGACATGCTGATTTCCCCTCTTCAGGGGACAACCCAAAATGTGGTATTTTCTTTTACTTTCACTTTCAACGATAATGGTAAACAGGATGAATGAAGAGGGTGAATCTCTTTTATGGGGCACAGACAGCAATAAAAACGGACAAGTGTTCTAATCCCTCTACACTCTATCCAAAACTAAAAAAAGTTTGCCTTTAGTAATAAAAACTGGAAGCTGATTTTTATGCAGAACTGCACCAGATTTTGCACTCTCCAGTTTTAGTAAATCAACCCCAGTGTCACCAAAAATGTGAAACATGGTTCTTACTGATGAGAAATTGTCAGCAAGTTCAATTTGTTACTCATGTATTCATTTTTTCAATAAAGACTGCTATAACAGTATACTGCATTTTAAAAACTGCTGTATTTTCTATATAGTTGACAAATTATAATAATTATGTTATCAATCAATTCATAACATCTAACATGTACAGTTTCTAAATGTTTTTTATTTTTTTTGTTTTTTTTTTCTTTCAGGAAAGCCATATGAAAAAAATATAGTATGCCAGCAATTTAAATATTTAGGAAAAGAAAACTTTGCTGCCCTGTAAGTTGAAATTAAAAAGTGCATCAATTTCCACATGATCAACTCTAGAAATATTAAATGCTGAATATGAATGTTTGATTAATGGTACTGATAAAAAAGACATGCTCTACAAATACATTCCTTCTTGGTGAGCACATTCATCAATGTACATTGTCCAGGTTTAATTAAATATGTCAGTGGCATTGTAGAAGCTCTATTAGATGACTACTTATGAAAGTAATTACACATTGTAACTTTTTTTTGTGGTGAAAAAAGATGAATGAACACATTAATGGAAATGTAACAAGCATTGAGTGATGTTTAATTATATTTTGGAAAATGCTAGGTTTAGTTAAGACATACCATAAATTTAGCACAATGATTGCATTGTGGATTTTTCGTTTATTTTAAATGAAATGTATGCAGCCACTTAAAAGTTCTCCCTGATCCAATGCACTAGTGCTTTGTTTTGGTAAGTTAGTGCATTACCAGTACACGCTGGTTTATATTATTTATTTTATTTACTGTGCTTAATTCACTTACTATAATAATCATATTTTGGTAAGGATTATCAATATCATCTATATGTTTTTTACTAGAAAAATAATTTTGAAGTAGGTACGTGCCACAAAACTCTGTTAATTCTTAAAGTGAGCTTGTGTTTGCCCATGCTGAGTGCCCCCTCCTATGAGCTAAGACATACTGTGCTTTGGTACATGGAAAACAGAATAGGATGAGGATGGGTGGGGGGTGTTGTGGCATAGATAATCCTGCCTTTCTCAACCTTTTTTGAGGAACCGCTATGATTTTCAGGTCTCACAAAACTCCTAATAAAAATCAGATCTACCACTCACGGTAAAATTAGCATGATTAGTAAGTTGTACGTTAAAATAAGAACAAAAATAATGTGCCCTACTTAGCACATACGTCTAGATTATTTTTAATAATAAGCATAAAATAATATAATGAACTGATCATGGTCAGGAACAAAATGCAGACAGTAAGAATGGTAGTCTCCCTATTACATTGATGATCAGTGGAAAATTGCCGCCTTACAATGGTCATTCATTTAGCACTTCCTTGGCTGTACAGAGGGGTCAGCACAATTCTGATCATTGGAGGAGAGCAGGCTGAGTTCTCAGCACAGCTAGAAAACTGGCCATACTGTGCTCTCATACCTAGCATGGTAGTTTGCAAGTGGGTGGCATAGTTGCGGTAGTAACACACACACACAGTCCAGATGCAATAGAAAAATCTTGTATAGTAGTCAGAGTATAACAGTTCATAAGAAGCTTGGTGGGAGGGCCACCCAACTGGGAACACTCATGGATGAACAGCAGATTGTAGGAGAGCAGATCCCAGCCAAGCTGACAGCATCTGTTTTGAGGGGTGGAATGCCTAAGAGCCCAAGTGTGGAGGTTCCCAGGAAGAGTTGTGAATCCCTATGGGTGAGAGGCAATTCAGTCTGGTGAGTGAATTTCCATAGGGGAGGCGGCTATATTTAATCGCACTGGGTGTGGATACAAGGTGTATTATTCCTTGGCTCTACTCACATAGAGTAGAGAGTTGACTGCTAATCACAAACTTTCCTGCACTTAATCACTTTCTTCTCAAAGTTCATCAAAGACTTAGAGGAGTTAGCCAAAACAAAGAATGCACCTAAGCTTCTCAGTTGTTGACACAAACACTCTTGGTTTCATGAAAAGGTGCGATAACTCTACTTTAAAGTAAAAGAACTTAAGAAGCGTAATTTTTGACAGGTAAACTGAACTTGTACCTGTTTCCACAACCACCACGGACAATACATACAATGGAAGGGATAAAGACCCTGATCACTATTCCCTTGTCCATGACAAGCCACATCCAAGAAAATGTCACCCATTCAAGGAAAGGTCCTATGAAGAATGTAGGGAGTGTCTAAGAAAAATGATCTGCTTCAGATTTTTTGCCCTTACTAAGCATATTGTCAGAATGTGGCATGACAAGCTTGTACCAACTTTTCCCCCCAAAGTTCCTCTAAAGTGGCCAAAATCCTTGAGGATCACAAACCTGCAGCACATTGTGGTGGGGAGTAGGGATGAGCCGAACATCCCCCACACCAGAACATGCAAACAGACAAAAAGTTTGGGCGAACATCTGAACACCATTAAAGTCTATGGGACCCGAACATGAAAAATCAAAAGTGCTAATTTTAAAGGCTTATATGCAATGTTATTGCCCTAAAAAGTGTATGGGGGCCCGAGTCCTGTCCTAGGGGACATGTATCGATGCAAAAAAAGTTTTTAAATTGATCATTTTTTCAGGAGCAGTGATTTTAATAATGCTTAAAGTGAAAAAAAAAAGAAAAATTCCTTTAAATATTGTGCCTGGGGGGTGTTCTTAGTCTGTGTGTAAAAGGGCGCATCTCTGTGAGGTGTAGAACATAAAAACAGACAATTTCGGCAGCGCTGCCGAAATTGTCTGTTTTTATTGTGCACGGCACCCGGGTCCATATACAGGCTCACCTCCAAACAACCTGAGCGGTGTTTGTATTTTCTCTAGGTGTGGAACATAGCCAGAGCAAAATGACATTTCCATAGGAAAAATTGTCATTTAAAATTGTGACTGTAATGTATTGCCAGTTTCCGGCAATATACAAAAAAAAAAAAAACGCAAAAAAAAAGTGCGTGGTACCCCCCCCCCCCCCAGTCCAAACCAGACTCTTTGGGTCTGGTTTGGATATTAAGGGGAACCCCGTGCCAAATTTCTAAAAAATGGCGTGGGGTCCCCCTAAAATCCAAACCAGACCCTTATCCGAGCATGCAGCCCTGGCTGTTAGGATGGGGGGGGGATGGGTGAGCGCCCCCCCTCTGAACCGTACCAGGCAACATGCCCTCAACATGGGGAGTATGGGTGCTTTGCTCCCCCCATCTCAAGCACCTTGTCCCCATGGACAAGCCAGGCAAGGATCCCCTAGACCCTGTCTCATATAGGCCCCTATCCCTTTTACAGACTGATGTGAAGTTATTGCCAAAGGTTTTTGGCTGTACGGTTGAACAGAGTGATATCTTCTATTGTCCACTTCGATCAAGTGGGGTTTATGCCCTAGAAGTCTACGGCCATAAACCTGCACAGGCTTTTTGTTAGCATACAATTTAGGGCTGATAATGTGGGAGATAGA